>CM026390.1:22762356-22778187 GCA_014843695.1 Archivesica marissinica
ATTTTCGCTCTATATCTGATAATAATATCTTATGACCCCCCACACACCCTCTTGCCCCCCTCACCCCCACCCTCTTGCCCCAAGTGGTGATTTTTGGAATAACTTTGCACAGATTTCACACAATCGGGGACAGTGTGCATTGATCTATTAACCAGGTCTGTTAGGTCTGCTAGTGGAAGTCGTGATAGCATAATGGTAGAGCTTTCACTTCAGATGCGAAAGGCCGTAAGTTCGAGTCCCGCTGGAGCCGTTACGATTGTGCCCTTAGGCAAGGCATTTAAATTTCAAATTGCCTCTTCTCTCCATCGTGGCGATGGGTTCCATCAGGAATGAGGTCTCGAGAGTGATTAATATAAGTTATGTTGCGTTATGCGTAGTACCGTGGTTTATTAGAATGCGCCGTGCGGCCCAGTACTTCCGGCTTCAGCATTTGAGGTTTCTGTTGGGGTTACCTCACCCTTAGGCTAGGACTTTTAAGGCGGTCCATATATTCGCCTGATGCACCCGTTGTGGGACACGTGGAGTATTTAATAGGAGTAGCTTTGCCATGTGCTATCCTGCCCTGTCCTGGTAGGTACACCGCCATATGGTCCGGGACTGCTTATTTGATTCACAGCTAACCCCCATATCTGAGCGCCGTTTTCCCTATCCGCCACCTGAGGACCCGCTGGGTAGGGGATGGTCGCCCCACTACTGAATTGGAAGCAGCATGGACCCAGATATAAGTTATAAGAACTTGTTTCGCAATCAAGCTAATATAAATTTGTATAAACTAGGTCTAACAACATCAATAACCTCACATCTATAGACTGGGGGATTTGCATTACCATGGCCTAGCTTCTACATGTAGGTCTACTCACAGGTGAAGGTATTCAATCTTACAATTGATGACATCGACGTGACTGCATGATGTTATGCATACTATATTGCGGACCATGCCCGATTGTCAAAGCACGGTCATTACTAAGATCTCGCCAAAGCAAGGTCATTACTAAGATCTCGCCAAAGTACGGTCATTACTAAGATCTCGCCAAAGCAAGGTCATTGCTAAGATCTCGCCAAAGCAAGGTCATTGCTAAGATCTCACCAAAGCAAGGTCATTGCTAAGATCTGGCATCCATTTTCGCACCATCTATTCGCCGGCCGTGTATTTCATTGACTTTGGCGTACTTTATATTTTTTGTGTTTGTTTCATTCTACGAGCCACGACACTTTATATTTGTACGCCTCCAAGTTCGCAATAAAAACTTACTTCAGGCGACAGGACGGAGGAACTTTAACAGGGTTTTCATGTTATCAAAGCTTGAAGCGCTCGCCATCAGTCAATGAGACTGTAGAGCCGCTATTAAGTCAGATTTGTTTTACAGTGTACTCGAGACTGGTAGTATATAAAGCCGCAAGACTGGTAGTATATAAAGCCGCGAGACAGGTAGTATATAAAGCTGCGAGACTGGTAGTATATAAAGCCGCGAGACTAGTAGTATATAAAGCTGCGAGACTGGTACTATATATAAAGCTGCGAGGCTGGTAGTATATAAAGCCGCGAGACTGGTAGTATATAAAGCAGCGAGACTGGTAGTATATAAAGCCGCGAGACTGGTACTATATATAAAGCTGCGAGGCTGGTAGTATATATAAAGCTGCGAGGCTGGTAGTATATAAAGCCGCGAGACTGGTAGTATATAAAGCAGCGAGACTGGTAGTATATAAAGCCGCGAGACTGGTACTATATATAAAGCTGCGAGGCTGGTAGTATATATAAAGCTGCGAGGCTGGTAGTATATAAAGCCGCGGGACTGGTAGTATATAAAGCCGCGAGACTGGTAGTATATAAAGCCGCGAGACTGGTAGTATATAAAGCCGCGAGACTGGTAGTATATAAAGCCGTGAGACTGGTGTATATAAGCCGCGAGACTGGTAGTATATAAAGCCGCGAGACTGGTAGTATATAAGCCGCGAGACTGGTAGTATATAAAGCCGCGAGACTGGTACTATATATAAAGCTACGAGGCTGGTAGTATATATAAAGCCGCGAGACTGGTAGTATATAACCGCGAGACTGGTAGTATATAAAGCCGCGAGACTGGTAGTATATAAAGCCGTGAGACTGGTAGTATATAAAGCCGCGAGACTGGTAGTATATAAAGCAGCGAGACTGGTAGTATATAAAGCCGCGAGACTGGTAGTATATAAAGCCGCGAGACTGGTACTATATATAAAGCTACGAGGCTGGTAGTATATATAAAGCCGCGAGACTGGTAGTATATAAAGCCGCGAGACTGGTAGTATATAAAGCCGCGAGACTGGTAGTATATAAAGCCGCGAGACTGGTAGTATATAAAGCCGCAAGACTGGTAGTATATAAAGCCGCGAGACTGGTAGTATATAAAGCCGCGAGACTGGTAGTATATAAAGCTGTGAGCTGGTGTATATAAAGCCGCGAGACTGGTAGTATATAAAGCCGCAAGACTGGTAGTATATAAAGCCGCGAGACTGGTAGTATATAAAGCCGCGAGACTGGTACTATATAAAGCTGCGAGGCTGGTAGTATATATAAAGCCGCGAGACTGGTAGTATATAAAGCCGCGAGACTGGTAGTATATAAAGCCGCGAGACTGGTAGTATATAAAGCCGCAAGACTGGTAGTATATAAAGCCGCGAGACTGGTAGTATATAAAGCCGCGAGACTGGTAGTATATAAAGCCGCGAGACTGGTAGTATATAAAGCCACGAGACTGGTAGTATATAAAGCCGCGAGACTGGTACTATATATAAAGCCGCGAGACTGGTAGTATATAAAGCTGCGAGACTGGTAGTATATAAAATAGATTAAAGCCAGTATCACAGGTGCATTGGCAAAATAAAGGTCACTCATTGTTTTCACTTGATATAATTATGGATAGAGGTCAATGAGATATAGTACACACTGCAAGAACATAACTCTTGTCTTTGTGCACTTACTCCAACTTTATTAAATACTTGGGGCATTAATATGACTCAGATTCAAGTGTTATAGTCGAGTGTTATTATCAGACTCTAATATCCTGTCATAGATGTGATGCATTAGAGATAACTTCCTCAGTGTTATACATGTATTGTGCAAGCTTATTTATGGCAGGCTGTGGAGGGGGGGTAAAGTGGTTGAAACTTGATCCCTGTGTGCCTACTGATTGAACATGCATTCTGACCGATATTGTATCTGCATCTGCACATTTCCTTCTGATTGACCGATACTGTACCTGAACAATGCCTACTGATTGACCGATACTGTACATGAACAATGCCTACTGATTGACCGATACTGTACATGAACATTGCCTACTGATTGACCGATACTGTACATGAACATTGCCTACTGATTGACCGATACTGTACATGAACAATGCCTACTGATTGACCGATACTGTACATTTCCTACTGATTGACTGATACTGTACATGAACATTGTCTACTGATTGACCGACACTGTACATGAACATTGCCTACTGATTGACCGATACTGTACATAAACATTGCCTACTGATTGACCGATACTGTACCTGAACATTGCCTACTGATTGACCGATACTGTACCTGAACAATGCCTACTGATTGACCGATACTGTACCTGAACATTGCCTACTGATTGACCGATACTGTACCTGAACAATGCCTACTGATTGACCGATGCTGTACATGAACAATGCCTACTGATTGACCGATACTGTACATGAACAATGCCTACTGATTGACCGATACTGTACACGAACATTGCCTACTGATTTGTGTGTTTTACGTTTATTTATCGTCGCTACCGGTTGCCCATATGATCGACGCCTCCTGATGATATGAGTCATTTTAGATTTTCGGAGGATAGTGCAATGATACAGACAAAGATCCATTCCAGAGTCTCTTCTGGTTCTGTTACGTGCACAGTGTACAGCACCGACACAAGACCTCGGTTTAATGTCCCATCTGAAAGACTGTTAATTTTTTTAGCGTCAGACGGGGGATCGAACCTGCGATCCCTGGATCACCAGTCCAGCGTGTTACCACTGGACTACAGATCCGTCTACTGATTGACCTATGCTGACTATTTATGCACTCTGATGGATAATAATATTGCTTTATGCTGAGAAAGTGGACCTGATTGTGCTGTGCAACGAATGATAGTGATTTCTTGTTCAATTTAGCTAAATTAAGACCATTTTAGATTAGGAAATGACTCATTACACATGGTAAACTGCTGGCAAATTTTATGCTGAAGTATGTTTCTGATTAAATAAACATATTTCAGGAAAGGGGAAAGGGTGCAATTGAAACCACTGATAAAAGTAATACTACAGGTATAGCAGATGTTGCATAGTTAGATGATGGAATGATGTAGAAAGTTGTCATTTGGCTCACAGTATATCACTTTGGTGAGGCCAAATTAAACAATATATTTGTTTCCGTATCACCATGGATCGGCACGATATAGCTGATGCGCCATTAAACCAAATACTCCTCATGAAAATTTGCCAAGACTGACTGCCATTAAAATTTAGAATTTTAAAATTTGTTTTTCGTGTCGATTTTTGGAGTTCAGAATCTTCAAAAGTGTAACAAGTATGAAAGTATATGCAGGTGTAATGGTTTCTGGCGTTTTCTCTCTATGATCAAGCTGTTTATATTATTGTTTTATAATGCAGATAAATGAAAGAGCGGAAGCTACTGGTGTTGTCTGCATATACTTGTCCATAATGCCAACTGATGACTTACTAATCCTTGTTGAGAGTTCAATCGAAACTGATCAATCAGACATTACTTCAAAGAACATTCCAGGCATAGTTTTGTAATCAATAGCTTATAACAACAACCATGTGCTAAGTGAAGCTTCTGTTGACGGAAGTTGTTACAAAAATCGGAAGTTGTTACAAAAATCGCAATTTAAAGCATCTGTTGTTTCAAATGTCTGTGGGAGTCGTGATAGTGCAGTGGATGCGCGTTTGCTTCAGGTGCGAAAGGTTCGGAGTTCGAGCCCCGCTGGAGCCGTTACGATTGTGCCCTTAGGCAAGGCATTTAAATTCCACGTTGCCTCTTCTCTCTCCCTCGTGGCGATAGATTACATCAGGAATGAGGTCTCGAGAGTGATTAATAATTTAAATTTAAATAATTAAAATAATTTGTATAAACTATGTCTGTGAAAAAGAATTTTCAGAGTTCCCCATAGCGGATATGGTCATTGATATTTCATATATCTTGGGGCCACCCCCCTCACTGCTGTTGTATGGTTGTATTCCCTAATGATGTTAAATTGCTTACTGTGAGGAAGCTATAATGATATTAGGTTAGTGTGCATTTTGTCGGCAGTTCTATCCGGTGCCTGTTTGTACCTGAAATACTGCCCTGAGTGGCATCCGAGGGCTTTCCTTCACCATTAAAGCAGGGCTCATTCTAGAAAGCGACATGGGCGAATTAGTCTCCGTTGGGACTCTGACTTCACCACTTCTCCCTAAAAATTGTTTACAATTTTCTGACAAAATATTGTCCAGTAAGATACACTGGTGTTTGTAAAGCTCTCCTTGTATTCAACTATTGTATTTAATGGTCATATAGTGTATTTTAACTCTCCTTACTATGTTGAAATTTATTAAATAATACCATCGGATGATGCAATCACACGCTTTCTCACTTCTCCCAAAAATTGGAAGTCTGGTGCTCACTATGCACAGACCAAAGTCTGGTGCTCACTATGCACAGACCAAAGTCTGGTGCTCACTATGCACAGACCAAAGTCTGGTGCTCACTATGCACAGAACAAAGTCTGGTGCTCACTATGCACAGACCAAAGTCTGGTGCTCACTATGCACAGACCAAAGTCTGGTGCTCACTATGCACAGACCAAAGTCTGGTGCTCACTATGCACAGACCAAAGTCTGGTGCTCACTATGCACAGACCAAAGTCTGGTGCTCACTATGCACAGACCAAGGTCTGGTGCTCACTATGCACAGACCAAAGTCTGGTGCTCACTATGCACAGACCAAAGTCTGGTGCTCACTATGCACAGACCAAAGTCTGGTGCTCACTATGCACAGACCAACGTCTGGTGCTCACTATGCACAGACCAATGTCTGGTGCTCACTATGCACAGACCAAGGTCTGGTGCTCACTATGCACAGACCAAAGTCTGGTGCTCACTATGCACAGACCAAGGTCTGGTGCTCACTATGCATTGACCAAAGTCTGGTGCTCACTATGCACAGACCAAAGTCTGGTGCTCACTATGCACAGACCAAAGTCTGGTGCTCACTATGCACAGACCAAGGTTGATAACTAAAGTACTGTTAGTCATTAATTCTTTATTTTATTCTAATGTATCTTGTGTCATCAGTTCTCTAATGCTGTCTTTGTTTTTGTTTTACAGATAGGGAAGACCAGTCGATCCTTTGCACGTAAGTATCCACAGCATGTTCTTATATCTAGAATAGAGGATATCGGTCAAGGTCATCTGTCTGTATCTGGTATTATTTTGTTACTTCTGAGGGTAAAGCTCAATGTTATACGTATGTGTCCAATATTGTTTTGGTGATTCTAAAGAAAGGATAGCGGTGAATGTCGTACATATGTATCCGGTACTATTTTATGCTTTGGATAAAGGTCTAGGTCGCACGTCTGTCTCCGATATTGTTTTGGTGATTCTAAAGAAAGGATAGCAGTGAATGTCGTGCATATGTATCCGGTACTATTTTATGCTTCAGATAAAGGTCAATTTGGTATTTGTTAGTGTCTACTCCATGCATGTACATATAGTTGTTGAAGTTTTGACTCTCAATGTGCTCTAATTTCCTTAGTAAATGCCCTAATGAACAAATGAGTCTCCGCTTTATAATGGAGTCTCCACCTCGTAAACAAAGGGTTATGAGTTCAAGCTCTACCACAACCACGGTGGTGGGTATCCATAAGCCAAATTACAGATATTTAAATCCACGTTGCTTCTTCCGGTTCCCTTATGGCGATGGATTCCATCAAGAATGAGGTCTTGTTAGTGATTAGTGTATAAATTAAATTGTAAGAACTTTGTTTGCAATAGAGCAACAATTAATTGATAAAAACTAAGACAAATGAACAACCACTGTAACATATTCTTGCAATGTAAGCAAATATTGAGCATGGGAATTGCATGCAATATTTGCTAGTACTATTCCATGTAATATTCCCATGAAATTTGTCCATTGCCGTGTATGTGAAATCTGTATTCTTTCAGCCTAGGGTATTTGTATATACCTGTACTTCATGTATAGACAAGTACACCCTATGAAAACAAGACGAGAAATTGTATATATACTGTAAAAAGTTGATACAACGAAACATGATTGAAATAAACTTGTTTAATAGGGACAGTACTGTATTGAAATAAACTTGTTTAATAGGGAGAGTACTGAAATAAACTTGTTTAATAGGGAGAGTACTGAAATAAACTTGTTGTTAATAGGGACAGTACTGTAGTTATGTTCTCCTGCATGTATATTAATGTGTCTTGGATGTATATAATTATCAAGCTGATAAATGCAAATATTGACTGATGGATGTATCAAGCTATACCTGTATGCAGGTGGCTTAAGTTGAAGGCTCAAATGTGAAAGGAAAGGTTGACAGTTAATATTAGAAAATCTTGTTTAATATCGGAGAATATGACTGTACAGTGTACACCAGAGCCTTTCAAACTGTGGGTTCGAAGTAGGATAGTACATCCGGTAGTCGGAGTGTGTTGGATGTGAATAGTGGTTAAGGTCGTTGCCCCTCACTGCTGTAGGTTCGAATCCCACTGTGGGGTGTCAGTCTTTCAAGTGAGCAGCTATCCAGCTTGCTTGCGGAAGGTCAGTGGTTCTATCCGAATGGCCGTACATGCATGAAATACTGTTTGGACGACACTGGAGTCTTATTCCACCAATAATAGATGGAGTCGCCATATAACCCAAGCTGTTTGTGCGACTTTAAACCCCAAATGCAAACAAATGCTCATCCGGTGAATAGTGTGTGTTCCTGTATCTTATCCGGTAAAAATGGAAATTGCCTTACAACAGCATGACTAATGATCGTGGTATATGAAAATATTTCATACATGCAAATCAATATGCACTACATGTGCAACCATCCTATATTTATTTCAGTTTGCATTTACTCTCCTGAATGTTTTGTGGCAATAATAGATTTGTTTTGTATGCATACTGTATAGAGTCTAATAAATGCACTGCTGAGAGTTGCATTTTCAAGAAGAGGGCATTTCTTATATTGCCTGTACTGGGAGAGTTTTTATTAGTTTATTTCAAACAATACAACATATACATTTTACACTCAATTTAGATACATGAATGAAAAAGTAGTAGAACCGAAAACTATAGCTTATAGAGGTCATCTCCTAGCTTTTATTAGAGGGTAATTGTATTAGAATAAATACTGTATGATTATATATATATATATATGTAAATGTATACAAAAGTAATACAAAAGATATCAAATTGTCTGTATGTCAGTAAAGTATAATCTAGAGTTTATGTTTCATGAGAACCAGTGTTACAGTTAGCAAGATGAAAATGTATTGCAGCACTGTTTCTTTCGTCCATCTGTTCTGCATATTATTTATAATAGCTTTGACGTGTTATGATAAATACGAAGATAACGGCTCTTCAGGTTGAAGTGGTTATAGTTTCCGGGACCTGACCTTAGTACAATTTGTACTATTGTTAAGATTGAGTGTGTGTTACTACTGTTCAATAGTGCTCAGGAAGTAAGTTTTACATCCGTTCGGTGCTTCTTCTAATTAACAAATTTTATGAGCCGCATCAAGAATCCTTGATTAGTCCTTTTCACGTTAGATCAATATAGAGTGACCGATTGTATTCGGATCCTTTGCTTTAGGTTTGAATCTCATTCTTTCATGAGATGTTGGGATCTAGCCAGCATGCGTACATATACGTCGGGTGGTTTAACCCTTTCAACACCACAGACCTCTAAATAGGTTTACAAAGTGTAGATCCAGATGAGCCGGCTCGTGACGAGCCGTCTCATCAGGATCTGCACTTTTTGAAAGTAATATTACTATTTTTAGACAAAATTACCCATTTTGATAAATGAACTGCTCCAAATGTTATGTTCTTATTAATGTATTGGTCTAAATATATCATAGACCAGTCCATGTCAGTTACTTGGTGTTGAATGGGTTAGACTGGGTGTCTATCCGTGTTCGAAATAGCCGCCTGAATGGCACATGTGGTCTTCTATAGGTACAAGCTGGAGTGCCCCGCCTGGTCTTCTATAGGTACAAGCTGGAGTGCCCCGCCTGGTCTTCTATAAGTACAAGCTGGAGTGCCCCGCCTGGTCTTCTATAGGTACAAGCTGGAGTGCCCCGCCTGGTCTTCTATAGGTACAAGCTGGAGTGCCCCGCCTGGTCTTCTATAAGTACAAGCTGGAGTGCCCCGCCTGGTCTTCTATAGGTACAAGCTGGAGTGCCCCACCTGGTCTTCTATAGGTACAAGCTGGAGTGCCCCGCCTGGTCTTCTATAAGTACAAGCTGGAGTGCCCCGCCTGGTCTTCTATAGGTACAAGCTGGAGTGCCCCACCTGGTCTTCTATTGGTACAAGCTGGAGTGCCCCGCCTGGTCTTCTATAGGTACAAGCTGGAGTGCCCCGCCTGGTCTTCTATAAGTACAAGCTGGAGTGCCCCGCCTGGTCTTCTATAGGTACAAGCTGGAGTGCCCCACCTGGTCTTCTATAGGTACAAGCTGGAGTGCCCCGCCTGGTCTTCTATAAGTACAAGCTGGAGTGCCCCGCCTAGTCGTCTATAGGTACAAGCTGGAGTGCCCCGCCTGGTCTTCTATAGGTACAAGCTGGAGTGCCCCGCCTGGTCTTCTATAAGTACAAGCTGGAGTGCCCCGCCTGGTCTTCTATAAGTACAAGCTGGAGTGCCCCGCCTGGTCTTCTATAGGTACAAGCTGGAGTGCCCTGCCTGGTCTTCTATAAGTACAAGCTGGAGTGCCCCGCCTTCAGGCCATCAGAATGTAATCTGTCAGTGTGATTTTATTTTCAAACTCGAAGCTATCAAAAAAATCAGATGAGATCAATTTCTTAGATTGTGCATTTTTGCTTGTATGTCCAGATGTGTTGTGTGAATGTTGAACTATCATATTTCTAGAGCATTCATCCTGTCATCTCTACGTCAACTGTCACCACATGTACTGTCGCTGCTTGCTACATTTGCCAACTTTCCCTTCACATTTTTGTGTGACTATATACAGACAGGTATTTTATCCATCCAATTGGCGGGAAATGTTGCATGAATCATTTCCACTTGTTTGATATGAAATTAATTTAGCTTTATCACGTTTTATCATGGTTGTATGTTCTGGCAAATACTTTGTCCACCAGCGGATTGATGTTGCTGTGCATACTGTATTATGGGCTGGCATGCTGTGCTAAGAGATGGTATACTGTACTTGGGACTTGTATACTGGTATTGGGGACAGCATGCTGTGCATACTGTATTATGGGCTGACATGCTGTGCTAAGAGATGGCATACTGTACTTGGGACTTGTATACTGGTATTGGGGACGGCATGCTGTGCAACATGCTGTACTTGGGGACTGGCATGCTGTACTAGGGGCTGGCATGCTGTACTAGTGGCTGGCATGCTGTACTACGGGCTGACGTGCTGTACTTGGGGGCTGGCATGCTGTACTAGTGGCTGGCATGCTGTACTAGTGGCTGGCATACTGTACTTGGGGCTGACATGCTGTACTAGTGGCTGGCATGCTGTACTAGTGGCTGGCATGCTGTACTAATGGCTGACATGCTGTACTAGTGGCTGGCATGCTGTACTTGCGGACTGGCATACTGTATGCTAGGACTGGCATGCTGTACTAGTGGCTGGCATGCTGTACTTGGGGACTGGCATACTGTATGCTAGGACTGGCATGCTGTACTAGTGGCTGTACTTGGGGACTGGCATACTGTATGCTAGGACTGGCATGCTGTACTAGTGGCTGGCATGCTGTACTTGGGGACTGGCATACTGTATGCTAGGACTGTCATGCTGTACTAGTGGCTGGCATGCTGTACTTGGGGACTGGCATACTGTATGCTAGGACTGGCATGCTGTACTAGTGGCTGGCATGCTGGTGGCTGGCATGCTGTACTAGTGGCTGGCATACTGTACTTGGGGGCTGGCATACTGTACTTGGGGGCTGGCATACTGTACTTGGGGCTGTACTAGTGGCTGACATACTGTACTAGGGGCTGACATGTTGGTGCATACTGGACTAGAGGATGTTTGATCAATTGAGAGTTGTTTGTTAGAGCTGTTGTAGAAAGCTGATGATAATATGTAATAAAACCTGGAAGCTATGGGAACTGTGATAGTACATGTATGCAGTAAAACCTGGGATCTGTGGGACTTCATCCAGATGATGCACAGGAACATTCTGGGATCTCTGGCAATCTGAGATTATACACAGTAAAACATGGAATCTGTGGGACTTCATCCAGATGATGCACAGGAACATTCTGGGATCTCTGGCAATCTGAGATTATACACAGTAAAACATGGAATCTGAGAATGGTATAAATTATGGACATTTCTGTTTGTTACTACTGTCGTCAGATCCATGTATCTGCTCTCGTTATGCAAAACACAACAAGGTCTGTCGCTAGCTTGCTGTGGGCCATACTTTGCCTGCATATACTTCTAACAGTCATAAAGCTGATGAATGGCATACCGTCAAGTAAGATGGAACGGTACACCTTTCATCAACCATGCAAGGCTTGTGATTACATTTTGTAAGACCGGTGACCGCTTGTACACCTTCATAGTTATGCGCTGGGATTAATCCTTACTGTGCTGGAAACAAGAATAATTTGTTTTTGCAAACAGCATAGCATAGAGCCAGATTAGACAGCACAGAATGCCGCTATGCTGTTCGCTATTCGGATAGTGGAGCTAAAACACTTGGCTGAGTAGCAAGCAACATAGATCCTGATCATACGTGGCTGATCTGGATCTATGATGTTTGCACATTCCTTCCATTTTATTCAGCATTTTAAGCTGCTGTATTTGATGGAATGATATCTGTTTGGAGAGGTTGTGCAAGCACAAGGAACTATGTTTATCTTGGCCCTACAGCAAGAGATAATTGGACACTTTCAATTCTAAATCTTCAACAATCTAATAATATATGAAGATAAATCGACAGACTTGTAAAGAAAAATCTTAATCCCAACTTAAAGTTTGAATAACAGTATGTTCTGCTAGTCAGTATAGGTACTTTATCAAAGTACAATCTGTGTAAAAACATTGTCATGTAACTGGAGTCCAGTCAAGTACCAGCTGGGTTATATAATTTTATACATAAAAACAAATTCAGATATGCTCCATGGTCATGTATGCTGCTTTCTGTTATAACAGACGGATCTTCTTTACATTATAACAGGCACCCCACTTTACATTATAACAGACACACCACTTTACATTATAACAGGCACCCCACTTTACATTATAACAGGCACCCCACTTTACATTATAACAGACACACCACTTTACATTATAACAGACACACCACTTTACATTATAACAGACACACCACTTTACATTACAACAGACACACCACTTTACATTACAACAGACACAATACTTTACATTACAACAGACACCACTTTACATTACAACAGACACCCCACTTTACATTATAACAGACACCCCACTTTACATTGTAACAGACACACCACTTTACATTATAACAGACACCCCACTTTACATTATAACAGACACACCACTTTACATTATAACAGACACCCCACTTTACATTATAACAGACACACCACTTTACATTATAACAGACATACCACTTTACATTATAACAGACACACCACTTTACATTATAACAGACACACCACTTTACATTATAACAGGCACCCCACTTTACATTATAACAGACACACCACTTTACATTATAACAGGCACCCCACTTTACATTATAACAGGCACCCCACTTTACATTATAACAGACACACCACTTTACATTATAACAGACACCCCACTTTACATTATAACAGACACACCACTTTACATTATAACAGACACACCACTTTACATTACAACAGACACACCACTTTACATTACAACAGACACAATACTTTACATTACAACAGACACCACTTTACATTACAACAGACACCCCACTTTACATTATAACAGACACCCCACTTTACATTGTAACAGACACACCACTTTACATTATAACAGACACCCCACTTTACATTATAACAGACACACCACTTTACATTATAACAGACACCCCACTTTACATTATAACAGACACACCACTTTACATTATAACAGACAACCACTTTACATTATAACAGACACACCACTTTACATTATAACAGACACACCACTTTACATTACAACATACACACCACTTTACATTACAACAGACACAATACTTTACATTACAACAGACACCACTTTACATTATAACAGATACCACTTTACATTATAACAGACACACCACTTTACATTATAACAGACACCCCACTTTACATTATAACAGACACACCACTTTACATTATAACAGACACACCACTTTACATTATAACAGACACACCACTTTACATTATAACAGACACACCACTTTACATTATAACAGACACCACTTTACATTATAACAGACACCCCACTTTACATTATAACAGACACCCCACTTTACATTATAACAGACACACCACTTTACATTGTAACAGACATACCACTTTACATTATAACAGACACACCACTTTACATTATAACAGACACCCCACTTTACATTATAACAGACACACCACTTTACATTGTAACAGACATACCACTTTACATTATAACAGACACACCACTTTACATTATAACAGACACACCACTTTACATTATAACAGACACACCACTTTACATTATAACAGACACACCACTTTACATTATAACAGACACCCCACTTTACATTATAACAGACACACCACTTTACATTATAACAGACACACCACTTTACATTATAACAGACACACCACTTTACATTATAACAGACACACCACTTTACATTATAACAGACACCACTTTACATTATAACAGACACACCACTTTACATTATAACAGACATACCACTTTACATTATAACAGACACCACTTTACATTATAACAGACACCACTTTACATTATAACAGATACCACTTTACATTACAACAGACACCACTTTACATTATAACAGACACACCACTTTACATTATAACAGACACCCACTTTACATTATAACAGACACCCCACTTTACATTATAACAGACACACCACTTTACATTATAACAGACACACCACTTTACATTATAACAGACACCCCACTTTACATTATAACAGACACACCACTTTACATTATAACAGACACACCACTTTACATTATAACAGACACACCACTTTACATTATAACAGACACCCCACTTTACATTATAACAGACACACCACTTTACATTATAACAGACACACCACTTTACATTATAACAGACACACCACTTTACATTATAACAGACACCACTTTACATTATAACAGACACCCCACTTTACATTATAACAGACACCACTTTACATTATAACAGACACACCACTTTACATTATAACAGACACCCCACTTTACATTATAACAGACACCACTTTACATTATAACAGACACACCACTTTACATTATAACAGACACCACTTTACATTATAACAGACACCCCACTTTACATTATAACAGACACCCCACTTTACATTATAACAGACACCACTTTACATTATAACAGACACACCACTTTACATTATAACAGACACACCACTTTACATTATAACAGACACCCCACTTTACATTATAACAGACACACCACTTTACATTATAACATACACACCACTTTACATTATAACAGACACCCCACTTTACATTATAACAGACACCCCACTTTACATTACAACAGACACCCCACTTTACATTATAACAGACACCCCACTTTACATTATAACAGACACCCCACTTTACATTATAACAGACACACCACTTTACATTATAACAGACACACCACTTTACATTATAACAGACACACCACTTTACATTATAACAGACACCACTTTACATTATAACAGATACCACTTTACATTACAACAGACACCACTTTACATTATAACAGATACCACTTTACATTACAACAGACACCACTTTACATTATAACAGACACACCACTTTACATTATAACAGACACACCACTTTACATTATAACAGACACCACTTTACATTATAACAGATACCACTTTACATTACAACAGACACCACTTTACATTATAACAGATACCACTTTACATTACAACAGACACCACTTTACATTATAACAGACACACCACTTTACATTATAACAGACACACCACTTTACATTATAACAGACACCACTTTACATTATAACAGATACCACTTTACATTACAACAGACACCACTTTACATTATAACAGATACCACTTTACATTACAACAGACACCACTTTACATTATAACAGACACACCACTTTACATTATAACAGACACACCACTTTACATTATAACAGACACCACTTTACATTATAACAGATACCACTTTACATTACAACAGACACCACTTTACATTATAACAGACACACCACTTTACATTATAACAGACACCCCACTTTACATTATAACAGACACCACTTTACATTATAACAGACACACCACTTTACATTATAACAGACACCCCACTTTACATTATAACAGACACCACTTTACATTATAACAGACACACCACTTTACATTATAACAGACA
>CM026390.1:22779187-22815052 GCA_014843695.1 Archivesica marissinica
CTAGCTAGACTGTTCAGTAACATTGCATAGCCTGATTGTTCATATAGATAGCTAGCTAGACTGTTCAGTAACATTGCATAGCCTGATTGTTCATAGAGATAGCTAGCACGACTGTTCAGTAACATTACATAGCCTGATTGTTCATAGAGATAGCTAGCACGACTGTTCAGTAACATTACATAGCCTGATTGTTCATAGAGATAGATAGCTAGCTAGACTATTCAGTAACATTACATAGTCTGATTGTTCATAGAGATAGCTAGCACGACTGTTCAGTAACATTGCATAGCCTGATTGTTCATATAGATAGCTAGCTAGACTGTTCAGTAACATTGCATAGCCTGATTGTTCATAGAGATAGCTAGCACGACTGTTCAGTAACATTGCATAGCCTGATTGTTCATATAGATAGCTAGCTAGCTAGACTGTTCAGTAACATTGCATAGCCTGATTGTTCATATAGATAGCTAGCTAGCACGACTGTTCAGTAACATTGCATAGCCTGATTGTTCATATAGATAGCTAGCTAGCACGACTGTTCAGTAACATTGCATAGCCTGATTGTTCATATAGATAGCTAGCACGACTGTTCAGTAACATTGCATAGCCTGATTGTTCATAGAGATAGCTAGCACGACTGTTCAGTAACATTGCATAGCCTGATTGTTCATAGAGATAGCTAGCACGACTGTTCAGTAACATTGCATAGCCTGATTGTTCATATAGATAGCTAGCTAGACTGTTCAGTAACATTGCATAGCCTGATTGTTCATATAGATAGCTAGCTAGACTGTTCAGTAACATTGCATAGCCTGATTGTTCATAGAGATAGCTAGCACGACTGTTCAGTAACATTGCATAGCCTGATTGTTCATATAGATAGCTAGCTAGCTAGACTGTTCAGTAACATTGCATAGCCTGATTGTTCATATAGATAGCTAGCTAGACTGTTCAGTAACATTGCATAGCCTGATTGTTCATAGAGATAGCTAGCACGACTGTTCAGTAACATTACATAGCCTGATTGTTCATATAGATAGCTAGCTAGACTGTTCAGTAACATTGCATAGCCTGATTGTTCATATAGATAGCTAGCTAGACTGTTCAGTAACATTGCATAGCCTGATTGTTCATATAGATAGCTAGCACGACTGTTCAGTACGAGGAACTTTCCGAGTAGTTCTATTAACATCTCTTCTCACTAATTGGCCCCAACTCCTATCCATAATACTCAAAAGAGAGGTGTGACAGTATCTGGAGATAGATCAAATAAAGCTACACTTACCACGTTCTTGTCAGGCAGAAGGCGGAGGTGGTTAGACAATTCACTGGGCAGATAGTTCTTCAAGAAATTCTTATCTGTATTCTTCCATTCTATTACCTTTATCGCGACCTGAACATTATAAGATAATAGCCGGTTGCATAATTTATACAAATTTATGTTAGCTCGATTGCGAAACAGGTTCTTAACCCTTTCAACACCACAGGCCTCTCAATAGGCTTACAAAAAGTGTAGATCCAGATGAGCCGGCTCGTGACGAGCCGTCTCATCAGGACCTGCACTTTTTGCCAGTAATATTACTATTTTTAGACAAAAATTACCCATTTTGATAAATGAACTGGTCCAAATGTAATTTTCTGATTAATTTATTGGTCTGAAAATATCATGGACCAGTCCATGTCAGTTACTTGGTGTTGAATGGGTTAAAACATTAAATTAATTGCTCTCAAGACCTCATTCCTGATGGAATCTATCGCCAGGGAGAGAGCATGGACTTGGACACTGAGGAAACACCACACGTAAGTAATAGACATGGGGCCATGGACACTAAGACTGAGGAACCACCGGTGAAAAAGAAAAAATCGGTATGTGTTGTCAGCTTGTCACTGTGTTTGTTTATTCTTGTCCAGATATATTCAATTAAAACAAGGATGTTCTGTGTAAAGAGCAGGATTGGTTGTGGATGGATATGGATACTCTTCAGCAGGGAAGTACAGTAAGTGTTGTTGAACCCTATATGTAACAAAAAACGAATTCCTCAAATGTGTGAGGAATACATGCGAATTCTTCACACCGTTCGGACACATTCGGCCAAATAGATCACAAACCGAATATGTCACCATAGTATTTTTCACTTCATGGTACAAACGAATTCTTCACACATCCGAGAAAAACAATACGACAGACAGGGCATTAGCATCATCCATGATCATACGACACACAGGTGCATGGATTTAATGGTGGAAATTGGCTCGCATGACGTCCATACCCGCGGATCTCTCTGCTCCGGTCTGCTACCTTTTTCGTGTTGACCGTCGTGGCTGTTTTTTATGTATGTGTATGTCTGTGCTTTGCTATGTGTATTATTGTATGGTTCTCAGTGCCCAGATGTGTGCTTATATCATAGGAAGAGACAGAAACGTAGACATTGTTTTGTCATCAGTGATAATTATGTCAATGAATGATTTGATTAATGCTTGGACAACTGTTCTAAATGCGCATATATCCTTGCATTGCAAGACTCAAGGGTGGAAATACATAGACAATGATAACATTCGCAAAGATTGTTAACGGGACATGGTGCACTTGAACAAAAAAGGAAATATAGAGTTTGTGGACAATATAATAATATGTGCATTTGGGTTAAACATATTTTATTTATCAAGATAAACATGACATATAACATCCATACAATACAACTATCAAGACAAGTGGATTGAATTGAAAGCTACAAGAGCTTATAGTAATTCTCTCCACTACATACTAACTATCATTACGTGGATATGGCAGTTAAAATTTATTATAGTAGTAAAACTTGACTAAAATATAATATGTTCGTTGATACATTTTATAAGAATAATAATGCAGCTTAAGTATTGACTTTTAGATTGAGTTGAAGATTAGAAGAGTATAGAAGTAAGAGAGATGTAGGAGGAGCGATAATGGCGGTTGAAGTCGGTCAGATAACTAAGATTTCAAGTTCAGTCAAAACGTTTTGATTTCTCTATATATGTGAAAACTGCATGGAAGATATTTTCATTAAAGTCATCTGATAATGATGTATTTCCAAACAGAGTCTTTAGAGAAGCATTACAATATGTGCATTCATAAGCGAGTTGTACACAGACGACCCTGTGCATATATTATTGCCAGGCATTTGCTTGTTTTGGGGGTTAATGTCTCGCCCAGGTAGAACCACCAACCTTCAGCAAGCCAGCTGGAGAGGTGGCAGGGAAAACAGGTAGAACCACCAACCTTCAGCAAGCCCGCTGGAGAGGTGGCAGGGAAAACAGGTAGAACCACCAACCTTCAGCAAGCCCGCTGGAGAGGTGGCAGGGAAAACAGGTAGAACCACCAACCTTCAGCAAGCCCGCTGGAGAGGTGGCAGGGAAAACAGGTAGAACCACCACCTTCAGCAAGCCCGCTGGAGAGGTGGCAGGGAAAACAGGTAGAACCACCAACCTTCAGCAAGCCAGCTGGAGAGGTGGCAGGGAAAACAGGTAGAACCACCAACCTTCAGCAAGCCAGCTGGAGAGGTGGCAGGGAAAACAGGTAGAACCACCAACCTTCAGCAAGCCAGCTGGAGAGGTGGCAGGGAAAACAGGTAGAACCACCAACCTTCAGCAAGCCAGCTGGAGAGGTGGCAGGGAAAACAGTTTCACGAGATAATCCCACGAATACTGTCTCATTTTAAAATCATACTGAGGAGCAGGTTACTTAACGAAACATATGTAACAAGGAAACCCCACAGATAATAACAATAACTTATACATACAGTTATTCCCCTTGTGGGGGAGGGGAAGTTGCATGTATATTGTATATAATTTTGAATATAATTCGCGTAAAATAAATATGATAATATATAAGCAGCCAGTTTCCAGATTACCAATATGTTGTTTTATTATACATTTGCCTTCTATTAAGCAGCCAACTGTGCTGAGCAGCCACTTGCTGTGATTCCCTTGGCTGGCTGCTTAAGACAGGTTTTATATCATTAGAACAATCATTTCATTTATTTGAATATTGCTATTTTCATACCGATTGTTTTATTCTAGATAGCCGTAGATGTTGTTTGGCGTATATTTTACACCTCTACGTAACACATATTAATTCAACAATTAATTATGTAATGTATATATATATATCTACATGTACATTTATAAGGCAATACCGAGAAGATTTCTGTAAAATATTATTTCCATACTCTTAAGTAACTGACTGCATGATGGGTCGTAGATGAAATAGAGTGGTTAACACGGAGAGAGTATAGATGACGAGCTTACATGTGACCTACTCAATCAATCAGTCCTAAACGTTGACCAGTAGAGTTAGTCGTCTTTCCTATCTGACAGCGAAGACATCAATGACCAGGTTAGTGTTAATGTCCCTGTCTCTATGTATGTGCATGAGACCCAGATTAGTATGAATAACAAACATCTTTGTACGGGGGATCAAACCCAGTGCTTGATGACGCCATATTTACATTGATTTGCAGTACAACAAAAAAACAAAGGGGGGTTACTCGGCAATTAAAAAGTCAATACAGGATGGCGGGAAAAGGGAAGTCACTTGCGCGTATAATAGGCACACATGCAAAGTGACTGTCAATGTGTTATTTGTTATATTTTTTTTATATTAAAAACATTATTCATCAATTCGGATTCGGAAAGGAACTGATCAGCAATTACCCCACAGGTAACCCTGCACTATTTTAAGAGTATGGTTCATATACAGTGTATACATGAAATCGAAATATACGCGGCATTATCTACATACCGACAAGATATGACTATTCAATCGAAGGGCCCCGGGTTCTATAATCGGTCAGTGCACGTTCGTGGTACCATTGAGCAAGGCATCTCACACACATTGCTTAGTACTGGTTAACCGCTTACGTCGCCTAAGCCTGCCCAGGAAAACATGACTAGGTCCCCGCAATGGGTTTGACATTAATGGAACATACATACAGTATAATCTAACACATACATAGATTAAATTATCTAAATAGGCAGTTTGATCACATGCAAACAATACGTCACACTTCAGCAGTAGGCCTATTGGCTAGTCAAATAAACTAACCGAAATAAGGATAAATTATCTAAGACCACTCAAGGTCCGGATCAAACCAATACAAATTCCTCATAATGGTCACTACGGTATAAGGCCATATGATTGATATATCGATATAGCCTATTAAAATGATGATGTATTTGATATATTTACCATGGTATTTCCAAAACCTGCCTTTGCCGCCATGTCAGGAAATCTATCCAACGTGTGTGGCATTGCTCTGGCTAATTTAACGGTGCCATACACTCCACTGTCAATAGTACCCTTAACCTTATATCCGTGACTGTAGCACTCGTCATGGATATCCTGATCCGTAATCTCTTTCTGGTATGGATTCATTACCCCATCTTTATGGTTTTTTTTAAATTTTCAACAGGAGAATTCTATGTTTCATTTCATTAAGTGGATACGGTAACGTTGCTATGACCAATTGACCACGTGACGTTTTAGTTTAAACATATTTTATTTCACAATATAATACATATTGAACAATGCATACACCACGCATAGTCAGAATACAGAAACAGGATTAGAATGGACGACAGAGTCTTATATAATTCTTCTCCACGTGACGTTTTGACGTTCTGACGTCATAATAGGTAAAGTCCGAGCATGCCGAATGTCCGTTCAGGCGTGTAGGGCATACAATTATAGATAACATACAAACTACACAAAATATACATGAAAAAGAACATAAAACTTACACATCAATTATCCAAATCTACAAGGAAATAATTAACGAAACTTTGTAATGAAACAGAAAATGAAGTAAAGTGTTTGTTTATTATAGTGTCACCCCTATTTGAAGGGCCTGTCATATCTGACTTATGAGACACCTCTTTTTTATGAACATCAGTACTTCCCGAATCTTATGCTTGTATGCCAGGCGCCAGGCTGGTAGGCAATCGGTAGCCATTATTTATCTAGCTGGCGGCTCACCAACCGGCCATATCATAACGGACCTCTGACGAGATTCGAACCATCGACCCGCTCCGTAGGCGGACGCCTTAACCACTAGGCCACGCAGGCGGTTTGAATGTTTTTACCTAATACATGACTCACGGGCGGTTCCATGAATTGGCGTTAAGGGGCATTGAGCTGACTAGAGTGTATGGGGCCATGCCCCCACATAGAAACAGTTTGGGGGAGCATTGCTCTTGGTGCATTCTGGTGTATATTCAGGGTGTTTTGTTTGTGCCAAATAACAGTGAAATATATATATATTAATATGTATGTATGTTCCTTTAATGTCAAACCCCTCACGGGGACTTAGACATGTTTTCCTGGGCAGGCTTAGCCGACCTAAGCGAATAACCAGTACTAAGCAATGTGTGTGAGGTGCCTTGCTCAATGACACTACATACGTGACCTGACCGAGTATCGAACCCGGGACCGTTCGATTCCAAATCCGAATATATCAATAGGTCATGATCGAAAACATAAAATAGTATGCAATGATATAGATTCTAATAAAATGGGTTTGTTATTGTAATTAACGAGCTAGAAATAACATTTTACCATATTATAACATAATAACATAGAGTGGTGGAACCTATGCTCAGCGTATGTTTTCCATTTACATCCGTATTTAAAATATTTAAATAGTTTTAACCTATTTTCGCTGACAGAGGTGAAGCATGGTTCAATAGCATTCCGTTGTGCGTGCCGGTAGCCTAATGCAACTGTCACATGACTGGTTCAGTAGCCGAATATAAACAGATAACTTGATGGGAATATTTTTCCCACCGAAATGATGCGGTTTATGAGCATTTCAGGTAACTATCCGAATTGGGAAAAAATGTACAAATAACCAGAAAAAAGTTTCTTATGAGTTTTAATATTGTTAGTTATTGATGTTACTAAGTCAAAATAATATATTCAATATTTACACGTGCATACATAAACACATTCATGTACGCCGTGCATAGGTGCCCTAAAGTATCTAGTTTCCCATGGAAACATGTGCCGTTGCGATAGCTGTAGTGAGGCCCATGGTCACGTAATGAAGCTAACATTTTCAACAACAATTTTTTGAAAGTTGTGTTCACGACTTAAGAAAATAATACTATACGGCAAGTGCATTTAACTTTTTTTATAGGCCATGATATGTAGGATTTACGCCGAGCATAGGTTACACCACTCTAATGCGCTATGAGTGTGTATCTTAGCTTATTAAACTATTGTTTATATAGTTTAGGGGGCGAGGGACGCGCCAGGTGCCTACTGCGCCCTCCCTGGAACCGTTAGTGAATATAACACCATAGTCAATTCGTCGTCATATTCGACAGTTGTGAGTGAGTACGGATTGGTCACCCGCGGGTCGCTATACTTGTGTGTGTTTTACGTTTATTTATCGTCGCTACCGGTTACCCATATGAGCGACGCCTCCTGAAGAGATTAGTCATTTTAGATTTTTGGAGGATCGTGCAATGATACAGGCAGAGACCCATTCCAGAGTCTCATCTGGTTCTTTTACGTGCACGGTGTACAGCACCGACACGATACCTAGGTTTAACGTCCCATCTGAAAGACTGTTAATTTTATTAGGGTCCGCAGCGGGGGATCGAACCTGCGATCCCTGGATTACCAGTATAACGTGTTACCACTGGGCTACAGATCCGTCTGTGGGTCGCTATACAATTATATGGGGCATGTTTTCTGTGAATATGCCTGATATGATTCCATTATTTGATTATGGCAACCTGGTGTTTTGTGTGATATCAAAGGAGTCTGCAGCATTTATTCCTGACATAGACAGCTACAGATGTTCTCGTACCGCATCAGCAATAAATGGTTTGCCCTGTAAGAAAAGCAATCATAAATAATAATAATAATAATAATTAATACTATTGGTAAGTGATGATGACATTGGCGTCCGTGGTCCAATGGTAGAGCGTCGGAATCGAACGGTCCGGGTTCGATACTCAGTCAGCTACGTATGTACAGACGGATATGTAGTCCAGCGGTAACACGCTGGACTGGTAATCCAGGGATCGCAGGTTCGATCCCCCATCTGACCCTAATAAAATTAACAGTCTTTCAGATGGGACGTTAAACCGAGGCCTCGTGTCGGTGCTTTACACCGTGCATGTAAAAGAACCAGAGGAAATTCTGGAATGGGTCTCTGTCTGTATCATGCACTATCCTCCAAAATCTAAAATAACTAATCTCTTCAGGAGGCGTCGCTCATATGGGCAACCGGTAGCGACGATAAATAAACGTAAAAACACACACTGGGGTATTACACTATATATGCATTACAAATATATTTTGCACCTTTTATGGGATATTTCCTTAACAATAAACAGAAAGTTTCATGCCAGCATGTTGATCAAGAATACTAGCAAACCATTATAAGTCCACAACATTGTAAAAATCACATTCCAGACAGAAATAGTGTTCATCTTCAACAATACAGATGTTACAATTTGTACAAATATGTTCATGCGGGGGCCTCGCCTAATTATCAACGTGTTTCTGCCCTTAAAAGGAGAATACCAACGCTTAGTTGTGCTAACATCGATCTTCCATGCTTTGCGTATACAATATACAAACTTATGTTGTACTTAGATACGATATCTTTAATTGTAAAAAGTGTTTCCAACTCAAAATAAAAGTTATCTTATCTTAGTGCAACATAAGTTTCAATATTTTGCAATAAAATATTATTAAATTAAATTCAATATTTAACATCGCACGAAGCCAAAATATATAGCTATTTAACAGTCCGTGGTCCAGTGGTAGAGCGTCGGATTTGGAATCGAACGGTCCCGGGTTCGATACTCGGTCAGGCCATGTATGTAGTGTCATTGAGCAAGGCAGCTCACACACATTGCTTAGTACTGGTTAACGGCTATCGTCGGCTAAGCATGCTCAGGAAAACATGTATAGGTCCCCGCAAGGGGTTTGACATTAATGGAACATACATACATACATACATACATACACATACATACATACATACATACATACACTATGGTGTACTCTTGCTAAGTGGAGGTGGGGTGACTGCTTTAGCATTCTTGCTGCAGTAGAATCAGAGACCTTCAACTTCAACGAAATACTCCGCAACGCCACTGTTGACATCTACTGAGGAGGGGTTAAAAGACCATGCACGGCGGAATGTGATGTGTATCCAACGCAAACGATAAAAATAGCATACGCCAATTTGTATTTACTCTATACATTACATATTGCTCATCACTAGGCCCGAACTGCATGGATCTCGAGCGACTGGACAACTGACGTGAATGTTTCCAGGCTCAGGGCAGTGACAACTGGTAGGCAACGTGTTCCACGATGATATAATTGGGGAAAACGAATGTTGGTAGACATTCAAGCGATATTGAGGGTGTAGAAACGGCATGTCGTTGAACGAATGGGTGCTGGAAATGGTAAATTCGAGACAACCACCGCAACAAGTCCATGAACAACTATGTAGAGCAGTACCAAATCAGAGCAAGATTCAAGATACAAGAAACTTTATTTTGAGTCGGATGTACAACAATAAACACTAGCAATAGCTATTTTTTTATACAAATTTATTTTAGCTCGATTGCGAAACAAGTTCTTATAACTTATATTAATCACTCTCGAGACCTCATTCCTGATGGAATTCATCGCCACGAGGGAGAGAGAAGAGGCAACGTGGAATTTAAATGCCTTGCCTAAGAGCACGATCGTAACGGCTCCAGTGGGACTCGAACTCCGGACCTTTCGCACATGAAGCGAACGCCCATCCACGGCGCTATCACGACTTCCACAATAGCTATTTGCCGACAAAAACAAAGATACATAACGTATGTGTAAAACAAACACCTGTTAGCGTCGTTGTTGTAAAGATGGCCAATGGAGAGATGAAATAATGGAAGAGACACTGTCTGGTTTATGTGGATTGAAGAGTTTGTTGGCAACAAATCTGGCCGCATATAGCGTTGGATCTGTTCAATTTGCTTTATTTTGGGTTTGTTAGTATGGATTCAATATTCAATATCGGAGAACAGTATTTTAACTTGAGTCGAACCGGAATTTGATAAGCTCTTTCTTTGACAGAAGATGGACACGATTTGAAGTTACGTCTGGTAAATTCCAATGTATGTGAGGCTGTGTCTGTAATGTTATCAATATGTGTAATGTATTTCAGATTATCACTTAATTCAACACCCATGTATGCATGCTGTTTGGCTGTTTAGAGGCATTAATCGTTCTGTCAATCATAATTATCGTAACTGATTATTTGGCAAGTTGAAGTTGAAGTTCATAGAGTAGACAAATATCTTTTTGTTGAATAATTAGAACTTTTCATGGCACTTTTCATGGCACACTTTGTTGATCTGCCATGACATTCTCCGACCATTCCACTAGGAAATTCAAGTAATGTTGCAGTATCTGATGATCATTGGATAAGATGATTGGTCGATATAAAACACAGTCGTCTGCGAAAAGACGAATGGTTGATAAGATTGTATCAGCAATGTCGTAAGAATAAAAAGGGTCCAAGGACGGTTCCCTGGGGTACCCCTGACGTGACGTGCGAAGAGTTTAGTTTAATCATATTTGATTGCATTCATTCTATATATACAATGTACACAACAAAACAAATGAACACACGCGTATATAAGTATGCTGCATTCATTCTATAAATACAATGTACACAACAAAACAAATGAACACACGCATATATAAGTATGCTGCATTCATTCTATAAATACAATGTACACAACAAAACAAATGAACACACGCGTATATAAGTATGCTGCATTCATTCTATAAATACAATGTACACAACAAAACAAATGAACACACGCATATATAAGTATGCATATTAGGCCTATATACGATTTATGTCATTGTTGTGCACAAGAATTATCAATAAATGTTGAAGCATGATGGGTTGGGCTACAAGTCTTAACAATATTAGCTACGACCTTCCCCAACGTACGAATAGTCTGATACGGCGTCCTGGACAACGACTCTCTGGTATCGACCTGCTTGAAAACAATATATTCGTCGTTTTGTGTTTGTTTGTATTCCATAGTACTAGAGTTGATGATACGATACAATTTTATTTTGAGTCTGCAATACATATCACAAATAACATATTAAAGCTCTGATGAGCTTTTATAACCGACTGTATAACATGTGTATATGAATAACAAGAGTAAAACAGCTATGGGAAATTTAAAAAAATGAATTAAATTAGACACTCTATGCTAAAACGAAACATGCTTATTTAGTCGAGCAGTAAAATTAGACATAAGATGAACATAAGAAGCTCCAGAATAAAAGAATAAGACAACAGCCATGCAGACAACTAAGATGATTTATAAAAGAAAACTAAAAATGCAATCTAAGCTATAGCTGAAATGAACTCCATGCTGATCCTTCACTGTGAGACCTATTACCTGGTACAGCATACTATACACTTGCAGTCATTTCCATTTCAAGAGGAAATCAAGCTCTTGGAATGACTGGAGCTAGTTGTAGCCATGAAGTCATCAGATAGAGAATTCCACAACACAGGAGCAGCATAGATGAAAGTGTTTTTACCGTAGGTGTTGGTTCTTACATGTGGTATATTCAAAATATTTGAATATCTAAAGTTATAATTATTTGAATTCCCTTTTTACAACTAATCCACATATAATACAGGAGGTGCTAGTTTATTTACAATTTTAAATGTTTCTAGTGTCATTGTTGTCATCCGGCGTACATGCAAAGTTGGAATGTTTGCTCTACACAATAGTTCAGCAACTGGTGTTTTATAATCATTGTACGCAACTTGTATTGCACGTTCCTGAATTGTTTCCATTTTCTTAGTATTTGACTCGGAACAAAAATGTCATGCAAGTGAACAAAAGTTGAAGTTGATGTGATACCTTATACAAGACTAAGTTGAATCTTGAATAAACTTCACTTTATCGTCTGGTGACTGTACCAAGTGAGCTATTAAATGAGATGAGCTCGCTTTAATTTGCTTAGTCGTGTCGGATAGCAGATAGCGACACAGTCTTGTGTGGACGTTAGTCATCTTTCAGGGAGATCACTGCGTTAGGTATGTGACAGGGTAATATTGAGTCACCTGTCAAACCAAATTACCCCCCTTGATAACCTCTCTAATCTGTCACGTGACTCACCGTACCTTAAATCATTCAAAGGCGGGCGTCGGCCCGGGTATACCCATAAGTAATGACAGTTTGAGCAGAAACTAAGGACTATTCGTTTTATATAACATTATTGTTGCATTACGGAATTATTTGTCAATTTATTATACGTGGATAAAGACTTGTTCAGTATTGATTTACGAAGTTATTCGACTTTGAATTTTAGGTGACCAGTTTGGGTAATTTCAAAATGGCGGCTGATGATCAGTACGGTATGTCGAGCATGAGTGCCCAAGAAATGAAGTATTTGGCGGTTGACAAAAATGTCATCAATGATCCAATAAAACAGGCGGAATGGGCAACCAAGAAATGTATATGGGTGCCACACGTAGGCAGTGGCTTCGTTGTTGCATGCATAAAGGCGGAAGTTGGTGATGAAATTGAAGTTCAGATAGAGGAATCAGGAAAGAGAATGAGATTCCACAGGGATGATTGCCAGAAGATGAATCCTCCAAAATTTGCAAAAGTCGAAGACATGGCCGAATTAACTTGTCTGAATGAGGCATCTGTTCTTCACAATTTGAAAGACCGTTATTATTCTGGCCTCATTTATGTGAGTAAACTAACTGCCCTTGACTTATGAATATTCCAACTCCAGCACCTGATCTATGCTACTACTAGTAAAGTACTACTATTACTAGTGTTAGTGATGTCCGCCTCCATGGTCGAGTTATTACGGTCGCTGACTTGTATACCACTGTAACTTATCGTCACTGATGGTCACGGGTTCAAGCCCCGTTCAGGCCGTGTCTCATTTATATGAAAAAGTTGGCAGTATCTTACAGAGGTTGGTGCACCCAAGTACTGGTTAACCGCTGGAGCCTGCCCAGGAAAGGTGTTGTTAAGTAAACTTCCCGCCGGTGATATAGCCATTAGTTTACGGACCTTTTGTATGTTGAAGTTGCATATATGTCAAACCCCTTTCCGGAGGTCCCTAGACATGTTTTTCTGAGAAGGCATAGCCTAGCAGACCTACGCTGTTAACCAGTACTTACTAAGCAATGTATGTACTTGCTCAAGGACCGAGTATCGAACCATGGATTCCAAAATCTGATGCTGTGGCATTGGACCACTGTTGCCACTCGACAATCGTCAAAAGCCTGCCTATTATACATTAACTCTTTGTATGCCTGGTTAAATGAAGGATATAAATAGAATACATAATTGTAGTAGACGACAATTCACTGATATATTTTTCTTTGTACATATATAGCTGAAAACTATGGAAATATGTTGTGACACAACGACATAATTCTAAGGAAATTTCATGAGATATTTTAGTGTTTATTCTAGAGTGGGAAAAAATGGCAGGGTGGGTCAGAAAAGAGAATTGGTGCATTTTGATCCACAATGGCCTGCATTATTTTGCAGTATTTTAGGAGTAGCCCCTAGAAAATTTGGCTAACTTAAGGTTATTGCAGTAAGGCATACATGTATGATGTACATATATTGGTGAAAACGGTGGACAAGTTCTAGCTTATATAGAAATAGTTTTGACATAAATGGAAATTGAACAGAAGGGATATATATCTGTTTTTGATACCTGTATATTGATTCCACATTTTATCCTTGACTTACCTCAATGACAAAAACACACCACAGTGAAATAATGTTAATTTATATATACAAACATTTACATTGTATATCAAACGTGCTGAAATTTGCACAAACTTACATGGTTCCTGTGGTTTTGTAAAGTCATGGTTCCCTCTCTGAATGTTTGTCTGCGCTGCGCGCGCCAATCGATCAATTTGAAAAAATTGGAGCCAACTAAGAACCATATAGTCACAGGTAAATATTTAAAGCATGTATTTAACAAAACGTGTGGAAGTCGTGATAGTGCAGTGGATGCGCGTTCGCTTCAGGTGCGATCAGTCCGGAGTTCGAGCCCCACTGGAGCCATACGATTGTGCCCATAGGCAAAGCATTTAAATTCCACATTGCCTCTTCGCTCTCCTTCATGGCGATGGATTCCATCAGAAATGAGGTCTCGAGAGTGATTAATATAAGTTGACAGAACTTGTTTCGCAATCGAGCTATAAAAAAATGAAAAGTTGTGCCAAATATTTTTGCCAATTCACAAAATTTAGCGCCAGTAATTGTTTTTTTTATTATCGCAATTGGCGATCAAGAGTGATAGCTTTATTAACCCATTTGATTCTGGTTACCGTTCGAACAATATTTGCAAAGAACAGCCAGATCAGCCGCCGCGGAACGTGCTGTATGATCAAGCTCTATGCTGTTTGCTATTCAGATGATCTTGCTAAGACACTTAGCTATGTAGCAAGCAACATAGATCCTGATCAGCACGTAGCGTCACTGCGGCTGATCTGGATCTATGTTGTTTGCAAAAGCCTTTAAATGTATCCAGAATGAGATGGGTTAATATAAATCTTTGTTTCAGACATACTCTGGTTTGTTTTGTGTGGTAGTGAACCCGTACAAGAGGCTACCGATCTACACAGAGAAGGTGATAGAGCTGTATAAAGGCAAGAAGCGTCATGAGGTGCCGCCCCACGTATTTTCCATCACAGATACGGCATATAGGAGTATGTTGCAAGGTAGGTTTTCTAGAGAAATAAATCGAGTACAGTAAATACTAGTAGTCCGGCGGAGTCGGGCAGCCATAGCAGACCATGTGTGTCTGTGTGAGGCGTGTGGCTGAGTGGTAAGCATCGCGTACCGACAAATAATTTGATACTTACTGCGGATTTTAGCAAATTTTCAAGTGTGGAAGCTATTTGCATGGCTCATTCTAGGTTATAATTTTTGGGGGAATGCGTCCTTAAATTGTGTTATTTAATAGATTTCAACAAAATCGGGTTAAAATGTATAACCAATATGACCATTAAATACAACATTTGAATAGAATGATTGCTTTATAATGGGCCAGTGTATCTTTACTGGACAAAATTATGTATGAAAATTGTAAACAAAAGTTTAAATTTTATTCATGGTGAAGTGCCCCCGGGGGTAAAGTCAGGCTAGGCGCCCTCTAGATTGAACCCTGTATTTCCCCAGTTTGCTGACTGGTCGCTGGATCTTAGTTTGCATGCCAGGGTTGTAGGGCAGATTACTTGTTATTTTCCTGTTTGTTTTCTGGCCCCGAGGTTATAAAACTTTTCTCCAATCTCAAAACTCAGTCTCAAGCGTGTGATTGGTTCAGCTGACTAACACTCGGAATCAACCAATCAGATCATTTGAGTTTGAGATCTGAGAAAAGTTTTATAACCTCAGGACCTGATTCCCACCCTATACTAGTAATGAGAGAAGGACGAAATACTTGTATCTGGGAAGCATTGTCAAAAAGGATGCAACTGTACACAGATGTTCAAATATTGTTTTCAGAATATATTTGGAACACACTTTCTCAACTTAACCCAGGTTTTAAATTGCATATTCAGCAAATTTGAAGCTAGACCCATTGTATTATAGATTTATTGTGCTTTGTTTACAAAGTAGGATTGAAATTTGACCCAATATTGAATGGCAATGAAGTGTAAGCATTTGTTAACGAATAGCGATTATATCCTTGCTTGATGTTAGGCTTAACATGTTCCATAAATATTTGCAAATAATTATGTTAAAATATTTCAAAAGTTAACAATTTTCGGGCTTTGTTTGTGTTATAGATAGATATTGAGATACAATCGGTTGAACATAAAATTGTTAGCTCTCACCTTGGGAAAGGGGGGTTATTGTTTTTGTCTGTCTGTCTGTGTTTCTCATGGACATGATAGCTCAAAATGTTGTTGATGAATTTTGATGAAATTTTGTGCAAGTATGTGGGAGAAATTGGTCATGGTCTGTTTGGGTGGTCAGCGGAATGTCCACTTGCATTCACTTCTATATTAAGTTATGCATACCGTCTCTGTGGCCCAGTGGTTAAGGCGTCCGCCTACGGAGCGGAAGGTCGAAGGTTCGAACCTCGTCAGGGGTTTGTTCTGATATGGCCGGTTGGTGAGCCGCCAGCTAGTTAAATAATGGTTACCGATTGACTACCAGCCTGGCGTCTGGCATACACGCATAGGATTCGGGAAGTACTGATGTTCATAAAAAAAAGAGGTGTCTCATAAGTCAGAATTGGCTGGCCCTTTAAATAGGGGTGGGGTGACACTATAATAAAGAAACACTTTACTTTTTACTGTTGTCTGGGTGGTCACCAGAATGTCCACTCACATTCACTTCTATATTAAGTTATGCATACATGCAACTCAAAAAACGAAGTAAGATCAGACATACTTTTCAATGGAGTACCTATAGAAAAACTCGTATGACCTTTATAATAAGCTATACCCCATCCACGACCTCAAGGTTTAACTTTCACAGTCAAATCAAGGTCATTTGATATCAAGCAATTGTTCTTGTGTTAAATACCAGCGCAGGGTTTGCTTGCATCATCACTCTGGGTGCTATTCTCTAGTTGATGCTTGTTTTATATATGCATATACCGGGTAGTATTATGTATGTATGTGTCCAGATGGCTTGCAAGGTCAGTGGTTTTAATCTTGCGCGTGCCCAGGCCCGAAACAATGCTCTTGAGAGCCATCTGTGTATTAGCCGCACGACATGTAAAGCTAAAAAGTTGCTACTACAGTGTTGGTGAGAAAAGGTACCGGCCAAGATGAAATTGTACAGGCCAATTTTTGGCCTGTACTTAAGAATTAGTTCCGGCCAAAAATAAATGGTACAGGCCATTGAATGTGGTTCTGTCCGGTGGCTTTGCCACCGGATGCATGTGCCGCAGGCAATTGCCATGCTAGGGGGGTCCGGGGGGGGCATGCCCCCACCCCGAAATTTGTTTTAAGTAGACACAAAATGGTGCATTCTGGTGGACTTTTTTAGATAATTTTTCTTCAAAATTGCTATGTAAGTAACTGTTTAACTAAGGGGGGGTTGATTTTGAATCATTTTTAGGACTGTCCCCATTAACTTCTTATCTTTTTTTATTAAAAACCTTTCTTTGTTATGTTTTTGTCTTGTGGTTTCAGGATTAGCAGAATTATTCTGCTTGGAAACTAAACCTATTGCAGTAGCGGGCATTTCCCGACATATGACGTACTTACTTATCTGTATCATCTTAAACGTTTTTCGTTGTACATAACAAGTAAAAGCGTCTCGTCAATGAACAAGTACTCGGTGATCTTGTACATTTTATCCCTGCAGAAAGGTCCATATAATCTGCTGTCAAAATATTGTTGCGTCACAGAAAACGCATTCAATGATTCTCATTGCGTCTCTGGCCATTTCATTGCATCAAAACCGCAAGAAACACACAGTGAGAAAACACTGCATTATCAAATTCTGGTGTACAGAAATATCTGTGCTAATCAGTTGTAGGATTAAAGACCGCCATTTAATCCAATTATCCGTAATTAAAATGTCACCAACTTCTCAACACCCCATGCAATCAAGTGCCAAACAGCTGATTTCCAATAAACAAACGCTTGTCATCATCGCACGCGTGACCGCACACGCGACCTTTACTTCCATGGATTTTCGGCCGATTAAGTTTCTTGAACAATGTTATTTTGTCGATATTTATGGCATGCGCAAAGGATTTTCGCCAACAGAAGATTTTTGGAGCCATATTTAATTTGTATGCGCATTTGACGACAAACGCGACCGACAGCGGGAACCCTGATTGACCTTGGCTCGTGCTCAATGCCGTAGCTTACAAGCAGAATCCCTATGAAAACACGGGTTTTCTCGAAATGACGTCGTAACCGGAAACCAAAATGGAGGCACAGAATATTTTATATTTTGTTAATTCGATGAGAAAAAGCGCCTAATATGGCGAAGATACTGTGTGTCCTGGTTCAGCCGAGTATGAACTTCAACAAACTCCCCAAGGGCTATCAAATAAGGCATCTCGCCACGATGTCGAGTGCGTAGTAAATGTTTCTCGCCAGTCTAAAAACGTTATCGCCATGGCGAGTGTCCAACGCTGTACTATTCGTGTAACATGTCTATTGTTTGCTCTGTCGATAAATTTACATCATGTGAATATAAGTAGTCTTGATTATATATCCGTATGGTATTTCAATATGTCGGGAGTACCCTATTTATTAATACGTTAAATATGAAAAGCCGCTGGCTTGTCATGTGTATTAACCCATTTGATTCTCGATACCGTTCAAACGGTATTTACAAAGAACATAGAGCCATATCAGCCTCCACGGAACGTGCAGTCTGCTGATCAGGCTCTATGCTGTTTGCTATTTAGATGATCTTGCTAAGGCACTTGGCTATGTAGCAAACAACATAGATCCTGATCAGCACGCAGCGTCATGCTGCGGCTGATCCGGATCTATGTTATTTGCAAAAGCCTTTAAATGTATCCAGAATGAAATGGATTAAATAAAGCAAGCTGTTTTCAATGAGTCAATGGCATTAGTGTATTGGTTACACATTTTGCAAATTGTTCTCGTGTGTAGTTATCGTATTTTGTGTGTAATAATAGCTCTTTATTCATTTTATGACAGATACTAACTGCTAAAGGATAAGAGTTTATTTACTCGGTTTGGTAATAAAACTGAAATTGGCTCTCGAGAATTTTCAGAAGTTTAGAAGGATTGCTTTAAGAAAATTTCATAAATCACCTTGTGTACATGTAGCAATAAATAATCCAAATAAACCATAATTTGACCATTTATCTTGCCCAGTTGTTGATCTCGACTGCTTTGAGAGATTTTAAGAAACCGGTTTTGTCTGAAAAAGTATAAACTTACAAGTGGCTATGTGGCCGAGTTGTTACGGTCTTAGACTTCAATCTCCCTCCCCCCACACATCTGTGTAAGTTCGACTCCCACTGGGGATGTCAAATTCTTTCATGTGAGGAAGTTATCCGGTAGGCTTGAGGACGGCTGGTGGTTCTATCCGGTATCTGTTCATTCCTGAAATTCTGCTTTTACCCAGGGCCTTCCACCACCAATAATAGCTGGTGAGTTGCCATATGACCTAAGCTTTAAGCCTAAAAGTTAAGAAACCAATTGTGTGACTATGTAAAATACGGTATATGTTTACTAGCCCCAAAGTTACCCTCCATCTTCGAGTGAGGTTGACCTATGGCGAGTATAGACGATAAGTAATTTATTCTATAGCTATAACAAGTTAGTCATCATGCCAGTATTCCCAAATGACCATCCACAACATTTAATGACCAATACTTAAATGTCTTTATTGCTTTGCTTGCCTAGATTGACATTAGTTTATATACAGATTTACTTAGTTAATAGCTACTGCATAGGTTGTCACAAAAGTAGATGCTCCCGATATAGAAATAATGCATAAATTTAGACATGCTAATTTTGCAAGCAAATGCACGTCGTAGTCATTGATTACAGGTAACTTATCGGATGCAGGTGTTTGTTTCGTTTTATTCATATAATTGACAATGATAGTCAATTTATAGTGGACCATTAAGTGCATCTTAATTATGGAAATTTGGGGGTGCTCATCAGTTATATACCTATATTCTAATGTTTATCAGATTGGTGTAGCTTTATGCTCGGCCATGTGGTTAAAATCATTGAGATTCATAGATCTTATTTTTTGCCGTGGCACAGTGGTTCCGTGCTGGATTAATATATCCCCCCCCCCCCATCATCTACACTACACTTTCGGTTTCCACTTCGTTTTCTCATTGTTATGTATGTTACTGATGAAATGTTAAACTGCAGTCCCACAAACTCTTCTGTACTTTCAATACATAATATTAAGTAGTCTTGTAATACACTCGCCTGTATCTGACACGGTATCCAGGTAGACATGTCTCTCTCTCTGACACGGTATCCAGGTAGACCTGTCTCTCTCTGACACGGTATCCAGGTAGACCTGTCTCTCTCTGACACGGTATCCAGGTAGACCTGTCTCTCTCTGACACGGTATCCAGGTAGACCTGTCTCTCTCTGACACGGTATCCAGGTAGACCTGTCTCTCTCTCTGACACTGTATTCAGGTATGAACACCTGTCTGTATCTGACACGGTATCCAGGTAGACCTGTCTCTCTCTGACACTGTATTCAGGTATGAACACCTGTCTGTATCTGACACGGTATCCAGGTAGACCTGTCTCTCTCTGACACGGTATCCAGGTAGACCTGTCTCTCTCTGACACTGTATTCAGGTATGAACACCTGTCTGTATCTGACACTATATTCAGGTAGACTCGTCTGTATCCGTCATTATATTCATTATATTCAGGTAGACTTGTCTACATCTGTCATTGTATTCAGGTAGACATGTCTGCAAGTGTCACTGTATTCAGGTAGAGCTGTCTGTATCTGTCACTGTATCCAGGTAGACCTGTCTGTATCTGACACTGTATTCATGTAAACATGTCTGTATCTGACACTGTATTCATGTAGACATGTCTGTCTCTGACACTGTATTCATGTTTTTGTGTTTGTCATGTCTGTATCTGACACGGTATCCAGGTAGACCTGTCTCTCTCTGACACGGTATCCAGGTAGACCTGTCTCTCTCTGACACTGTATTCAGGTATGACATGTCTGTATCTGACACTATATTCAGGTAGACTCGTCTGTATCCGTCATTATATTCATTATATTCAGGTAGACTTGTCTACATCTGTCATTGTATTCAGGTAGACATGTCTGCAAGTGTCACTGTATTCAGGTAGAGCTGTCTGTATCTGTCACTGTATCCAGGTAGACCTGTCTGTGTCTGACACTGTATTCATGTAAACATGTCTGTATCTGACACTGTATTCATGTAGACATGTCTGTATCTGACACTGTATTCAGGTAGACCTGTCTGTATCTGACACTGTATTCATGTAAACATGTCTGTATCTGACACTGTATTCATGTAGAGTCTAAGACATGTCTGTCTCTGACACTGTATTCATGTAGACATGTTTGTATCTGACACTGTATTCATGTAGACATGTCTGTCTCTGACACTGTATTCATGTAAACATGTCTGTCTCTGACACTATTCATGTAGAGTCTAAGACATGTCTGTCTCTGACACTGTATTCATGTAGACATGTCTGTCTCTGACACTGTATTCATGTAAACATGTCTGTCTCTGACACTGTATTCAGGTAGACCTGTCTGTATCTGTCACTGTATCCAGGTAGACCTGTCTGTATCTGTCACTGTATCCAGGTAGACCTGTCTGTATCTGTCACTAGTCAGTTAGACATGTCTGTATATGACTGTATTCAGGTAGACCTGTCTGTATCTGTCACTGTATCCAGGTAGACATGTCTGTATCTGTCACTGTATCCAGGTAGACATGTCTGTATCTGACACTGTATTCAGGTAGACATGTCTGTATCTGTCACTGTATTCAGGTAGACCTGTCTGTATCTGTCACAGTATCCAGGTAGACCTGTCTGTATCTGTCACTGTATTCAGGTAGACATGTCTGTATCTGTCACTGTATCCAGGTAAACCTGTCTGTATCTGTCACTGTATCCAGGTAGACATGTCTGTATCTGTCACAGTATCCAGGTAGACATGTCTGTATCTATCACTGTATCCAGGTAGACATGTCTGTATCTGTCACTGTATCCAGGTAGCCATGTCTGTATCTGTCACAGTATCCAGGTAGACCTGTCTGTATCTGTCACTGTATCCAGGTAGACATGTCTGTATCTGTCGCTGTATCCAGGTAGACATGTCTGTATCTGTCACTGTATCCAGGTAGACATGTCTGTATCTGTCACTGTATCCAGGTTAGACTCGTCTGTATTTGACACTGTATCATGGTAGACTCGTCTGTGTCCGACACTGTACCCAGGTCGACTCGTCTGTATCTGAAACTGCATCCAGTAATTAAATCTTCTTGGGGATGTCATTCAAATACGTAACCGAGTGACATCGATAAATAAACTAAGCTGAAAATGTGACAATAGTTCTTCAGGGTTTGGATGAGCTGAACACACAGTATTCCTAGCGATGTAGATGATTTTAATCTAGGAAATATTGCGATGTTCAGTATAGAGTTGATGATGGATGACTGAGCAAGATGCCAGTAGAGATGTGTGTGATGTAGAACAGTTTTCTGATATGATGACAATATCAATGTACATTCCTTGGTACAATCAATGCTCCATTTATCTCTTCATTCACACAGTTTTGCGGATTGGTAACTTGTGCAGATATATTATATTATGTTGTAGCTTCAAAACTGATATACATGTATCTCAAACACGCAAAGATCTTTCATAAAGTGATATTTGTTTTCATTCTCAAATGTAACTGCACTATATTTATCATATATATCATATGTACATTTCTGCCAGTGTTTGCCTTAGACGCGTATTAACAGCGAAGTGGTTAATCGTTAATTAAAATTGACCATCGATCTGGAATCCCACTTGTAAGTTTGACTCCGAGTCAAAATTGTTAGTTGTTCAAAGATGACTCGCAACAATGTAGGTTAAATCTCACGAGGGGTACAAGAATGTTATTTGGCTCGCAAGCAAATGGTCTGTGGTTCTAAATGGGTATTCGTCTGTTCCTGGAAGAGTGGGTGGGGTTTTTCACCCGAAAGCGCGACGTTATGCACAGAAGCAGATAAAAATGTCCTCACTAGTTTAGTACTTGTGACCTCGGTCTCATATTTGCCGAACAAGATATCATCTATGCCACTGCACAGTATATCCTGTTGAAATGATTTTCTTAGCCCTTTCCCTCATAGAAGCATCTCTTGACGCCATTACAAATACGACATAAATTGACAAACCAATGTTCATAATAAAGGCCTGAATCTCGTGTAGTCCCAGTAATATCGATGGAGGTGGGATAGATATGACTACTATTATCCACTGCATGATAGCTAAATGGCTGTCGTTTGTATAGAGATATAATAGTATATTAACCTAAATCTCTATGAAGGAAATGGTTTTTCATTTAGTAGTGCCACCATTAAAATATTGTTTGTTTGCAATTTTCTTGTTGCTGTCAGATCATCACATGCGTGTTTGTTTTACGTTTATTTATCGTCGCTACCGGTTGCCCATATGAGCGACACCTGATGAGATTAGTCATTTTAGATTTTTGGAGGATAGTGCAATGATACAGACAGAGACCCATTACAGAGCCTCCTCTGGTTCTTTACGTGCACGGTGTAAAGCTCCGTCACGAGACCTCGGTTTATAGTCCCATCTGAAAGACTGTTAATTTTATTAGAGTCAGACGGGTGATTGAACCTGCGATCCCTGGATTACCAGTCCAACATGTTAACCACTGTCCAGACTACAGATTCGTCTGTGATCATCACATTAAATTGATGCTTATATCACTCCCCTACATGAATTATAATTTTCAAGCATCTGAATGACTTTAGCTAATGTACCTAAACAATGTAATGGAACCAAAAGATTGGAAATGAGGCGAATGGAGAAGTAAAAAAATCAAATACAAAAAATCAATCTCATTGTTGCCCATCAATTTTTTGGACGGGCTCAGTCGGACGGTAATGGCAAACCGTTAAGCTTTTATTTTAACCCATTTTATTCTGAATACCGTTCAAACAGTATTTGCAAAGAACATAGAGCCAGATCAACCGCCACGGAACGTACCGTCTGATCAGGCTCTATGCTGTTTGCTATTCAGATGATTTTGCTAAGACACTAAGGGTGCAACGATATACCGTGGGACGGTTTATCGCGGTACTAGGGCCACGGTTCGATACGCTGCATGCCCGCTACGGTATGGCAATTATTCCCTACTCCAACGGAAGGGAGACTACTCTTACAAACAAAACAAACATGGCTGAATTACAATCACCACCGGCAACTTTCAAATAAAAAATATGGGCGCATTTAATATAGTTGACGGCGTAAAAACAACGGTGAAAGAACCAACCACTTGCCGCCATTGTTTCACGGACGTGTCATATAAAACGGGTAACACGACCAACATGACTACGCACATGAAGCGTCATCATCCGAACATCGACGTATCCGAATGTGGCCGGAAATCGTGTTCTCTGCAGCAGAAGTCATTGTAACTGCCCAGCGGTCTGCTTTGTTACCACAGAATGTGGATACTTTGCTTTTTCTAAAGAAAAATATGAAACTTTAAACCCAGGAAATGTTTCTGTTGGAACAGTTTAATAGGCTGAGCGTAGGCTAGGCATTGTTTATATTGTTTATATAACTGCTTGTTTTACAGTCATTTGCTTTAATTAGTAAATGTACTTGAAAAGTTTAACTATTTTCTATATTTCCCCCTTTGGTTCCATAAAACCATATCGTGATATGGTTCCATAAAACCATATCGTGATACGTATCGTATCGTGACCCAAGAATCGTGATACGTATCGTGAGGTAGGCGTATCGTTGCACCCTTATAAGACACTTGGCTATATAGCAAACAACATAGATCCTGATCAGCACGCAGCGTCACGTTGCGGCTGATCTGGATCTATGTTGTTTGCAAAGGCCTTTAAATGTATCCAGAATGAAATGGGTTAAGCATAGATATAGTGTCACTAGTATCACCCTATCTTACATTTAGATTTACTGTCAATGTGTTTCAAAGTGATGTTGTTTGTATAAGTAGGTATACGGTAAATGTTGAACTGATTTAGGACTCGTGTGTGCAAAACCCATGAAAAAGATTTTATTTGGGAATGGTTCGTATATAATAATGTAGCCTGCAGTCATTTTTCAATCTTGATAACAGTTTTGTTTTGTGTGTCTGGATGGTCTCAAATTGCTTGCATAACCTGTAAATCTTAATGGCGGCTAGGATTGAAAATCATAAGTTTGTCGCTGTTGCTGTACATCATTATCTGTTTGTGCAAGATTTATTTTCGCAATAATTTGTGAAAGATAATACTGGTATATAAATTCAATATGTTTCTAAAATATGTAAATGGCGGTCTTCTATTGCCTATTTAGATGTCACACTTCATACACATCAATTTTAAGATTTTTTGAGAGAGAAAATGGACACCTGGTAAATCTCACTGAAGTGAATATCAATCCAATCTACAGTATGCTGGATACACAGTCGTTTTGTCAATGGTGACATTGAAGATTTATGTTTGTTTACCATGCAAAATATGCATGACATCAAACGAGACCACTGGCCGGCTTGCACATGATAATAACAGGCCACTGTTGGAGAGGAATTAATATAAGTTTTCTGAAAACTTGTTTTCCAATCCAAACCATTCACAATTTATGTAATTTGTAACATTTTTTGTGTTATGCATGTAAGTTTATTGGAATAAATACTGTTTAACCCTTTCAACCCCACAGGCCTCTAAATAGGCTTATGAAAAGTGTAGATCCAGATGAGCCGGCTCGTGACGAGCCGTCTCATCAGGATCTGCACTTTTTTGCCAGTAATAATTATTACTATTTTTAGATAAAATTACCCATTTTGATAAATGAACTGGTCCAAAGGTAATTTTCTTATTAATTTATTGGTCTGAAAATATCACGCACCAGTCCATGTCAGTTATTTGGGGTTGAATGGGTTAAACCAACAGGCCAGGTATTTGGTTTTGACATTACATATCTTGTGATCTCAGTAGTTTTGGTTCTGTATCTCAAATTTTGATGGGTCTATCTAAATTGGGAGGCAGTCTCAGTTATTTCGTGTCTTCTGTCTGTACATAATGACATTATGTAACATCCGTGATCCAGTGATAGAGCGTCATATCTGGAATCGAATGGTCCCGGGTTCGATACTCGGTCCGGGCACGTACAAATGTATGTAGTGTTGATACTGGTGAACCACATAAGTCTGCTAAGCCTGGCCAGGAAAATATTTCTAGGTCCCTATAAGGGGTTTGACATGTGTTTTTTACGTTTATTTATCGTTGCTACCAGTTGCCCATATAAGCGACGCCTCCTCAAGAGATTAGTCATTTTAGATTTTGGAGGATAGTGCAATGATACAGAGACAGAGACCCATTCCAGAGTCTCCTCTGGTTCTTTTACGTGCACGGTGTAAAGCACCGACACAATACCTCGGTTTAACGTCCCATCTGAAAGACTGTTAATTTTTTATTAGGGTCAGATGGGGATATCGAACCTGCGATCCCTGGATTACCAGTCCAGCGTATTACCACTGGACTACATATCCGTCTGTAAGGGTTTGACATGAATGGAAAATACATTTATATACATAGTCTGGATGCTTGCTACAGACTAGTTTACCATTCTGTATAGTATATACATAGTCTGGATGCTTGCTACAGACTAGTTTACCATTCTGTATGGTATATACATAGTCTGGATGCTTGCTACAGGCTAGTTTACCATTCTGTATGGTATATACATAGTCTGGATGCTTGCTACAGACTAGTTTACCATTCTGTATGGTATATACATAGTCTGGATGCTTGCTACAGACTAGTTTACCATTCTGTATGGTATGATTAGTTAGTCCAGGTTTAGTGAAGATCTTATCTATGCAAGGAATGTGAGCATGTCTTCTCAACCATTCAGTTGTCATTACCTAAATACTGCTACCTGTTGTATTCATGTTAACACATTCGTTGGAGTGACAGACTGATAATGATGGTCATTGAGATATGTTATGGTGTGGCTTTGTTAGTTATTATAGACCATCATAAATAAATTTGCTAGATTTTCAATTTTTCATCCATATTGCCTAAAATGTGTAACTTTTTTTGAATTGTTCATTAATTCAATATAATTCAACATTTGGCATCAAGAAAACGTGAATGAAACTAAAGTATTTAATTTGCAAAAGCCGTATAGTCCTATTCATATATCTTTTTCAGAGAGACAAATTTCATTGTTTTGCGAGTGCCCTGTTTTTATGCCTGTAATTTTATTGAAACTTGTTAAAAATGATTTGCTCACACTAATACCGTTGCTATTATGATTTGCTACGGGTAAACGCGGCTACAAGAGAGCCAATTGAAAACGACATCCTAGACAAAATATGATTATATAATTTGGTTTTAACTGGTTTTGTACGAGTTCCATTTCATACATTATAACAAGCTCTTTTGATATTGTGATAGTTGCTAGATAGACAGTTCTCCTGTTAGTGGCTGAGTGGTTACGGGTCGTTGCCTTCAAATCACTTGCCTCACACTACTGCAGGTTCAAATCCCACTTGATTTGTCAAATTCTTTCATGCGAGGTAGCTATACAGCTGGCTTGCAGAAGGTTCGTGGTTCTACCCGGGTCTTCCAACACCAATAATAGATTATATATTCACTAGTTTTGATGTCCTCTGTATTCACTAGTTGCAAGGTATCCGCTGTATTCACTAGTTGCAAGATATCTGCTGTATTCACTAGTTGCAAGGTATCTGCTGTATTCACTAGTTGCAAGGTATCCGCTGTATTAACTAGTTGCAAGGTATCTGCTGTATTCACTAGTTGCAAGATATCTGCTGTATTCACTAGTTGCAAGATATCCGCTGTATTCACTAGTTGCAAGATATCCGCTGTATTAACTAGTTGCAAGGTATCTGCTGTATTCACTAGTTGCAAGGTATCCGCTGTATTCACTAGTTGCAAGGTATCTGCTGTATTCACTAGTTGCAAGATATCCGCTGTATTCACTAGTTGCAAGATATCTGCTGTATTCACTAGTTGCAAGATATCCGCTGTATTAACTAGTTGCAAGGTATCTGCTGTATTCACTAGTTGCAAGATATCCGCTGTATTAACTAGTTGCAAGATATCTGCTGTATTCACTAGTTGCAAGATATCCGCTGTATTAACTAGTTGCAAGGTATCTGCTGTATTCACTAGTTGCAAGATATCTGTTGTATTCACTAGTTGCAAGATATCCACTGTATTCACTAGTTGCAAGGTATCTGCTGTATTCACTAGTTGCAAGGTATCCGCTGTATTAACTAGTTGCAAGGTATCTGCTGTATTCACTAGTTGCAAGGTATCTGCTGTATTCACTAGTTGCAAGATATCCGCTGTATTCACTAGTTGCAAGATATCTGCTGTATTCACTAGTTGCAAGGTATCTGCTGTATTCACTAGTTGCAAGGTATCCGCTGTATTAACTAGTTGCAAGGTATCTGCTGTATTCACTAGTTGCAAGGTATCCGCTGTATTCACTAGTTGCAAGATATCCGCTGTATTCACTAGTTGCAAGGTATCTGCTGTATTTACTAGTTGCAAGGTATCTGCTGTATTCACTAGTTGCAAAGTATCTGCTGTATTCACTAGTTGCAAAGTATCTGCTGTATTCACTAGTTGCAAGATATCCACTGTATTCACTAGTTGCAAGATATCTGCTGTATTCACTAGTTGCAAGGTATCTGCTGTATTCACTAGTTGCAAGGTATTCACTGTATTCACTAGTTGCAAAGTATCTGCTGTATTCACTAGTTGCAAGGTATCCGCTGTATTCACTAGTCTTTATATCTGCTGTATTCACTATTATTTATATCTGCTGTATTCACTAGTTGCAAGGTATCCGCTGTATTCACTAGTTGCAAGATATCCGCTATATTCACTAGTTGCAAGGTATCCGCTGTATTCACTAGTCTTTATATCTGCTGTATTCACTAGTCTTTATATATGCTGTATTCACTAGTCTTTATATCTGCTGTATTCACTAGTTGCAATGTGTTTTATTGCTCAATTAGTTTATTGAACACTTTATTGAAACTTAATGGCAATTGTAGAGCGAGCTTTGAGCTTTGTGCTGTCACCGCATAATAAATGGATAATTTAACATTCTTTATTTAATACATATAATTTATATATCCACTTTCAAGTGGGTGGGCAATAATCGTGGGCAATAATCGTGGGCAAAACAAATTGGTGATGATGATAAGTGAAAATAACACTCAAATGTTGGGTATATATTACTTACCCCTTGATGTTCTTGAAGTTATTTGTGTAGATATTATGCATGTGAAACCAACTTCTAATACATATTTTGTGTACTTCACACTAGTTACTGGTATATCTAATGCATTGTGAAATGCTGATTCAGCATGTTCTGCTGTTTTTTGGTGTGTCTTTGTGATTAGATTTTTGTCTTGCCTCGCTCAATTTAGTGGAAAGTGAGACTAAACAGTCAGTCACCTTTCTGTCAACACGTAATTTATTTGCATATAACTAAATAACCGGCAGATATAATGCTTTGATAACTTGTGTACTGTTTCTAGGGGTGGTTTCTTCCTGTCCCCCTAACAAGTCTCACCCCCCAAGAGTGACATTGAACCTGAATTGTGGTAAAAAAGGTCTCATTTCTTTAATTATTTATGCGTAAAAAAACCTAAAATCTAATAATTTCTCAAATTACCATCAAACGTATTTGGTTTGAAAGTTTGCATACACATCTGAGGACTAATGATCTACACCCACAGTAAGTTCCACACCCAACAGTGACCTTGAACTTGAATTATGGCCAAAAATAGTCCAGAAATGATTTAGAAATATTTAAACATTGTAATTTCTCAAACGTCAAACTTACTGGTTTGAAACATTGCATACATACACATCCAATGACTAATTCTTTACACCCAAGGCAAGTCCCCCCCCCCTCCATAGTGACATTGAACTAAATGATTCCGATTTCAGAAATTAGTATTTCTCCAAAATACCTCGACGGTATTGCTTGGGCAGTTTACATTTACATCCAAGGACTAATTCTCAACATCAAGTCCCCATCATACCACTGACATGCAACTTGAAATTTGGCAATTCATTGGGAAGTATTTTTCGATGAACCAGTACTTATACGGTCAATCACACGTGACGAGACATCCAGGTGGCAGTGGCCTTGCCTTTGGGTGGTGGCCTTGTTTAATATGTACACGCAACTGAACAGCATTGCAAATGTTCAAGTTTATGACTCTGTTCGCTCGAACACTCTTAAGTGAACGACTGAATGTAACTCTCCTATTGAGGCTTGACCCCGAAGTGTACACCCAATGTATTAAGAGATATAACTGAAAACCAGCTACAATACCTTATTTAAATAGGATGAACAAGTTGTGAATGCTCCGGATTACCAATCCCGGACTACCAATCCCGGACTACCAATCCGTGGGATTTTATCAACTACTGGTGCTTGTCAAAATACTTTGTATACTGTAGATGTCTTTCAGATACGTCTATTAACTAAGATCTTATTTCGTAAGCTCAACACAGCTCGCACATATTAGAACAGTTGGGATTATTTGACAAGAGTACTTAAGGTATCACACCTTATTCCTCTGCCCCTCTGTGGGGTGGACTATATAACCAATTACATGGCCATTAAATAACAAAAAAAACATGCATCTACATACATCTCCCTCCTTGCTGTGATCTCCCACCTTGCAGTGACATCTCCCACCTTGCAGTTACATCTCCCACCTTGCAGCGACTTCTCTCCCTCCTTGCAGCGACTTCTCTCCCTCCTTGCAGCGACTTCTCTCCCTCCGTGCAGCGACTTCTCTCCCTCCTTGCAACAACTTCTCTCCCTCATTACAGCGACTTCTCTCCCTCCTTGCAGTGACTTCTCTCCCTCCTTGCAGTGACTTCTCTCCCTCCTTGCAGTGACATCTCTCCCTCCTTGCAGCGACTTCTCTCCCTCCTTGCAGCGACTTCTCTCCCTCCTTGCAGTGACTTCTCTCCCTCCTTACAATGACTTCTCTCCCTCATTGCAGCGACTTCTCTCCCTCCTTGCAGCAACTTCTCTCCCTCCTTGCAGCAACTTCTCTCCCTCCTTGCAGCAACTTCTCTCCCTCATTACAGCGACTTCTCTCCCTCCTTGCAGTGACTTCTCTCCCTCCTTGCAACGACATCTCTCCCTCCTTGCAGCGACTTCTCTCCCTCCTTGCAGCGACTTCTCTCCCTCATTGCAGCGACTTCTCTCCCTCATTACAGCGACTTCTCTCCCTCCTTACAGCGACTTCTCTGCCTCATTACAGCGACTTCTCTCCCTCCTTGCAGCGACTTCTCTCCCTCATTACAGTGACTTCTCTCCCTCCTTGCAGCGACTTCTCTCCCTCATTGCAGCGACATCTCTCCCTCCTTGCAGTGACTTATCTCCCTCATTGCAGTGACTTCTCTCCCTCCTTACAATGACTTCTCCCTCCTTACAGTGATGACGATATAGAGAAAATAAATGGGAAAACATTATAGTGAAGATAAGCTGCTGGAAAATTTGATCATTACAAGATAAGGTTGCTAGGAATTAATTCTTTCAATATCCATTTATTGGATAATACTTTCAATGCACATTACTTTGTGAATTTGCCAGAAATACGAGTAATACCGTGTAATTTATAAATGAAAATATATAGATTGAAATTGTGTCTACATGTAGGGTTGGTTTACTTTGTAATGATTAATATAAATTGTGGCTGGCCGGGAACAATGCACTCTTTGTCACTGTTTCTACCTGTCACAAATGATCAGCATATAATTTATATGGGTCGAAAATTATGTTAGTACACAAACAACCCTCTGGGACCAGTTATATACATGTATACTACACATTGTCGGTTACTATGAAAAGGAGATGCACTGGAAGCTGGAAATTCATTGAAATAAAAAAAATGAAAGCTGGAAATTCATTGAAATCGCTGTATGTGAGTGGCAGTTGTTAAATCCGGCGTCTTTCAATAATAGATTGAGAGTCGCTGATATGGCTGAAGTTGTTGGTACGACTTTAACCCTTTACTGTGGGGGAAACGAGTGTTTGTTTTTCAAACAGCATAGAGCACATAGAACGTTCCGTCTGATCAGGCTCTGTGCCATCTGATCAGGCTCTATGTTGTTAGCTATTCGGATAGTGGAGCTAAGCCACTTGGCACAATAGCAAACAATATAGATCCTGATCAGATGTGGCATCTCGCCGTGGCTTATCTGAATCTATGTTGTTTGCACATTCATTCCAAGCTATACAGCATTTTTAAGAGTTAAAGCCAAAAAGACAAAAACAAGCAAACAAAATTACCCAATCCTGATGTAACTTTTTGCCACTGTTGACATACACAAATAATGTAAATTAAAAAACAAAAGATTTTCGTGTTATTTGTTTTGTTAATGCATAATTATGATCCTGTGTGGTTCCCGGGGCGTCCATGTTAGAATTAGGACCACTTCCATATGCCCTTGTATGATGCTAAAAGGTGACTAATAGGGTCTGAGCGCTAGTGGTTTGCTGTACCTCGGTCTTTCCAGCAGTATGAAAGTGTTTGGTCCTTAACTCATATAATTATCTCGATGCTAAATGAGATATGAAACAGAAATTGTTGGTTCTGATTGGCACCGAATAACATGAGCTACGTTTGTGTGGCGTAAATTCCAACTAGTGGAGCCTCCTACATGGTGTAGTGTATACAGTGAACGACTTGTAATCGAGAGATTGCGAGTTTGAACCTCGCAAGAACCATGGTGGTAGCGACCTTAGCCTTAGGCATGAAACTTGAATAAATATTGCCTCTTCTATCTCCCTCAAGGTGATGGATTCTATCAGGAATGAGGTGTCGCGACCGATTAAACAAATGATGTAAGAATTGTTTCGCAATCGAGCTGAAAGAAATGTTTATAACCTAATAACCCCAACCCGACAACAACAACAACAACAACAACAATGATGTGTTTTATAGGAGATATCAATTTGATTTTCTGTTGGACCGCTTCCGTTGTCGAGTGGTTAAGGTCGCTGACTCGTATACCACTGTAACCTATCATCACTGAATGTCACAGGTTCGAGCCCCGGTCAGACCATGTCTCTTTATATGAAGAAGTTAGCAGCTTCTTATGGAGTTTTGTGCACCAATTACTGGTTAACCACTGGAGCCTGCCCAGGAAAGGTGTTGTTGGTATAGCCCAAAATGGAGCTGCTGCAGGCATTAAACCCAAACAAACAAACATTAACCAGTGAACCTGTATTATGGTATGCAGCTAGTTTCCAGATTCCCAATATGTTGTTTTAGTATACATTTAAGTTTAAATAATATTTATTTCTTTGAATATACATAGTCTAGTATACATAATATGTACATACATGTAGGATTGAGGAGAAAGCAACTTGCTTATATGGTTACCTCTTTCCTATATATATATATATGTATACATCTGCCCTTTATTAACCCATTCAACACCAAGTAACTCACATGGACTGGTCCATGATATTCATAAACCAATAAATGAATCAGAAAATCACATTTGGACAAGTTCATTTATCAAAATGGGTAATTATGTCTAAAAATAGTCATATCACTGGCAAAAAGTGCAGATCCTGATGAGACGGCTCGTCATGAGCCGGCTCATCTGGATCTACACTTTTTGTAAGCCTATTTAGAGGTCTGTGGTGTTGAAAGGGTTAAGCAACCACCTGTACTCGGCACTTTCGTTGGATAAACTGCCCGTCGCTCAAAATGGGCAACCAGTTAATTAAAATAAAAAGAAAAGATTTTCTGTTTAACCTCTTCCTGTTTATTACATGCTCAATGGAGCATCCCATCCCCGATCTTCTATAGAAGTAAATTAATGTTCACATTCAAGTTTTAATATCGAGATACATTCATCTATCATCTAGCAGATCTTCAGATATTATTTTGTACAGTTTTCAATGATTTTGTGTGTGTTCAGTAACCTTTGGACTATGTTTATACATAGTTGACATTTTTCTTTGCTAGTTGTATGATAAAATGACTGGCTGGATAATCAACAGGATACGAGACTGTCTGTTGAGATTATACACCGTAGGGGTACTTCAGTTAAGGGCAGATAATTAGTGGCAAGACACTTTTCATTACAACACTAAACAAATAAATCTCCAAATTGTAGATAAAATCAATCATGCACACACTTTTGTGTGTACTGGGTACCTCTTTTAAAGTGGGTGTGGGATTTGTGAACAAATGCGCTGAACAAATGTGCACTTATGTCGAAACCATTTGAGGAACATAACTTTCGGCCATGTCAATTCATAGGTCGAAGTTACACTGATGAAATGTGAAATGGCATATGCATAATATCTTATTTTCGCTCTATATCTGATAATAATATCTTATGACCCCCCACACACCCTCTTGCCCCCCTCACCCCCACCCTCTTGCCCCAAGTGGTGATTTTTGGAATAACTTTGCACAGATTTCACACAATCGGGGACAGTGTGCATTGATCTATTAACCAGGTCTGTTAGGTCTGCTAGTGGAAGTCGTGATAGCATAATGGTAGAGCTTTCACTTCAGATGCGAAAGGCCGTAAGTTCGAGTCCCGCTGGAGCCGTTACGATTGTGCCCTTAGGCAAGGCATTTAAATTTCAAATTGCCTCTTCTCTCCATCGTGGCGATGGGTTCCATCAGGAATGAGGTCTCGAGAGTGATTAATATAAGTTATGTTGCGTTATGCGTAGTACCGTGGTTTATTAGAATGCGCCGTGCGGCCCAGTACTTCCGGCTTCAGCATTTGAGGTTTCTGTTGGGGTTACCTCACCCTTAGGCTAGGACTTTTAAGGCGGTCCATATATTCGCCTGATGCACCCGTTGTGGGACACGTGGAGTATTTAATAGGAGTAGCTTTGCCATGTGCTATCCTGCCCTGTCCTGGTAGGTACACCGCCATATGGTCCGGGACTGCTTATTTGATTCACAGCTAACCCCCATATCTGAGCGCCGTTTTCCCTATCCGCCACCTGAGGACCCGCTGGGTAGGGGATGGTCGCCCCACTACTGAATTGGAAGCAGCATGGACCCAGATATAAGTTATAAGAACTTGTTTCGCAATCAAGCTAATATAAATTTGTATAAACTAGGTCTAACAACATCAATAACCTCACATCTATAGACTGGGGGATTTGCATTACCATGGCCTAGCTTCTACATGTAGGTCTACTCACAGGTGAAGGTATTCAATCTTACAATTGATGACATCGACGTGACTGCATGATGTTATGCATACTATATTGCGGACCATGCCCGATTGTCAAAGCACGGTCATTACTAAGATCTCGCCAAAGCAAGGTCATTACTAAGATCTCGCCAAAGTACGGTCATTACTAAGATCTCGCCAAAGCAAGGTCATTGCTAAGATCTCGCCAAAGCAAGGTCATTGCTAAGATCTCACCAAAGCAAGGTCATTGCTAAGATCTGGCATCCATTTTCGCACCATCTATTCGCCGGCCGTGTATTTCATTGACTTTGGCGTACTTTATATTTTTTGTGTTTGTTTCATTCTACGAGCCACGACACTTTATATTTGTACGCCTCCAAGTTCGCAATAAAAACTTACTTCAGGCGACAGGACGGAGGAACTTTAACAGGGTTTTCATGTTATCAAAGCTTGAAGCGCTCGCCATCAGTCAATGAGACTGTAGAGCCGCTATTAAGTCAGATTTGTTTTACAGTGTACTCGAGACTGGTAGTATATAAAGCCGCAAGACTGGTAGTATATAAAGCCGCGAGACAGGTAGTATATAAAGCTGCGAGACTGGTAGTATATAAAGCCGCGAGACTAGTAGTATATAAAGCTGCGAGACTGGTACTATATATAAAGCTGCGAGGCTGGTAGTATATAAAGCCGCGAGACTGGTAGTATATAAAGCAGCGAGACTGGTAGTATATAAAGCCGCGAGACTGGTACTATATATAAAGCTGCGAGGCTGGTAGTATATATAAAGCTGCGAGGCTGGTAGTATATAAAGCCGCGGGACTGGTAGTATATAAAGCCGCGAGACTGGTA
>CM026390.1:22816052-22852244 GCA_014843695.1 Archivesica marissinica
CCACTTTACATTATAACAGACACCCCACTTTACATTATAACAGACACCACTTTACATTATAACAGACACACCACTTTACATTATAACAGACACCCCACTTTACATTATAACAGACACCACTTTACATTATAACAGACACACCACTTTACATTATAACAGACACCACTTTACATTATAACAGACACCACTTTACATTATAACAGACACCCCACTTTACATTTAACAGACACCACTTTACATTAAACAGACACACCACTTTACATTATAACAGACACCACTTTACATTATAACAGACACCCCACTTTACATTACAACAGACACCACTTTACATTATAACAGACACACCACTTTACATTATAACAGACACACCACTTTACATTATAACAGACACACCACTTTACATTATAACAGACACACCACTTTACATTATAACAGACACACCACTTTACATTATAACAGACACACCACTTTACATTACAACAGACACCCCACTTTACATTATAACAGACACACCACTTTACATTATAACAGACACACCACTTTACATTATAACAGACACACACCACTTTACATTATAACAGACCACCACTTTACATTATAACAGACACCCAACAAAACCACCACTTTACATTATAACAGATACCACTTTACATTACAACAGACACCACTTACTTATAACAGACCCACACCACACCACTTTACATTATAACAGACACCCCCACTTTACATTATAACAGACACACCACTTTACATTAACTAATACACCACTTTACATATAACAGACACACCCACACATTTACATTATAACAGACACCCACTTTACATTATAACAGACACCACTTTACATTATAACAGACCCCACTTTACATTATAACAGACACCACTTACATTATAACAGACACACCCACTTTACATTATAACAGACACCCCATTATAACCACACCACTTTACATTATAACAGACACACCACTTTACATTCAACACCACTTTACATTATAACAGACACCACTTTACATTATAACAGACACCCCACTTTACATTATAACAGACACCACTTTACATTATAACAGACACACCACTTTACATTATAACAGACACCCCACTTTACATTATAACAGACACCACTTTACATTATAACAGACACACCACTTTACATTATAACAGACACACCACTTTACATTATAACAACACACCACTTTACATTATAACAGACACCCCACTTTACATTATAACAGACACCCCACTTTACATTACAACAGACACCCCACTTTACATTATAACAGACACCCCACTTTACATTATAACAGACACCCCACTTTACATTATAACAGACACACCACTTTACATTATAACAGACACACCACTTTACATTATAACAGACACACCACTTTACATTATAACAGACACACCACTTTACATTATAACAGACACCCACTTTACATTACAACAGACACCACTTTACATTATAACAGACACCACTTTACATTATAACAGACACACCACTTTACATTATAACAGACACACCACTTTACATTATAACAGACACACCACTTTACATTATAACAGACACACCACTTTACATTATAACAGACACACCACTTTACATTATAACAGACACACCACTTTACATTATAACAGACACCCCACTTTACATTATAACAGACACACCACTTTACATTATAACAGACACACCACTTTACATTACAACAGACACACCACTTTACATTATAACAGACACACCACTTTACATTATAACAGACACCCCACTTTACATTACAACAGACACACCACTTTACATTATAACAGACACCCCACTTTACATTATAACAGACACCCCACTTTACATTATAACAGACACCACTTTACATTATAACAGACACACCACTTTACATTATAACAGACACACCACTTTACATTATAACAGACACCACTTTACATTATAACAGACACACCACTTTACATTACAACAGACACACCACTTTACATTATAACAGACACACCACTTTACATTATAACAGACACCACTTTACATTATAACAGACACCCCACTTTACATTACAACAGACACCCCACTTTACATTATAACAGACACCACTTTACATTATAACAGACACACCACTTTACATTATAACAGACACCACTTTACATTATAACAGACACACCACTTTACATTATAACAGAAAGATTACTTCCATAAATTATACATTATTAGGAAAACCGGTTAATGTGTGGGTGTAAAAATCCCCATAAATGCTTCACTGCACCCATTCATGTACTGTGTGCCGCATACTTCACATTCTAGCAGCGGTAATGACTGAAGCATGCAGGAGGACGTAATATGGCCTTATATGGTATTGCCCTACGTTAAAAATGCGTGTTGCGGTTTTTGTGGTCAGAATAAGAGTTAGAAATATTGGTGTAGTAAGAAATTAGAAATGTTATTAGAATAAATAACATTCACTGAATAATGCTTATTAGCTAGCGTTACTTGTGAATATAATCTTGACATGAAATACTAGTGTCTGTGTATCTTGCTAGCTCATTTCAGATGTATGACTAATGTGCTAGATATAGTAAAGTGATATGATTGACAGTCAAAATGTAATGTCATGCCGATCTCATACTGCTGGAGCCATTATGTAAGTTACAAACCAATTTACTCCTGGTGAATGTAATATAGTAATATAGGTCACATGTGCACACTACACCTCTTATGTATAATGTGGAGTAAAACAGTTAGACTGTGTCATGTGCACACTACACCTCTTATGTATAATGTGGAGTGAAACAGTTACACTGTGCCATGTGTCAGACCATACAGTGTGTCAGACCGTACCACATGTCCACACTACACCTCTTATGTATAATGTGGAGTAAAACAGTTAGACTGTGTCATGTGTCAGACCATACAGTGTGTCAGACCGTACCACATGTCCACACTACACCTCTTATGTATAATGTGGAGTAAAACAGTTAGACTGTGTCATGTGTCAGACCATACAGTGTGTCAGACCGTACCACATGTCCACACTACACCTCTTATGTATAATGTGGAGTAAAACAGTTAGACTGTGTCATGTGTCAGACCATACAGTGTGTCAGACCGTACCACATGTCCACACTACACCTCTTATGTATAATGTGGAGTAAAACAGTTAGACTGTGTCATGTGTCAGACCATACAGTGTGTCAGACCGTACCACATGTCCACACTACACCTCTTATGTATAATGTGGAGTAAAACAGTTAGACTGTGTCATGTGTCAGACCATACAGTGTGTCAGACCGTACCACATGTCCACATTACACCTCTTATGTATAATGTGGAGTAAAACAGTTAGACTGTGTCACATGTCCACACTACACCTCTTGTGTATAATGTGGAGTAAAACAGTTAGATTGTGTCACATGTCCACACTACACCTCTTATGTATAATGTGGAGTAAAACAGTTAGACTGTGTCATGTGTCAGACCGTACAGTGTGTCAGACCGTACAGTGTGTCGGACCGTACAGTGTGTCAGACCGTACAGGGTGTCGGACTGTAAAACAGTTACACTGTGCCATGTGTCAACTGTGCCATGTGTCAACTGTGCCATGTGTCAACTGTGCCATGTGTCAGACTGTACAGTGTGTCAGACCGTACAGTGTGTCGGACCGTACAGTGTGTCGGACCATGCAGTGTGTCAGACCGTACAGGGTGTCAGACTGTACAGTGTGTCAGACCATACAGTGTGTCAGACTGTACAGTGTGTCAGACCGTACAGTGTGTCGGACCGTACAATGTGTCAGACTGTACAGTGTGTCAGACCGTACAGTGTGTCGGACCGTACAGTGTGTCAGACTGTATAGGGTGTCAGACTGTACAGTGTGTCAGACCATACAGAGTGTCAGACCGTACAGAGTGTCAGACCGTACAGTGTGTCAGACCGTACAGTGTGTCAGACTGTATAGGGTGTCAGACTGTACAGTGTGTCAGACCGTACAGTGTGTCGGACCGTACAGTGTGTCGGACCATACAGTGTGTCAGACCGTACAGTGTGTCAGACTGTACAGTGTGTCAGACTGTACAGTGTGTCAGACCGTACAGTGTGTCCGACTGTGCAGTGTGTCAGACCGTACAGTGTGTCAGACCGTACAGTGTGTTGGACCGTACAGTGTGTCATACCGTACAGTGTGTCAGACCGTACAGTGTGTCACACCGTACAGCGTGTCAGACCGTACAGTGTGTCAGACCGTACAGTGTGTCACACCGTACAGGGTGTCAGACCGTACAGGGTGTCAGACCGTACAGGGTGTCCGACTGTACAGTGTGTCAGACCGTACAGTGTGTTGGACCGTACAGTGTGTCAAGACCGTACAGTGTGTCAAGACCGTACAGTGTGTCAAGACCGTACAGGGTGTCAGACCATACATGGTGTCAGACCGTACAGGGTGTCGAACTGTACAGGGCGTCGGACTGTATAGTGTGTCACACCGTACCGCGTGTCAGACCGTACAGTGTGTCAGACTGTACAGTGTGTCAGACTGTACAGTGTGTCAGACTGTACAGTGTGTCAGACCATACAGTGTGTCAGACTGTACAGTGTGTCAGACTGTCGGACTGTACAGTGTGTCAGACTGTACAGTGTGTCAGACTGTACAGTGTGTCAGACCGTACAGTGTGTCAGACCGTATAGTGTGTCGGACCGTATAGCGTGTCACACCGTACAGCGTGTCGGACCGTACATTTGATGGAAATGCCAAGAAGCAATCACTAGCCACTACATTGAGAGGTTGGAAGGAGGTACAAAATCCGTGGAAATCGGAGAAACTATTTTGTGAAGTACAAATCTGTTTTCTTCCGTGTTTGCTTGATCTGGCACTCGATATCTATAGGTTATTATATCGGCTATAAGATTTATATGCATAGGAATTGCATGGGAGTGTTTCCAGACATCGGCACTTATGTTGTATGTAATCTTATATGTGAATCAATAACCAGCTTATAGTTCATTTATTTTGATCCGCTCGGATACTGGCATCATCTTTGTCAAATCTTCGGGCCTCCATGGCCGAGTTAAGGTCGTTCGACTTCAAAGCACTTGTGCCTCGCTCCTGTAGGTTTGAATCCCACTGGGGGTGACTGATTCTTTCATGTGAGGAAGGTTGATGGTTCTATCTGGGTATCTGTTCATTCATGCAGTACTGCTTAGAAAGGGATGGGTTCTGTCTTCATCATCAATAGCTGGTGAGTCGCCATACGGTCTGACTTTATACCCCCCAAAACAACAAAATCGTTGAAAATAGCTGGGGAGTCGCCATACGGTCTGACTATATACCCCCCAAAACAACAAAATCATTGAAAATTGCTGGGGAGTCGCCATACGGTCCGACTTTATACCCCCTAAACAACAAAATCATTGAAAATAGCTTGGGAGTCGCCATACGGTCTGACTTTATACCCCCCAAAATAACAAAATCGTTGAAAATAGCTGGGGAGTCGCCATACGGTCTGACTATATACCCCCAAAAACAACAAAATCATTGAAAATCGGTTGTTGCATGCTTTTCATTGGTTGCTGAAGAAGAATTTGTACATGAGTGGTGTTTGAATATTTCATATGATGATAACCGACAGCCGCCGTGTATCGGTGTGAGTAATAGAGAGATTATGATGTAGAATGTAGACATATTTCATTAGTAACAGCTTGTCATCAAAGCGCTACCACTAATATGTTATCAAATTTTATCGACTGCAGTTGCCAGAAAGGACCATGTCTGCATTATTAAACAACAAGTTTGTGAACACACTAAATATATGTCTACTTATTAGCTTGACCGATATATAGATATTTTGGCGGATGGGGAGTTTATAGCTCGATTGCGAAACAAGTTCTTACAACTTAATATTAATCACTCGAGACCTCATTCCTGGGCCATGAGGGAGAGGCAACGTGGAAATTAAATGCCTTGCTTGCCTAAGGGCACAATCGTAGTGGCTCCAGCGGGGTTCGAACTCCGAACCTTTCGCCACTGAAGCGAACGCGCATCCACGGCGCTATCACGACTTCCACTATGGCCGATTTTGACCATTATTACGCATGAAGGTAGGATAAATTGTGTTCTTAGACTGTCTTTATGTCCGTCTGAAACTTACTTTGACCATAACTTCTTTATCTGTGAAATAATTTAATTGATATTCATACATTACTGTTCCACGAAGTCTTGAGCATGACGTTTTTCTCGAAAACTTTTAGAAAACACTAGGTCATAACTTCTTTTCGTCTCCTGTGGACAGGACGGTTAGCGAAGTGTCTACTCCCATGGACTATATACCACTGTAAACCTGTCCGCCTCCGTGATCGAGTGGTTACGGTCACTGACTTTTATACCACTGTAACCTATCATCACTGATGGTCACGGGTTCGAGCCCTGCTCGGGCTGTGTCTCATTTATATGAAAAAGTTGGCAGTTTCTTACGGAGGTTGGTGCACCCAAGTACTGGTTAACCGTTGGAGCCTGCCCAGGAAAGGTGTTGTTATGTAAACTGCCCGCCGGCAATATAGCCCAAAATGGTGCTGATGCAGGCGTATAACCCGAAATATAAATAAACATAACCACTGTAAACTCGAGCATTCATTTTGTTCTTGTGTCAAATACCAGCACAGGGGTTTGCATCTTTCCGAGCTCCGAGTGCTATTCTTTAGTTTGATTTATTTGTGCAAGTATTTCCTAGCTGTCTATTAAGATACTGTCCATATTAATCTAGCTCCTGCTGTGTTATGGATAGGTAATAAGGAAATAGATCCTCGAACCAGAATGAGCTGCTTAAACCTAATTATTGTAAATTAGCCGAGAGTTAGTCATACTGGGGGTCTGTTAATTAGCAAACTTTGTATATCCTGCATCTGTCAGTCAAATTGTTAGCATTTTAATACAGGGTATTGAGGATAATGTAATATTATGACAGTGCAGAGGTTATGTGGCCCTTTAACCTTACCCCTTAGAGTTCAGAGGTTATGGGGCCCTTTAACCGTACCCCTTAGAGTGCAGAGGTGTAGGGGCCATTTAACCGTACCCCTTAGAGATGTAGGCTTATATGCTATTGTATCTCCATACAAATGACAGCTATTTAGGGATAAGCATAAGCAGTCAACATCTGTACCCCACCGGGGTTCTCCCCAGAAAACAATTCTAATGAGAAACATTAGTCAGTTACTGCCCCTGAATACTCCTAATAGTATATTGGTCCTCTTAATTGGTTTACTCTGTTTTTATCGTTGGTTTCATTTGCACCACATTGTTTTCCATTCTCATCCGCATTCTCGTCTTATAATTATGAAATTATTAAATCTCGACAATTCATTGTTCACAGAGTTATCGCACTTGAATGTTTAGTTTATTTGCTGAATCACATGGCACTTTTTTTTATCTCCGCTCAAATGTTTCATTGCCTCACTTCCACAGCCGAGTGTTTACGGTCGTTGACTTCAAATCATTTGCTCCTCGCCACTGTATTTTCGAATCCAACGGGATGGCAAATTCTTTCATGTGGTTCTTTGCGGAAGGTCGATGGTTGTACCCATGTCTGTGTCGGTAATATTGCTCTTAGGGACACACAGCGTCTTCCGCCAATAATAATAGCTTGAGTCGCCATATGACCTAAGCTGTTTGTTTGAATTTAAATCCCCAAAACAAATAAAAACGAACAAGTTCATTACTCCACTTATACAACACTGCTGGTGAGACATTGTCTACATTTAAAAAAACGTTTTCTAGTTTACCGTAATTTGCTATGTATAACGCGCTATCATGTATACCCACTTTTTGGCACGAAAATCGGGGGGGAAAATGTAGTTCTGGTGTATACCGCGCACCGTAAAATATCATTTTCTCAAGATGAAATTGTGGGGCCTTATGTACAGAAGTAAGTGCATGGTTCTGAAATATAATCATACTCTATGATTTTTATATTCCCGTACAAAAAGAAAAAACTGTGTCCGGAAGTGCATGTGCCTACGTCCGGAAGTGCATGGTTTTGATAAATCCCCGACGCCGTACTGTGTTCGTGCCTTCCGATTGCCATGAGCCTCTGCATACTTGATAATGGAGAGCTTATCTCTAGCAGTGTAGGGGTTTCTGAATTTTAAGTACTGTGAAAATAACTGAGATTTGACAATTCTGAGTTGTATTTTGAGTGATAGATATCAATCAACGGAGTGTACTGCTTGTCTAATGACAGCTTCTATGACATTGAATTAAATATGCATCAAGCAATAATTATTTTCTCAAAATTCTCTACACCTGCTTATATTTCTTAACACCTCAAATATGTCCATGCAAACTTCAAAACGTGTCAAACTAATTAACAGGGGCCCCAGTGTATTGGGTTCATAAACAGTGTTACAAACAATTTGTTAAGAGCTAACACATTATTTGTATTTGTTTATAAGAATTACATTTTAATATTTCTAATAAAGAAACAAATAAATATATTTAAAACATATGATCTCAATATCTCAGATAAACTATAAATTCCAATGTTCTGTTATCTTACCTACCTAGACCTAGAGCTCAATACCACCGAAGAATCGCTTTCAAATATACGATATAGTACGAAAATGTACGGGAAATAGACAATCGATAAAATCATTTAACATCTGCCATTGTTGTTTGGCATTCACGTTTTTGATGAAATTTCCCAAATTCAAAGCAATTAAATGCTATCCATGTTCATAGTTGGTCTAAATCAATGCCATTATATATATATATATATCATCGGTACATTGTTAGAACAGTTATTTTATAACGTTTGCCAAACGTACCTACTTATTGAAAAGTGGTGGGGGCGATGTGGGTCGAAATTTTGCCTGGAAAAAAATGTTGTGATGGCTGTACCCGTGTATAATGCGCACTAGACAAATTCCTCAAGGATTTCGGTAATAAAAGTGCGCATTATACATAGCAAATTACGGTATAGTTTTATTTCAATATGCCAATAATTGCAATTTACATCAAATTTATTTGGACAGAAAATTGTTCCTGGTATCTTAAAATGATTTACCATAACCCAAGACAATGGCATGTTAACTGCCATAATTGAAACATTGCAGGAGAACATTGATTTGGCACATCTACAGTGATTCTCTCAACATCCAGTGTAATGAAGCCATACCCCTGCTCTACAGGTGGCACTGGAATACTAGTATACAGACTCACCACACACACACACACACAACTGTTCTCGAAATAAATATCACAAGAAATTGTTGTTTCTTTATGAATGGAATTCCATATTGTGAGAACTATAATTTAGACAAATAAGAATATACATGCATGCGATTGTCCCGTTGTGCGGTGCCAATTGTCCTGTTGTGTGGATTGTCCCATTGTGCTGTGCCAATTGTCCCGTTGTGCTGTGCCAATTGTCCCGTTGTGCAGATTGTCCTGTTGTGCTATGCGGATTGTGCTGTGCCGATTGTCCCGTTGTGCTGATTGTCCCATTGTGCTGTTCGGATTTTTCCGTTGTGCTGAGTGGATTGTCTCATTGTGCTGTGTGGATTGTTCCGTTGTGCTGAGTGGATTGTCCCATTGTGCTGTGTGGATTGTCCCGTTGTGCTGAGTGGATTGTCCCATTGTGCTGTGTGGATTGTCCTGTTGTGCTGAGTGGATTGTCCCATTGTGCTGTGTGGATTGTTCCGTTGTGCTGAGTGGATTGTCCCATTGTGCTGTTCGGATTGTTCCGTTGTGCTGAGTGGATTGTCCCATTGTGCTGTTCGGATTGTTCCGTTGTGCTGAGTGGATTGTCCCATTGTGCTGTGTGGATTGTTCCGTTGTGCTGAGTGGATTGTCCCATTGTGCTGTTCGGATTGTTCCATTGTGCTGAGTGGATTGTTCCATTATGCTGTGTGGATTGTTCCGTTGTGCTGAGTGGATTGTCCCATTTTGCTGTGTGGATTGTTCTGTTGTGCTGAGTGGATTGTCCCATTGTGCTGTGTGGATTGTTCTGTTGTGCTGAGTGGATTGTCCCATTTTGCTGAGTGGATTGTCCCATTTTGCTGTGCGGATTGTTCCGTTGTGCTGTGTGGATTGTCCCATTGTGCTGTGTGGATTGTTCTGTTGTGCTGAGTGGATTGTCCCATTGTGCTGTGTGGATTGTTCTGTTGTGCTGAGTGGATTGTCCCATTGTGCTGTGTGGATTGTTCCGTTGTGCTGAGTGGATTGTCCCATTTTGCTGTGTGGATTGTCCCATTTTGCTGTGTGGATTGTTCCGTTGTGCTGAGTGGATTGTCCCATTTTGCTGTGTGGATTGTCCCATTTTGCTGTGTGGATTGTTCCGTTGTGCTGAGTGGATTGTCCCATTGTGCTGTGTGGATTGTCCCATTTTGCTGAGTCGATTGTCCCATTTTGCTGTGCGGATTGTTCTGTTATGCTGTGTGGATTGTTCCGTTGTGCTGTGCGGATTGTTCCGTTGTGCTGAGTGGATTGTCCCATTGTGCTGAGTGGATTGTCCCATTGTGCTGTGCGGATTGTTCCGTTGTGCTGAGTGGATTGTCCCATTGTGCTGTGCGGATTGTTCCGTTGTGCTGAGTGGATTGTGCTGAGTGGATTGTCCCATTGTGCTGAGTGGATTGTCCCATTGTGCTGAGTGGATTGTCCCATTGTGCTGAGTGGATTGTCCCATTGTGCTGAGTGGATTGTCCCATTGTGCTGTGCGGATTGTTCCGTTGTGCTGAGTGGATTGTCCCATTGTGCTGTGCGGATTGTTCCGTTGTGCTGAGTGGATTGTCCCATTGTGCTGTGCGGATTGTTCTGTTGTGCTGTGCTGATTGTCCCATTTTGCTGTGCGGATTGTGTCGATTGTCATGTTGTGCCGTGCCAATTGTCACGTTGTGCGGCCTGATAAACATGCACATGAAACCCATGTTCTTTCTATCAATTTATCTTGTGTACGTAGTTCTCAAATCAACTTTTCTGATCACCCAATGTCCACGTTAGTCCGCACCCATAAAATAAGACTTACGTGGCCATGGTCAGAACAATTGGTTTACTGTCTAGTGGTCAAGCAAGGGTTACGTGTTGTGTGGTTATGTGTTGTGTGGTTATAAAAACTTTTATGTGGCTATAAATTTTGTTTATGTGGCTATAGCGAAAAGAATAGCTACTTAATATATAATTTTTGGTATGTCCTTCCACCTGCTCATCAACAACTACTTTGAATGTAATCTCCACCCACTGGGTCAACTCTATGTCAACTGTATACCTATGCTCATAGGATGGTCAGCTGCCAATATAGTTATCCATCAAGAACTTTTGTTTTCATGGCAGCAAAAAAGTTTTTAAAGAATCTTGAAAAATCTTCTAATACCACCACTCGGGTACAAATAGTGATCTGGTGACTGTCACTCAAAATATGCAACCCCCCCCCCCCACCCCACCTGGTGGTTAGGGTAGATTTTCCTTATGTACATTGTAATATGTAATACAAATAGTAATCTGGTGACTGTCACTCAAAATATGCACCCCCCACCCCACCTGGTGGTTAGGGTAGTCTTTCCTTATGTACATTGTAGTATGCCTTCTTCTGAAGCCAACAGTCAGGGTTAACAGTTATTTGGTACAAATATATAATATGATCTTGAGACTTGTCTACCAAAAGACTGTTGATTTTAAATACATTGCATTTTTAAAAGAATCGCATCTTTTCCATAAATTCTAAAGTTTTACAACTGACGTTTTTTACATTTTTACACCTTGATAAATTGTGTTGCAATTGACCGTTCGTCATTACAATTTTAATGCATACAGTATGTTATCTACATAATATTTTTAATTGTAGATATCTTGTATACAATATACTTAACCCGGCGCGATATAGCCTGAACTGTGCTGATGCGCCATTAAACCAAATACTCACTCACTCACTCACTCACTCACTCACTCACTCACATGTCTACCAAAAATATCTAATATGAAGATTGTCCTTTAAAAAATGCGCGCCCCCCATGATAGTATGGGAATTCTTCCACCTGTATGCTACATGTATACAGACGGACGTCTCCTGAAACCAACAGGCAGAATATACTTTATTTGGTACAAATTGTCATCTGGTGGCTTTTTGAAAATTGCTAAAATGAAGGGAGCGCCGCGTAAATAGCTAAAATGAAGTGAGCGAAATAGTGCCCTCTTGTTGTTATGCACATGGATGGAAAGAGTAAAATGGATGGATCAGAGTTAATCGTGTTAAAACGTGTTAAAAGTCAGTATTTATTTATTTTACTTCTGTTATGTTATGTTCGCTTACTGTCCCATGGTTGTCAGTTTTCTGAGTATCCCCCCATTCTACTCCCCCCCCCTGTTAGTGGATGGTCACTGACCAATACATGTTGTTAATAATTCTGTTATCAGCAATGCAGCTGTTGGTATAATCTGGAACTTGTCACAGGAACTAACAACAGCAAAAACAAACCTAGAGAATCAATTACTTCAAGGGCTATAAGGGAAACAAATATAACTTTGCTTACAGTTGAACTATTTCTGATCTTGATTGCAAGTTGATTCCCTATGTCAATTGTCATCCCCCATAAAATGTTTTTTTCAGATTAGATTAGTGTTGTTATAGTTAATTGCAGATTATATATGTATCCCTGACAATGAGATGTATTCTAACTTTTAAACTGCTGCCACCACTAGTGTACAGGGCACTACTTTCTGTTGCTGCTTAATGAAGTAGAGTGCAGCCACCACTAGTGTACAGGGCACTACTTTCTGTTGCTGCTTACTGCAAGTAGAGACTGCTGTCACCACTAGTGTACAGGGCACTACTTTCTGTTGCTGCTTACTGCAAGTAGAGACTGCTGCCACCACTAGTGTACAGGGCACTACTTTCTGTTGCTGCTTAATGAAGTAGAGTGCAGCCACCACTAGTGTACAGGGCACTACTTTCTGTTGCTGCTTACTGCAAGTAGAGACTGCTGCCACCACTAGTGTACAGGGCACTACTTTCTGTTGCTGCTTACTGCAAGTAGAGACTGCTGCCACCACTAGTGTACATGGCACTACTTTCTGTTGCTGCTTACTGCAAGTAGAGACTGCTGCCACCACTAGTGTACATGGCACTACTTTCTGTTGCTGCTTACTGCAAGTAGAGACTGCTGCCACCACTAGTGTACAGGGCACTACTTTCTGTTGCTGCTTACTGCAAGTAGAGACTGCTGCCACCACTAGTGTACAGGACACTACTTTCTGTTGTCACTTTAAGGGTTAAATGAAAGATATTTGTTCAAAATTCAAATGATATCAAAATTACTTTGCAAACATAGACCCAGATCAGATGCAGCAGAACTACAACAAATGTGTAATTAATGTCAAGACCGCATTCCTGATGGAATCCATCACCATAAGGGAGACAGTCGAGCGAATGTGGATTGAAGAGTCTTGCCTCGTCACTCTGGTAATGACAGGGCACAGGCTCGCATCCGATCAGTTCTGAAACAGACGTCATATTCTTTACACCACGGTCACTCCACAAATTCCATGTTTTGCCATTCCCCAATGGTTGTATTTTATTGACCAGGTTGTTCAGGTCTGTATTAGCAGAAGTGGTGTATATTTGTTTGTCCGATACAGTGATACTAATATCTCTAGCCATTATTAATCATCCCTTTACCTGGAAGTTGTGATAGCGCAGTAGTAGCGCGTTTACTTCAGGTGCGAAAAGGGCTCGATTCTGCGTCCAGTTGGAGTCGTTATTGTACCCTTAGGCAAAGCATTTATATTCCACATTGCCTCTAATCTCTCCCTCGTGATGGATTCCATTAGGAATGCAGTCTCGAGAGTGATTAATGTAATCGCAATCAAGCTAGAATAAAGTTGTATAAACTAATCCCTTTATTGTTGCATTTCAGAGGTGAATCGGGAGCTGGTAAGACAGAGAACACGAAGAAAGTCATCCAGTACCTTGCATTTGTTGCTGCATCATCTCGAACTTCACGCACCTCCGTGTCTAATGTTCATATTTCGGTATGTATGGGGTCTGGTGTAATCTTTACCCACAAGATATATATATCATCATCATCATCATCATCATCGGGGCTGATAAAATTTCCAAACCAAATTGACGTGGGTCGAAATCGCACCCACATCCTACGCTGCCACACCCCTCCCCCAATTGTAATTGACCTGTTAAAATTAATAATATACTTTCTCGTCAAAATGGCTTTAAGTACCAATTTTATTGAATTATTGTGTAAACATAGATTCTACCTTGGGATATTGATAACTTTTTATAATGGATTCTAGAACACATAAGCTAGTCTGGAACAATGTAGTCTTGTACACCCTTTGACTGCTTGGTTTGTGAATTTAATCAGTTGTTTACTGCATCCTGGGTTGCCACATATACCAGTTTGTTCAAATGACTTCCCATACCTAAATATAGCCGTCTGCTATTGTGTCATCCAGTAGATGTGTAATAATTCATTTTATTTGATTTGGAACTGATCTTTTAAAGGTTTACATGACCGATTTATGATATTGTTTAAAATTTTGAGGATTTGGGGTTTTAGAATCAGACTTTCGAACCATATTGACAGACCGGCAATTTGAGCAGCCCTGATCCATCATCATCATCATCATCATCATCATCATCATCATCATCATCATCATCATTTCACTAGACATTTGCTCTGGCTGCTTGTCTTGTTGTGTAATTTTGTAATTATTATTTTTAATATTTGTGTAATGCATGTGTGACAATTAGCAACTGCAGTGTATAGGCGGCTATGGGATGGTTATTGACTGGAGGGATTTTTCTACGAGATAATTCCAAGAAAAATCTACCGTCTTTTCATTAGAAATATTTTTGCTTAGCTACATGTAGTTGCAGAATGGTTTTGCTAGAATATTAGATTTGTTGTTGTCCTGATTTTAAAACACGCGAACGTGAGGACTAGAATTGGATATTGGTAAGATATCCCATCCCGCACAGCGTTTTTGCTTTGGTAGACTTGATTGGTACAACTTTTGTAACATTTCCAGGGATGGCTTTAATCTAGTGGTATAAGCATTGTTTTTACTTTTTAGGATTCTTTGAGTGGATTTAGGCTAGGAATATTATAACGTGATACATGTGAACCATTTCTAGGAGGGACACTTGTCATTCCACTTGTCACACTTGTAATCCAAAAGGATACTTGTTATCCTAAAGGGGTACTACACTTATTATCCAAAAGGGGACACTTCTCATCCCAAACTTGAAAAAGGGATACTTTTCATAGCAAAGAGAGACACTTGTCATTCAAAAGGGAACATTTTAAAATATTTATGTAACACGAAGAAAGAAAATTTGAGAGTTCTTGAGGTGTGTGCCTTTTGGTACTTTGTTGAAAACGTAGATCATTTCCAATTATGGAAATCTCCAAATCCAAGTAGACAGCAAGAATTGACTGTGTCGTCACTGGAACCAACTTGTCACCAAAATTAAGACAAGCTTTCAAAGTCGACTTGCCCTTTGAGGATATTCTGACATATACATAACATGCAAGGCCAACAACCCCTGCCTTGAATAAGAAATTCACTGCACCGAATTAAGTAATTTGTAAACATTCGTAAAATAAAATTTTGACGAATTGCCTGCGTCGCGGACATAGCTGGGTTTCGCTAATGTTTTATACATAACTATCATTGCGGAATGTTTGCATTTCCAACTTCCGTTAACTAATTTTTTATAATTTATTCATGTAGTAAGCATGCATACAATGCAATTATGTTTTCTCGGAGTAGTTTTTTTTGACAATCGAACATATAATTTTTTATATATTTTTTATTATCTATTAATCTATTATTGTCCACAGACAGCTAAGGTGCACAATTCCGACTCATACTGTTTGAGTCGGGCATAGGATTTACACACCCCTTATTTAAAGATATTTGGATCCTGTAATGAACAGGAATACTTCAATGTGTATATGTAGTGCAGATCTGTGTTTAAGCCTTTACCACATACAAGCGATGCAGGTTCTAGATGGTAATGGGTCCAGCAGTAGTAGCTCTTCAGTGCTTTTGACAGCAAGCATTCCTGGTCTCGTCAACAAATTAATTTTGAGCAGGTCTGTCCGTTGCAATATTGTTCAAATTGAACATAATCCCTTGACCAAAAAATGACACATTTGGATTTGTTGATATATTAATATAATAACCTGTCCAGTTGTCCATGATAAATGTTGTCTTTTGTAAAGCATACACGTATTGGGAGATATTTTTAAAATGTTCCTGATCTTGCTTTACAAAATGTAATATAAATGCCAGGTCAACTTGTTTGCATAGTCGACACACACACACACCGGTATGTCCCGCTGCTTTGCCCAGATTTGCTACAACAACTGTTAATGGAATTGTAGACTGTCCAAGCAAGTTGGTATTGTGTGGCACGATTTTGAAATGTTGAAATGGATGATTCGCACGTTGAAAATCGAATTATATCGGTTAATCGATGACCACCTTGCGCATGTTCACCTAAATTAAATTACAGCCCATTCCTTATGATAATATATCGAATGTGATTCGTCTATTAGTTTCAATGCATTGTAGCTAAAAGGCAGGATGCTTTGTTTAGAACATTTGTGCAAGTTGCCAGATTGGTTTCCGGTTTTTTGATGTTGAATTCGATTTTCAACGTTAGCCGAATCGGCTTCGATTATAAATCCGTTGATCATTTCTCCCCAAATTTATATGAAGCACTACTTGTGTGTAATGTTCTAGGGTGTGGAAGAAAGAAGTCATATCATGGTATGTACGACACAGGTTTTCGTACTTTCCGTGTGATTCGTGATTCAGAGTTGTGGTTGTATTTTTCTTTGTGGCTGTTGCCATTAACCGCGCTTATGTGTTTTATATATTTAGTAACTAGAGTTCCTTTGATGAATTCTAAGACAAACTCGAAGTCTGTTAAGATTGCTAGGCAAGGGGATATAGACAGATGGATCACTGTATGCAGCATGATATAACAATTAAGCTTTACCCTGAATAGTTGATTCAACGAAACATGAACAGAGCTTCGAAACAACTGCACCCCGCCAGTTATTTCAATCTGTTTGTATTCAGTTGTATCAATTTGACTCTTTGAACCCGAATCCCGATATTCCGCGAATACCATACTCTACTATATACCGAATCCCTGTAATACCGGGAATACACATAGACGCGGTTGACCAACAACATCAACAACACAACCACCACCACCACCACCAACAACAACACCACCAACAACACCACCAACAACAACACCACCACCACCAACAACACCACCAACAACACCACCACCAACAACACCACCACCAACAAACAACACCACCACCACCACCAACAACACACCACCACCACCAACAACACACCACCACCACCAACAACACACACCAACAAACACCACCCACCAACAACCACCACCACCAACAACAACAAACACCACCACCAACAACAACAACACCACCACCACCAACAACCACACCACCACCACCAACCACAACAACCAACACAAACCAACACACCACCACCACACCACACCACCAAAACACCACCACCAACAACACCACCACCAAACAACCACACCACCAACAACAACAACACCAACCACCACAACAACAACACAAACAACACCACCACCAACAACACCAACACCACCAACAACACCAACACCACCAACAACACCAACACCACCAACAACACCAACAACACCAACACCACCAACAACAACAACACCACCACCAACAACACCACCACCAACAACACCACCACCACCAACAACAACACCACCAACAACAACACCACCACCAACAACAACACCACCACCAACAACACCACCAACAACAACACCACCACCAACACCACCACCAACAACACCAACAACAACACCAACAACACCACCACCAACAACACCACCAACAACACCACCAACACCACCACCAACAACAACAACACCAACAACACCACCAACAACAACACCACCAACAATAACAACAACACCACCAACAACAACCCACCAACAACAACAACAACACCACCAACAACAACAACACCACCAACACCACCACCAACAACACCAACAACAACACCAACAACACCACCACCAACAACACCACCAACAACACCACCAACAACAACACCAACAACAACACCACCAACAACACCACCAACAACACCAACAACAACACCAACAACAACAACAACAACACCACCACCAACACCACCAACAACACCACCAACACCACCAACAACACCAACACCAACAACACCACCAACAACACCACCAACACCACCAACAACACCAACACCACCAACACCACCACCAACAACAACACCAACAACAACAACAACACCACCAACAACACCACCAACAACACCACCACCACCAACACCAACAACACAACAACACCAACACCAACACCACCACCAACACCAACAACACCAACAACACCACCAACAACACCACCAACACCACCACCAACAACAACAACACCAACAACAACACCACCACCAACAACACCACCACCACCAACAACACCACCAACAACACCAACACCACCAACAACACCACCACCAACAAAAAACACCACCACCACCACCACCACCACCACCACCACCACCAACAACACACAACACCAACAACAACACACAACACCAACAACAACACACAACACCAACAACACCAACAACACCACCAACAACAACACCACACAACACCAACAACAACAACAACAACACACAACACCAACAACAACACCAACAACAACACACAACACCAACAACAGCACACAACACCAACAACAACACACAACAACAACAACACACAACAACAACACCACCACACAACAACAACAACAACAACACCACACAACAACAACAACAACAACACACAACAACACACAACACCAACAACAACACACAACACCAACAACAACACACAATACCAACAACACCACACAACACCAACAACAACACACAACAACAACAACAACAACACACAACAACACACAACACCAACAACATCACACAACACCAACACCACCAACACCACACCACCAACAACACCACCAAACACCACCAACAACAACCAAACACCACCAACACCAAACCACAACACCAACCACCAACAAACCACCAACAACACCACCCCAACAACACCACCAACAACACAACAACAACACCACCACCACAAACACCACCAACAACACCCAACACAAAACACCACCAACAAAACACCACCAACACCAAACAACAACACCAACAACACCACCAACAACAACACCAACAACACCACCAAACACCACCAACACAAACACCACCAAACACCCAACAACACCACCACCAACAACCAACACCACCACCACCAACAACAACACCACCAACCCAACACCACAACAAACACCACCACCAACAACCCACCAACAAACACCCCAAACACACCAACAACACCACCACCAACAACAACCACCACCAACAATACCACCAACAACACCACCAACAACAATACCACCAACAACACCACCAACAACAACACCACCAACACCACCAACAACAACAACACCACCAACACCAATACCACCAACAACACCACCACCAACAACACCACCAACAATACCACCAACAACACCACCAACAACACCACCAACAACAACACCACCAACAACAATACCACCAACAACACCAACAACACCACCAACAACAACACCACGAACAACAACATTACCAACTCCAGATATAAGCATCCAACATAAGCCCTGTATATACTTTTGCTGCTCCGGCTGCCAGTGTTATATGATTATATGCTGAGGGGCCTTGGGGTTCAAAGAGTTAACATAGTAGAGACACAGTGTTGTATCTGGTTGCATAGGGTGCGGGGCGGGTAAATGAAAGAACATAAATTATGTGTGGTTTGTCTGGTTTGTCTTGCACTTCATCCAGAGTTAGGATCAATAAAGATTTTAAACAGTGCTGTTTAATCAGATAGTTTTCATTATTTAGATCTACATCTCTTTCTTTGATATTAAACTCTTCTTCAATATTGGAAGGTCAATGCATTGGTGAATGTGAGAGATTAATGTTGTACTTACAATTTCCTAATTATCCTATTCTGCTAACTTTAATCAGTAGTTTCTAGCTCAATTAAATGAAGATTTAAGTAGGACCATTATACTCATTATGGTGTCCGCTTCCCTGTCGTTAATGCCAAGTCCAATTTGTTAAACTTGCTGCAACATTTCAACCATGTAGCACTTGAAACACACCCTGCATAGAAGCTTCACACAAGTTCTGTAACTGGACACATAGGTTAACAGGATTAGGGTAACTTTAATAATGTGGTTGCAGAACTAAATGATTTCATGGAAAGAAACGTACTTGTTAAGATCTTGGATTTGTAGGTAATTTCCACTTACTGTGTTATGTTTATCAAACTTCTCTCATTTGTTATCGAACATGCTGTCATGCATATATGCAAGTCATAAGATGTGACTATAAAGGAGTTTGAACACTTGGTTTTGCTGCATCTCGGCAATGTCAGCTTTGAAAGTGTTGGTTCCGTATCTCATTGTGTTTATTGGTGTGTAAATGAAATATGAAACCACAAAGTTTAGTCATGTGACAATGTTTGAGCTGCACTGCATTTCTCTACCATTAAAATAAACCTACTCATTTAAAAGATATTGTTTCATTGATGTACTTTCAACCTCGACTTTTATTCATTGAAGGCTGACAAATTTTCAAAAGTAAGATGAGAGTTATAGATAACCAGTTTATGCACTATACCCAGCAACACAATTTTGCCCATGCTGATCTTGATACTATGTAACATACTTGGTAATAATATACCCTCCTCAATTACTCATACTAGATCCTTATTTTTATACATATCCATCCTAGAAACCCTTTCTCAACATTTCCCAGAACCCCTTTCCTGTATGCCACTAACCAATTCCTCTATGTCTCTCAGAGCCCCTTCCTCTACATGTCGCACAACCCCTTCCACCATCATATCCCAGAACACTACTCTACATATCCCAGAATCCCTTCTTCTACATATCACCCTGAACCACTTCCTGTATATATATTCCAGAATCTCTTGCCTAAATATCCCTTCCATTACTTATTCCAGAACCCCTTTATTTCCCACACAATTAACCTCTTCTTCTAACTATCCCAGGACCCCTTCCTCTAACTACACAGGACCCCTTCCTCTAACTATCCCAGGACACCTTCCTCTAACTATCCCAGGACCCCTTCCTCTAACTATCCCAGGACCCCTTCCTCTAACTATCCCAGGACCCCAGCCTCTAACTATCCCAGGACCCCTCCTTCTAACTATCCCAGGACCCATTCCGCAACATATTCCAAAAATGTTTCTGCTACACATCACAGCACACCTTGTAACTAACTATGTATTCCACGAAACCCCTTTCGACTAGGTATACCAGGACCTGTTCCTCTATATCTCACAGAACCACTGCCTCTCCATAATCCAATACAGCTTCCTAAACAATAGGCTATTTTGAATAGGAGAACGATTGATCGGATACGTTTACATTCCTTTGAATTTTCTTGTAGTCTTCAACTTCTCATCTTGTAAGTAGAGGAGCATGTGTAAGACCACGCTAGATTTCAATGCAATGTATGAGAAGGAGCATCACTCTTTCATGACTTGTTTTTCTGTCTTCAGTTAGCATCACTTGTAGTACTGATATGATAACACATAGAAGAACACACTAACAGTGATGTTTTTCTTATTTATATCTGACAAGGAGAAAGTGTTTTTATAAATCATAAGTGATTATCAAGTTCTCTTATAAACTTCAACTGAACTTTGTGTTGATGCCAAAAGCAATATAAAAGGGGGTTGACCAGTTTTTTGAATACGTGATTTAATCAGCATGAGTTAATCCTCTCTCGATACTTCTAAACAAGACTGAAGCTTCCTCTTTTTTGGTTCAAATCTTGAAAAATAAATATCGGATTTAGTCTAAGCAGAAAAGATATTTTTTCCCCAGTTTTTAGGTTGAGACGATGGTCTTCTCCCCTCCCCCCCCAGCATTTTGGCAGATTTGCCTTTTGAACACAATTTTTCTTCACAGCTCTGTTCTAAAGAACATTTTTACTTCAACACCCCCAATGCCCATTTTACTTCCATTGTCCATTATTTGCTTCATTTAACGCTACATACACATCTTGTGTATGATCTGTCATGTGTTAGATATTGGAGATATGACAAATTGTGTTTAAATTATAAAGTCATTGAACTATTAAGTCACCTTAAATTACAACATAATCTAAACCTTGTATTTAATTTATCAGTCTGCACATGCTCGCAGCACATTCATTCGTATTTACCATTGTAACTTAAGGGTTTTTACTTTCCAAAGTGTTCCTACATAAACAACTAGGTTGTGTGCATGTTAGAAATGAGCAGATAATTATGTATTATTATGGGTTTGTATTGATTTACACAGATGAACAATACGAGAGCAATATAGCATGTATCATGTAATCCAACACAGAACGCGCATGTTCTAACCTGTGGAGCACATTTAACCAGGGTAGAGTGGGGGAGTAGGGGACTAGGGTGGTGGGGGAGGGGTCAGTGGTCAACACTTTATGGTATATAGCACTCAATTGATCATATTTTAATCATCAAGCAAGCCCACTTGATACATTCTTGTGCAGGTGCGGAGGGGGCGGGGGGGGGGGGTACTGGGGTTTTCTATCCAGGTCAAAGTCCTCAATATAAATTTGCTCCACAGGGGGTAGATGCTGCTGTAAAGTATAATGCAAAATAATGTTTGGCTTGTTTGTTGTGCGATGTGATTAGATACAAACTACCATATTAATTTATTGTGAAACTCTTTGCTTTAACAGACTGGTTTTACTTTTGTGAGTACAGAATTATGTTGATTCAAACTGCATGACGAAATCATTTGATACAAAATATATCTTGATTTATTTGTTATGTTATCTTTTGTACAATTTTTTTTGGTTTTTCCCCAAAAAATACTTTTTTCAAATTGTAACCGATCTATTGCATTAACCTCCCCCAGCGTACTATAATTTACTATGCAAATGGATTGCTGGCTTCAACAGTATCAAGATGTTTATATCAGTTTGATTTAGATATTCTTTCTTTTATGGGAACTCTTTTTCTTTCTGCATCATTTCCTATTTAATTTGGTAGTGATTTATTGGAGTTGATCTATCTCACTGTATGTGAGGTTCTGGTGGGTACTTCTGTACTTTATTTTATGTTGCAGCCCCTAGACTGTGTTGACCCTTAACCTGCCGAATAAATTTGACGGAATGTGCAAACAACATACAATGTAGATCCATAACACCGCGGTTGATCTGGATCTATGTTGTTTACACATTCCGTTAGGATTCGTGAAGTTTGCTATTCAGACAAGTGTTATATAGCTCCATTATCCGAATAGAACAGCATAGAGCCTGATCAGCAAATCATGACTAAACAAAGTGCTCAATTACTCTTAGCTGGGGTGGAGGGAGCATCAAACTGGGGGGGGGGTCTAAACCTTCAAAATAAGGTGAATTTTAAGGTCTACAATGGAGAAATTTGTCGTCACAGCCAAGTTTCTTCCATGTATTTTATGTGAATTTGCTTCTCCTCGAGGTAGAAAGTAGGGAGAAATTTCCCAAATTGCTGTGTATCTAAACGCTGATGGCTTGTCAGTTTAGAGTATAAGGGGTGTGTGGTGATGGGAGGGGGGGGGGAGTATATTGAGGTTTGTGGGAGACAAACCTAATTTAAAGTGAAGAGTTTAAGCATAAGTTGCTGTGATATATAGTTAGATATGTATACATACCCCCTCCCTATGTATCCTACAGTGCCAGGATGCCTGTTATATACGTGCATGTTGCTGCAGGATCTGGTACACCCTTCTATATAGAATATTTATTTGTATAGGGCGGTGTGTGTATATACATTGTACTACAGTCAATGCTTGCAATAGCTTTCATTATCTCCCATCATTTTTATCATTCATCATAGAACTTATTTCAGTTTATTTTTGACTATATATAAGCGGAGATATTGCATCTATATATCGACATTGTGCGCTACTTTGAATTCATTCCATATTATGTTATTATAGTGCCTATATTTAGTTTGGTCATTCGGTCACTGTTAAAAGTCACAGACCTCAATTTCAAAAGCCACTTCCATTTTATGGGTACATTGGTCATGGCCGGTATTAATTTTTGGGGTCAAAGTGGCAAAGACATTGTATGTAACAGTTTCTGATCAATGTATTGTTCACTGTTGAGCTTGCATCCCTCAAACTTTGTAGAAATATTGATCATAAGTCAGTAAATGATCCATATTTGTTTTGGGGTGAGTGGGTCAAGGTCACATGGACATTATTTAGAAACCATTTCTTCACAATAACTGTTGTGTACATAGTCCATACAAACATTGTCAATCCTCAATCGGTACAAGATAATTGATTAGGAGACTCCTGTGACTGGAGTTGTCCTCAGTTCAATGACTTCTAATTAACCTTGCAATGGATGAAATGACTGGTTTAGCACAAACCTTATTGAGATGCTAATGCTAAACAACTGAATAGCACATGGAATACATTGTAGATGCATGTCTCCCCAGATTTATATAGTGAAAAAATATGTAATATGTTATAAATTAATATAAACAACACCCATTATGAGTATAAATAAGGAATTTGTAAAATATTTAAAAAAAATAAAATTCTTTGCATAATCCGTATAAATACAATCACATGGTCATTATTAGAATATCAACAGCAATTTTGCTCATGTGTAAAAAAGATTGTTATCTTTAAAACTTTGAATAATTGCATGTGATAATTTTTGTTGTCTCGCAGACTAACAGTGTTTGAAGTGCTGATTTTGTTAGTTTGTACGATCACATCTCGTAACTACGGTAATACCCATAAAGGAGTATGTAAAAGAATTAACATGCATTCAATGAAAAACTTGTATTATATTTGATATTATAGACACGTTTCATCTCTTAGCGCTTTTAGTCGTAATAATATTGCACACTAACGTGTCAAATTTGTTCTCGACCTTTTTCAAGGTCAATAGACCAAAGACACTGTCATAATTTCTTATCTCCTAACATATTTAGCTGGTACCCTCCTAACATATTTAGCTGGTACCCTCCTAACATAATCAGCTGGTACCCACACATAATATTCTTAGTCACTAGTGCTCCACATTGTCATATAAATTTTGGCTGACAATGACCCTTTTTGCACCATCAGTTTTGCATTGGCACTCGCAGGCAGTTCTCTTGGTTTGTTGACAAGTGTCAAAGCTGTGTTTGTCAGTTGGTGTGAGACAGATTCCATCACTGAGTGGAAGAGAATGTGCCAACATGCACTAAGTTATTTCACTATAATCACATTCTTCCGTCATATTTAGGAACTAGATGGCACTCAGTAGAACGGCATACCTCCACGCTGTGACCCAGATCCTGGTCATCGCATCAAAAACAAATATAAAGTGGGACGAGGCGGGTTTGGAACCTAGCCTATGACTATGCATGCAATTAAATCCATTGGTCATAATAATGTTCAGTACATTCGTTTAATAAAGATTTTCAGAACATTTTTTTCGCTCCCAAAATTTCACGAATTTATCGTATAGACAAAGAACAAAATGCATGAATTTCATGATTTTTTGGGGCCATTTTCAGGGAGTAATTTAAGTTACAATTCCCGTTAACCCGTAACCTGCCGAATTAAATTGGAAAGAAATGTGCCAACAACTTAGACCTAGATCAGCCACAGTGTAGCGCCGCGTCTGATCAGGATCTATGCTGTTTGCTATTCAGACAAGTGTTTTAGCTCCACTATCCGAATAGAAAACAGCATAGAGCCTGATCTTACACACCGTGACGTTCTGTGCCATCGGATCCGACTAGGCTGTTTGCTAAAAGAGACTTTAGTTGTGATTGGCAGGTTACTGGTTAATGGAAACGCTGATGTCCATTAGCAGCTATATGTAGAACACGAGTTCCCACATAACTGTGAGTGAATTAAGAATTTGAGCGGTAAATTTCAAGCACTGTAGTCTGTATGATTGTACATACCCCTGGCATGTGATATTGTCTAATCTGCCTCTCCTTTTCTTTCCTTGCTATGGGGGAATAATTCACCGTTGTTGCCTTATGCAGCACAGCGAGAACATCAACCTCGTAAGTATATTGCAGAAAACCACAAGCTTGATAGGATCTGGACAGTGTTTTTGTTACAGTCGTTTACAGCTAGCCGCATAGTAACTGGTGAAGTTAAACTTCAAAACATTTTTGCAGCAGTTAAAAACTGATCTGGATGCACAGTTTGTGTTCATCTCATCTGTTTATTTGGAACTTGTAGGCCATTTATAACGGGTTTAGTTTAAGCTTGATCAATTTGAGTGAGCTTAGATCAATTTGAGTGAGCTTAGATCAATTTGAGAGAGCTTAGATCAATTTGAGAGAGCTTAGATCAATTTGAGAGAGCTTAGTTTCAGTTTGATCGCTTTTGCCTCGTTTTGGTCATGTGTTCAGGGAATATGCGTGTGTTTTATTTTAAATTAATATAAACAAGTTCTATTCAATATGATTCTAGTGTGAACAATATCTACGCTATTCTAGTCCAATCCTAAGGTTTGTGATCCGCTGATTACCGGCTCATTGTTAACATTTTATATTTCCGCTTTGCAAGAGGACAAAATCTTTCACTTTGTGATTTCGTATTTCTGCGAGGTATGATCAGTTTATTGATGTGGTTCCAAACCGGAGTAATAAAAACACTGTCTTGCACACATGCACATGTAAAATATGTTCAATGACGGAAGTTGTAGGAAGATCTTGTTAAATGAATAGTTATACAAATAGTTATACAAATAGTTATACAAATAGTTATTGTTTTTACATTAGCAGCAGACGTGTTCTTAAAACATAGTAGTGGTCGGAAATGCTGAAGAAACAGCTGTATGTGTTGATGTTGAATTGCAACTTATTGCTTATCTTGCACCTATGATAATAGAGCAGGCATCATCGAGATTTATATGAATGAAAGTTTGGCATACTTGTGAGGAACTGAGAAGCTTGAGATTGTACTGGTAATAACTGTAACGCTGATTATATTAGCATATTTTAATATCTCAGGACCCGAGCTCTCAAGTGACTTGACTGTTTGATTCTGTCTGGCCTCGACGTTTTGAAACATTTTGTTGGGACCACAGGACTCGAGCTCTCCAGTGAGATGATCCTGAGATTTGTTTGCACTCCGCTGGACAATCTGAATACTTGAAAAGATTTGTTTGCATTCCGCTGGACCAATCTGAATACTTGAAAAGATTTGTTTGCACTCTTGCTGGACCAATCTGAATACTTGAAAAGCAAGATTGGAATTTGAGAAAACGTTTAAAGCATCCTGGGTACCGAGGTTATAAATTTTTTCTCAGATCTCAAACTCATGTTCAAGTCATTTGATTGGTTGATTCTGAGTTTTACTGTCGGCTGAACCAATGAGAAGCTTGAGACTGAGTTTGAGATTGGAGAAAAGTTTTATAACCTCCAAGCCGAGGTCTTGATCGGCTTTGGTCTAATTATATATTAGGGTGTATTGCCAGTGCATTAGCACGAGTGTAAATGTGTTTCACTGACATTTGTTTGACCACTTATTTGACTGAAAATCCAAATTTTTATTTGGAATAAACCAAATTGTGTCTGTGATACTGGTGTGAAAGGTGATAAAGGGACTATCATTAAGTAAATATTTCGATTTTGTTATAGATGTAAGGTAGTAGTCTCCTATATGTCGAGCTTTCATGTATTATTTATTTCGGTGTTGTAACAAGAGTTTTCCTAATACTGTTATGTTGTATAAGGAATACAATTTACATTGATCCGATACACAATATTTCCTGTTCTCAGCACTTTGGAGTATGTGTTGTGTTGTATTCATGACACTTTCGTTTACCATTATACCACACTTACGTTTACAAATATTAACCCTTTGCCTGCTGATGCTGAGTAAATAAAATCACATTTGCAAACAACATAGATCCAGATCAGCCGCGGCTTAAAGCCGCGTCTGATCAGGATCTATGTTGTTTGCTATTCAGCCAGGTGTTTTAGTTTAAACATTATTTATTTCAGTATTTGTACAATGTCATGTAAATGTAATCAAGAAATGAACATTTTACATATAATTTAACACCATGTCTCATTTATATGAAAAGTTGGCAGTTTCTTACGGAGATTTGTGCACCCAAGTACTGGTTAACCGCTGGAGCCTGCCCAGGAAAGGTGTTGTTAGGTAAACTGCCCGCCGGCGATATAGCCCAAAATGGTGCTGATGCAGGCGTAAAACCCGAAATATAACATAACATATAATTTAACAGCAGTCAACTGAAAGGGATTAGAACGAAAGAAATCGTAATATAGTTCAGGTGTTTTAGCGCCACTATCCGAAGAGCAAACAGCATAGAGCCTAATAGACGTCACAGAACATGTACCATGTTCCGTCTGATCTGGCTCTATGCTTTTTGCAAAAGTGATTTTTATCTGCCTCTAGCGTGCAAAGGGTTAATACACATTAATATACGTATGCAATTTAGCAGCTTCTATGTACATTATGACTTCCTGTATGTAATTACCCAAATATTTAATTAGAGAACCAATTATTATGTGTTGTACTTCACAATTGTATGGTGTTGGCATTATGTTGCATATTTCGGATGTATTGCGCAGGTATTCACTGGTTTTACGTGTGCATTTTGCAGGGAGAATTGGAGAACCAGTTGCTGCAGGCTAACCCGATCTTGGAAGCATTTGGTAATGCTAAGACGATCAAAAATGATAATTCTTCAAGATTTGTAAGTTGTCGAGTGAAATTAGTATCAGAATTTAATTTGTCCTTACGGGCCTCTTGTAGGTTCAAGTCCCACCCGAGGCGTAGAATTTATTTCACATGCAAGAGCTCTCATGTATTCGTCCTGCTCCTGCATTGACCGCCGGTGGTTCTACTCGGTGCTCGACTAAACCAGAAATACTGAATGTAACAGGGAGAGTTCCTCCAAAAGATGTTTTTTCTATTATAAAAGATGTGTTTTCCATTATAAAAAATGTGTTTTCCATTATAAAATATGTGCTTTCCATTATAAAAGATGTTTTCCATTATAAAAGATGTGTTTTTAAATTACTAAAGATGATGTGTTTTTAAATTACAAAAGATGTGTCTTCCATTGTAAAAGATGTGTTTTCCATTATAAAAGATGTGTTTTAAATATGTGTTTTCCATTTTAAAATACGTAGTACTGTAATACAGTAGATATATTCTTCTATTTCAGGGTAAATTCATCCGTATCAATTTTGACACGTCTGGATATATATCTGGGGCCAACATAGAAACATGTATCCTTTTTCATCACCAGTAAAGAGCAGAAATCTATGGTTCGATTTGTAATTCACCAGAAGAGTTATCTTTCTAGCTTGATCTCCACTTTTATTAACCCTTTACATGCTAGCGGCAGATAAAATCACTTTTTCCGTCTGATCAGGCTCTGGCTGTTTGCTATTCGGATAGTGGCTGAATAGCAAACAACATAGACCCTGATCAAATGCTACGTTGCTCAACTACTGGTTCTTTGAAAATGTCATTTTATTTTAATTTTACTTAGCAGGCAAAGGGTTAAGCAGTATCTATTATTAGATTTCAAATCCTTCTCACATTTCCAACTATAATTGACACAACAGCAGTCGTTAACCCTTTCAACACCACATACCTCTAAATTGGCTTACAAAAAAGTGTAGATCCAGATGAACCGGCTCGTGACGAGCCGTCGGGATCTGCACTTTTTTCAAGTAATATAACTATTTTTAGAAAAAAATTACCCATTTTGATAAATGAACTGATCCAAATGTAATTTTGTTATTAATTTATTGGTCTAAAAATATCATGGACCAGTCCATGTCAGTTACTTGGGTGTTGAATGGGTTAATAGAGGTGTCATTAGCCTTTGGCACACTGTAGGCGAAATGAGCAGATAACAAATGTGTAATATTTTTCTTATTTTTCCTAGTAAATAGGGCTTGCAGTTTCATTCAAATCGTCGCGCATTCGTCCCATCGTGACAATCTGAATGAAATATGAAGCCCTACTTTCTAGGAAAAATATGAAAGATATTACACATTTGTCTACTGTTCATTTCGCATACAGCTTGCTAAATGTCAGTCAGGGTGGCAGGTTTTTGCCGAAGGCGGTAAAAACCGGCACAAACTGTCTCGGCAAAAACTAATTTAGTAAATGTTAATTATCTCGATATTGATGTATTGACAAATTCCCGCGTGTTGATCCGATAAACAAATTCTGAATATCGATACATTTGAAGTATTTAGCACGCACGCGCCATATCTTCACTATTAGCTGTGCCTAACCTGAGGATGGCAACGACGCATTTATACCTTTCTTTAAACCACAACCAGCAACAGCAAAGATAAAAAATTGCGAGTAGTTGTACCCCAGCCCTCATTGATCTCAAGTGAAGAGGATCCAAACAATGAAAATGGACAAGCAAATAAAAATAAAGTTGTCTGTAACATACATGTATGTCATTTGATTATGCCATACATTTTCTACTGTTTAACCCTTTCAACACCACATACCTCTAAATAGGCTTACAAAAAGTGTAGATCCAGATGAGCCGGCTCGTGACGAGCCGTCTCATCAGGATCTGCACTTTTTGCCAGTGATATGACTATTTTTAGACATAATTACCCATTTTGATAAATGAACCTGTCCAAATGTGATTTTCTGATTCATTTATTGGTTTATGAATATCGTGGACCAGTCCATGTGAGTTACTTGGTGTTGAATGGGTTAATGTCTGGCAATCGATATTTGTCTGTCGATATATCGATACATTATTTCCCCCCATCCTTTTCTCTGGAAGCTTTTAAGTTTTTATGAGGGGGGGGGGGGTGGTGTCTGGCTGTCATGTGAAAGGCCACATGTGTTGTTAAGTAATTAAAGATTATATCTATATATGTCTGGTGGCCTCCAGGGAACTCTTGATGTATGTAGTGTTTTATATGACCGATACACAGTGCTATTGCATACAGATGATATTGAACCTACAATTTACATGTTGCCCCTTGTTGATACCGTTGATATACAGATTTCGGCCACTTGTTGATGCAGAAATCGGCCCGATGTTGATACGGTTTGCCCTTGTTGATACAGATCACAGCCCCTTGTTGATGGACTTTTTTAAATAACTAGACACAAATGTTCGCTACATGAAGACGAGGTGTCTCGTCCAAGACCCGGGTCCCTACCTCAAAGGTCAAGGTCACACTTTGGAGGTTAAATGTCAAATATTCGTATATTATATATAGTGTCTGCACTGTTACTTTGTCATGCAATGAGGGGGAGGGAGGGTGCATTCTGAAACAGTGTGGCACACATGTTCCCCATTAGTGTGTCGTGTCTAAGACCGGGTACCTACCTTGAAGGTTGAGGTCACACTGAGGTTAAAGGTCAAATATTGGTATATTTTGTTTCCGGGCTGTTGCTTTTGTCATGTTTTTGGGGATTTTCAAATAACTACTCACAAATGTTCGCCACATAAAGATGACGTGTGGCGTCCAAGACCCGTGCCCCAACCTCAAGGATCAAGGTCACACTTAGAGGTTAAGAGTCAAATATTTCGTGTCCGCTCTGGACTTTGTCATGGATGAGGGGATTCGGAAATAATGTGGCACAAAAATTCTCCATATGAACACTATGTGTCATGTTACTACTTAAAAGGTCGAGGTCACACTTTGAGGCTAAAGGTCAAATATTGTTGTCTTTCGTGTTCGGGCTATAATTTTGTCATGCTTGGCGGGTGTTTTCAAATAACTCCATACACAAATATTCGTCCCATAAGATGGCAAGACTTCATTCACTTGTTGATACAGATAGCCTCTTGTTAGTACAGAGATCGGCCCCCTCTTATTAGTACAGAGATTGGCCCCTTGTTGATACAGATATCAGCCCCTTGTTAGTACAGAGATCAACCCCTTGTTGACTCGGATATCAGCCCCTTGTTGACACTGATCTATGTTATTTACAAAGATGTAAATGATTATTAAAGTACAGTTATGTTTACACGTGTGTATTTGCATTTTCAGAAAGTGCAAAAATATGTAAAACCCAAATCGCTACGGGGAAAGGGAACATTGATATCAATATATTTGTGTAAGACGTGATAGCGCAATGGATGAGAGCGTTCACTTCACGTGCGAAAGGCCGTTGTTCGAGCCCCACTGGAGCCGTTACGATTGTGCCCTTAGGCAAGGCATTTAAATTCCACTCTCTCCCTCATGGCGATGGATTCCATCAGGAATGAGGTTTCGAGTGTGATTAACACAATAAGTTGTAAGAACTTGTTTCGCAATTGAGTTAAAATCAATTTGTATGTAATATATTTCCTTGACAATTTTGTAAGATTTACTGGAGAAATCGCGAGCTATTAGACAGGCAGAAAACGAGAGATGTTTCCATATCTTCTACCAGTTCCTCCATGGGGCATCGCCCCAACAGAGAAGTACGTTTTATGTTTTGACAAAAGAAAGGATAAGTGAATTTTTTGTCTTCTCGAAATATTAACTAACCTGCCAGTCACGACTAAAGACGCCTTTGCAAACAGCGTAGAGCCAGATCAGACTCTATTGTGTTTGCTATTCGGATAGTTGAGCTAATTCACTTGCCTGAATAGCAAACAACATAGATCCTGGAGTTGCGGCTGATCTGGATCTATGTTGTTTGCACATTCCATCCCAATTTATTTGGCAAGCTACAGGTTAATAAACCAGAATCGCTGTAGCTACACAGTACAGTCACCTCTATTAAGCAGCCAGTTTCAAGATTCCAAACTGACATACTGATATTTTTTTTTACCTCTACTAAGAAGCCACATGTATCAAACAGTCACCTTTACTACTTGCCTTGACTGGCTGCTTGAGACTGTATAGAAGAATTGGCATGGCAAAGTTAGTAAAAGTGACAAGGAAAAGTCAGAAAAGGTGAAGAGGCAAAGTGACCTGAGGTGACCTGTGTCTTGTAGAAAGAGATTTTTTTATTTATGGTGATGAGAAAGCTATTGATGAACAGTGAACACAGGTGTGAAATTCAGACAATTAAACTTATTAAAGGATTTTTGTTTAGAAGAATACAAATATTTGGTGAAACTATGACTGAAAATGTGGATGTTTGTTATACAGTTATACCTACTGGCATCCATTGTCCAATGGTAGAGTGTCAGATTTGGAAACGACGGGTTTCCATGTTCGATACTCTGTCACGGTACGTATGTAGTGTTACTTGAGCAAGAAGACCCAACACGCACATTGCTTAGTACTGGTTAGATCGGAAAAGTCTGCCCAGGAAAACATTCTTTGTCCCGTGTAAGGGGTTTGACATAAATGGAAGATAGAAAAATAATAATACATATTTTACATATGTTTTCATGTATATATAAAGATCTTACATGAGTGGTGATTTCATACCATATTTTATGAAACTGGAGTTTTTCAATTTTGCTATTAACCCTTTCAACACCACAGACCTAAATAGGCTTACAAAAAGTGTAGATCCAGATGAGCCGGCTCGTGACGAGCCGTCTCATCAGGATCTGCACTTGTTGCCAGTGATATGACTATTTTAAGACATAATTACCCATTTTGATAAATGAACTTGTCCAAATGTGATTTTCTGATTCATTTATTGGTTTATGAATATCATGGACCAGTCCATGCGAGTTACTTGGTGTTGAATGGGTTAAGAGAATCTCACCAAGAGTGTAATGTAAGATCCTTTTTATCACATTACCACAGTAGCCATTAATTTGAAAAAGAAAATTCTATTTGCCTGTACAGTTTGAGCCATAACCCATTCAACCCCAAGTAACTGACATGGACTGGTGCATGATATTTTTAGACCAATAAATTAATAAGAAAATTACCTTTGGACCAGTTCATTTATCAAAATGGGTAATTTTATCTAAAAATAGTAATAATTATTACTGGCAAAAAGTGCAGATCCTGATGAGACGGCTCGTGACGAGCCGGCTCATCTGGATCTACACTTTTTATTAGTCTGTTTAGAGGCCTGTAGTGTTGATAGGGTTAATGCATCTCAAGGAAATCAGTAAGGTGCATACGTACATTGTAATAAATATAATCAAACAAGTAACTCCATGCAACAATATCGACAATACTTTAATCACAAAACTGTATTCCTCGCGTGCAAATCAAACAAGTAAGTCCATGCAACAATATCGACAATACTTTTAATCACAAAACTGTATTCCTCGCTTGCAAATCAAACAATTAACTCCATGCAACAATATCGACAATACTTTTAATCACAAAACTGTATTCCTTGCGTGCAAATCAAACAAGTTACTCCATGCAACAATATCGACAATACTTTTAATCACAAAACTGTATTCCTCGCATGCAAATCAAACAATTAACTCCATACAACAATATCGACAATACTTTTAATCACAAAACTGTATTCCTCGCGTGCATATTTCACATTTGATTGATTTTCAACATAGAAGGCAAAGCTGCAAACTATGTCACATGTGTCAAAAGCAAGCTGTCATGCCACGACCAATCAGAATCCTTGCAGGTTGTATGAAATATGTGATGAATGCAAAGTTGCAAACTATGTCGCATGTGTCAAAAGCAAGCTGTCATGCCACGACCAATCAGAATCCTTCCAGGTTGTGTGAAATATGTGATTGCTTTATTACACTGAATACAAGCAAAGTTATGCGATAAAAGCAAGTATCGCGGTATTTAGAATTATATTATATATATAGCCAAGCTGCATAATTTTGTGTATGTCTACAGAGGAGTTTTTGTTGGAAGACATCAATAACTATCGCTACCTGACCAAGGGACATCTTCCTGTGGCGGGTGTGGATGATGCTGCGGAGTTCAGACTCACTATCGAAGCAATGAACATCATGGGTATCATCGCAGAGGAACAGTCTGGTTAGTCATATATACATATATACCCCTGGTACACCCCACCACAACCCCACTCCCCACCACCACCCAGGTTATAGAAACTTATTCAGATACAGAGGAGCTGTCTAGTTAATCATACATACCTGAACCACCCCACTCCCCCACCCAGGTCATAGAAACTTGCTCAGATACAGATGAGCTGTCTGGTTAATCATATATACCTGAACCACCCCACTCCCCCACCCAGGTTATAGAAACTTGCTTGGATACAGAGGAGCTGTCTGGTTAGTCATATATACCTGACGTGTATAGACATGAAGACATGGTAGGCCTGCATTTCCTCGATCGGGTTGGACTTGATCATGTTGGAAAATAGTACAGGCAACCTCCGAAGTTAAACCAATGATATGCTCGGAAATCAATAGTCAGTATAATACGCCGCCGCCGCTGATATTCGGCTATCGGAAAGCGAATAAATAATCACGTTTTCATGGGAAATGAAATGACAACCTTTTTTTATTTGATCGGATTTTTAATTGTAAGTTAAGAACAGTGTGATTACTCAATTAAGGCTGACCTTGGAGCCGATGGTCGATAATTATGCATATTCCTAAGATTAGAACATGTAACAAACAAACATGTAATCCAGTGACCTAATCAAACAGGTTGATAATCCGGGGAACCTGGGAATCGGCACGAGCAACCACTTATTTTTCACACGTTTGATTGGTAAACGATGATGACACATGGTCGTTGTTCGGAGTTAATATTGGCTTGCCGGGATTGATTATGACTGGCTGCTGGTCGCGGGGTCAGCAGGTGGTTGTTATTCACGACCTATAGACCGATGCCTGGATTCATATGATCATGTGTTTATCTTGCAGCTCTCCTCCGAGTGATGTCCTCCGTGTTGTTGTTGGGTAACATGAAGTTTCAGCAAGATAGGAAGTCCGACCAGGCAACTCTGCCGGACAACACCGGTATGTATCTCGTCATTTAATGGACAATCATTTGTTGGATACGTTTAGTTATCGATACCCCTCTCGTGCGCAAGATACACGAGACTCCTGCCCCTCTCGTGCACAAGATACAGAAGACCCCCGCCCCTCTCGTGCGCAAGATACAGAAGACTCCCGCCCCTCTAGTGCACAAGATACAGAA
>CM026390.1:22853244-22870462 GCA_014843695.1 Archivesica marissinica
CGAGCCGGCTCATCTGGATCTACACTTTTTATTAGTCTGTTTAGAGGCCTGTAGTGTTGATAGGGTTAATGCATCTCAAGGAAATCAGTAAGGTGCATACGTACATTGTAATAAATATAATCAAACAAGTAACTCCATGCAACAATATCGACAATACTTTAATCACAAAACTGTATTCCTCGCGTGCAAATCAAACAAGTAAGTCCATGCAACAATATCGACAATACTTTTAATCACAAAACTGTATTCCTCGCTTGCAAATCAAACAATTAACTCCATGCAACAATATCGACAATACTTTTAATCACAAAACTGTATTCCTTGCGTGCAAATCAAACAAGTTACTCCATGCAACAATATCGACAATACTTTTAATCACAAAACTGTATTCCTCGCATGCAAATCAAACAATTAACTCCATACAACAATATCGACAATACTTTTAATCACAAAACTGTATTCCTCGCGTGCATATTTCACATTTGATTGATTTTCAACATAGAAGGCAAAGCTGCAAACTATGTCACATGTGTCAAAAGCAAGCTGTCATGCCACGACCAATCAGAATCCTTGCAGGTTGTATGAAATATGTGATGAATGCAAAGTTGCAAACTATGTCGCATGTGTCAAAAGCAAGCTGTCATGCCACGACCAATCAGAATCCTTCCAGGTTGTGTGAAATATGTGATTGCTTTATTACACTGAATACAAGCAAAGTTATGCGATAAAAGCAAGTACCGCGGTATTTAGAATTATATTATATATATAGCCAAGCTGCATAATTTTGTGTATGTCTACAGAGGAGTTTTTGTTGGAAGACATCAATAACTATCGCTACCTGACCAAGGGACATCTTCCTGTGGCGGGTGTGGATGATGCTGCGGAGTTCAGACTCACTATCGAAGCAATGAACATCATGGGTATCATCGCAGAGGAACAGTCTGGTTAGTCATATATACATATATACCCCTGGTACACCCCACCACAACCCCACTCCCCACCACCACCCAGGTTATAGAAACTTATTCAGATACAGAGGAGCTGTCTAGTTAATCATACATACCTGAACCACCCCACTCCCCCACCCAGGTCATAGAAACTTGCTCAGATACAGATGAGCTGTCTGGTTAATCATATATACCTGAACCACCCCACTCCCCCACCCAGGTTATAGAAACTTGCTTGGATACAGAGGAGCTGTCTGGTTAGTCATATATACCTGACGTGTATAGACATGAAGACATGGTAGGCCTGCATTTCCTCGATCGGGTTGGACTTGATCATGTTGGAAAATAGTACAGGCAACCTCCGAAGTTAAACCAATGATATGCTCGGAAATCAATAGTCAGTATAATACGCCGCCGCCGCTGATATTCGGCTATCGGAAAGCGAATAAATAATCACGTTTTCATGGGAAATGAAATGACAACCTTTTTTTATTTGATCGGATTTTTAATTGTAAGTTAAGAACAGTGTGATTACTCAATTAAGGCTGACCTTGGAGCCGATGGTCGATAATTATGCATATTCCTAAGATTAGAACATGTAACAAACAAACATGTAATCCAGTGACCTAATCAAACAGGTTGATAATCCGGGGAACCTGGGAATCGGCACGAGCAACCACTTATTTTTCACACGTTTGATTGGTAAACGATGATGACACATGGTCGTTGTTCGGAGTTAATATTGGCTTGCCGGGATTGATTATGACTGGCTGCTGGTCGCGGGGTCAGCAGGTGGTTGTTATTCACGACCTATAGACCGATGCCTGGATTCATATGATCATGTGTTTATCTTGCAGCTCTCCTCCGAGTGATGTCCTCCGTGTTGTTGTTGGGTAACATGAAGTTTCAGCAAGATAGGAAGTCCGACCAGGCAACTCTGCCGGACAACACCGGTATGTATCTCGTCATTTAATGGACAATCATTTGTTGGATACGTTTAGTTATCGATACCCCTCTCGTGCGCAAGATACACGAGACTCCTGCCCCTCTCGTGCACAAGATACAGAAGACCCCCGCCCCTCTCGTGCGCAAGATACAGAAGACTCCCGCCCCTCTAGTGCACAAGATACAGAAGAACCCCCGCCCCTCTCATGCACAAGATACAGAAGACTCCCGCCCCTCTCGTGCGCAAGATACAGAAGACCCCCGCCCCTCTCATGCACAAGATACAGAAGACTCCCGCCCCTCTCGTGCACAAGATACAGGAGACTCCCGCCCTCTCGTGCGCAAGATACAGTAGACTCCGCCCCTCTCGTGCACAAGATACACGAGACTCCCGCCCCTCTCGTGCACAAGATACAGGAGACTCCCGCCCCTCTCGTGCACAAGATACAGGAGACTCCCGCCCCTCTCGTGCACAAGATACACGAGACTCCCGCCCCTCTCGTGCACAAGATACACGAGACTCCCGCCCCTCTCGTGCACAAGATACAGTAGACTCCCGCCCCTCTCGTGCACAAGATACAGTAGACTCCCGCCCCTCTCGTGCACAAGATACAGTAGACTCCCGCCCCTCTCGTGCACAAGATACAGGAGACTCCCGCCCCTCTCGTGCACAAGATACACGAGACTCCCGCCCCTCTCGTGCACAAGATACAGAAGACTCCCACCCTCTCGTGCACAAGATACAGGAGACTCCCGCCCCTCTCGTGCACAAGATACACGAGACTCCCGCCCCTCTCGTGCACAAGATACAGAAGACTCCCACCCTCTCGTGCACAAGATACAGAAGACTCCCGCCCCTCTCGTGCACAAGATACAGAAGACTCCCGCCCCTCTCGTGCACAAGATACACGAGACTCCCGCCCCTCTCGTGCACAAGATACACGAGACTCCCGCCCCTCTCGTGCGCAAGATACAGAAGACTCCCGCCCCTCTCGTGCACAAGATACAGGAGACTCCCGCCCCTCTCGTGCACAAGATACAGGAGACTCCCGCCCCTCTCGTGCACAAGATACAGGAGACTCCCGCCCCTCTCGTGCACAAGATACAGGAGACTCCCGCCCCTCTCGTGCACAAGATACACGAGACTCCCGCCCCTCTCGTGCACAAGATACAGGAGACTCCCGCCCCTCTCGTGCACAAGATACAGTAGACTCCCGCCCCTCTCGTGCACAAGATACAGTAGACTCCCGCCCCTCTCGTGCACAAGATACACGAGACTCCCGCCCCTCTCGTGCACAAGATACAGAAGACTCCCACCCTCTCGTGCACAAGATACAGGAGACTCCCGCCCCTCTCGTGCACAAGATACACGAGACTCCCGCCCCTCTCGTGCACAAGATACACGAGACTCCCGCCCCTCTCGTGCACAAGATACACGAGACTCCCGCCCCTCTCGTGCACAAGATACACGAGACTCCCGCCCCTCTCGTGCACAAGATACAGGAGACTCCCGCCCCTCTCGTGCACAAGATACACGAGACTCCCGCCCCTCTCGTGCACAAGATACACGAGACTCCCGCCCCTCTCGTGCACAGATACAGGAGACTCCCGCCCCTCTCGTGCACGAGACTCCCGCCCCTCTTGTGCACAAGATACACGAGACTCCCGCCCCTCTCATGCACAAGATACACGAGACTCCCGCCCCTCTCGTGCACAAGATACACGAGACTCCCGCCCCTCTCGTGCACAAGATACACGAGACTCCCGCCCTCTCGTGCACAAGATACACGAGACTCCCGCCCCTCTCGTGCACAAGATACATAAGACTCCCGCCCCTCTCGTGCACAAGATACACGAGACTCCCGCCCCTCTCGTGCACAAGATACAAAAGACTCTCGTGCACAAGATACAGAAGACCCCCGCCCCTCTCGTGCACAAGATACAAAAGACTCCCGCCCCTCTCGTGCACAAGATACAGAAGACTCTCGTGCACAAGATACAGAAGACCCCCGCCCCTCTCGTGCACAAGATACAGAAGACTCCCGCCCCTCTCGTGCACAAGATACATAAGACTCCCGCCCCTCTCGTGCACAAGATACATAAGACTCCCGCCCCTCTCGTGCACAAGATACAGAAGACTCTCGTGCACAAGATACAGAAGACCCCCGCCCCTCTCGTGCACAAGATACAGAAGACTCCGATTCCAGAAGTATCCCTGGATGTTTTATATGGCGTGTGTATTGTACAGATACACAAGATCTAGGTTTATAGTCACATCTGAAAAACTGTTGGTATTATTTATGTCAGACGGGGGATCGCACCTGCATGTGATTAGCAGTCCCAACGTGTTTACCACTGGACCAGTCGGTGACCTGTCTATCTTGTAATAGTTATTACCGTGTGGTGCATAGGTATCCGATTCACTTTGTCCCACGGACATCATTTCCTATTTTACGATGTTGCACATGATGATATTTCGCACTACTATAAGGCAGTGAAGAACAGAACTATTTTTAATGTTGCTAAGTTTGAGCTTAACTTGGTTTTCGATAAATATAAGTTGCATTATGATGCGATAATCAAGTTTTACGAGATATCATGTTAAAGCTGATTTAATGATCACTGCACATTTGATATGCATGGCAATGACGTCGGCACATTTGATATATTTGGCAATGAAGTCGGCACATTTGATATACGTGGCAATGATGTGGCACATTTAATATATGGGGTAATGACATCAACATTCATGAAATGGCAGGGAATATTGTCTATTTTGTTGAAGACCACCGAATTTGCACTTAATGCACCGGTCTATTGAAGCACAATATACCATGAAAATCTATATACATATTTAAGTAACATATGTTCACTGTGTGCTTCAGTTGCCCAGAAGGCCTGTCACTTGCTGGGGCTCCCTGTAACTGCTGTCACCCAGGCATTCCTGCGCCCAAAGATCAAGGTGGGCCGAGACTTTGTGAACAAAGCTCAAACCAGGGAACAGGTATGAGTAACTTGCAGATGTATTTGCACTACTTGTAAGAATGGGTGTTGGTGCCTCGTGATTGTAGCCGAGTATAATGGTGATCATTGTTTGGTTGTAATTCTGCGATTCCAAAGTAAACCAGATGAAATATAAAAATATTTTAGAGATGTTCGTAGCAGTATAACTCGAACTGTGTTGCAGTGCCGTAAAATCCAAAACGACAATAAATAATTCTACTTGGAACCATTCCATGGTCATATATATCCCTGGGACCACTCCACGTCATATCTCTAGAATCACTCCCAAGTCATATCCGTCATATCCCTGGGACCACTCCATGTTATACCCCTGGAACCACTCCACGTCATATCCCTGGACCCACTCCACGGTCATATCCCTGGAACCACTCCACGTCCCATCCCTGGAACCACTCCACGTCCCATCCCTGGAACCACTCCACGTCCCATCCCTGGAACCACTCCACGTCATATCCCTGGAATCACTCCATGATATATCCCTGGAACCACTCCACGGTCATATCCCTGGAACCACTCCACGGTCATATCCCTGGAACCACTCCACGTCATATCCCTGGAACCACTCCATGTCATATCCCTGGAACCACTCCACGGTCATATCCCTGGAACCACTCCACGTTATATCCCTGGAACCACTCCACGGTCATATCCCTGGAACCACTCCACGTCCCATCCCTGGAGCCACTCCACGTCCCATCCCTGGAACCACTCCACGTCATATCCCTGGAACCACTCCACGTCCCATCCCTGGAACCACTCCACGTCCCATCCCTGGAACCACTCCACGTCCCATCCCTGGAACCACTCCACGTCATATCCCTGGAATCACTCCATGATATATCCCTGGAACCACTCCACGGTCATATCCCTGGAACCACTCCACGCCCTGGAACCACTCCACAGTCATATCCCTGGAACCACTCCACGGTCACATCCCTGGAACTACTCCACGGTCATATCCCTGGAACTACTCCATGGTCACATCCCTGGAACCACTCCACGTCATATCCCTGGAACTACTCATATCCCTGGAACCACTCCACGGTCACATCCCTGGAACCACTCCACGTCATATCCCTGGAACCATTCCACGTCATATCCCTGGAACCACTCCATGGTCATATCCCTGGTTGGTGCACCCAAGTACTGGTTAACAGCTGGAGCCTGCCCAGGAAAGGTGTTGTTAGGTAATCTGCCCGCCGGCTATGTAGCCCAAAATGGTGATGATGCAGGCGTAAAACCCGAAATATAATATAACATATAATTTCTGTAGACCGATGAATTATTACAGATGATAATTTACACAACATCACTGCTATGGACTTGTTCACGCATCCGATTGGTCACAAGTTACAGACAATTTACACACGCTCTATGAGATAATTCAATTTATCAAGAGCTTTAATTATTTCAGTCCATGTATCCATGATAGAGTTTTTAGAACCGTATGTATATAGATGCAGAATACTGAACATGTTGTGTATTGTCCTGCAGGTCGAGTTTGCAGTTGAGGCCATCTCCAAGGCTTGCTATGAACGTATGTTTAAATGGCTTGTGACACGAATCAACAAATCTCTGGACAGAACGAAGCGCCAAGGGGCCTCGTTCCTCGGTATCCTAGATATTGCCGGTTTTGAAATCTTCAAGGTGAGTAATTTGGTGAGCAAGGTGAGTTAGTCACTGTGTGCCTGGTATCTGAATGCACACGCAGAGTTAGTTACTGTGTGCCTGGTATCTGAATTCACATGCTGAGTTAGTCACTGTATGCCTGGTATCTGAATGCACATGCTGAGTTAGTCACTGTATGCCTGGTATCTGAATGCACATGCTGAGTTAGTCACTGTGTGCCTGGTATCTGAATGCACATGCTGAGTTAGTCGCTGTGTGCCTGGTATCTGAATGCACATGCTGAGTTAGTCACTGTGTGCCTGGTATCTGAATGCACATGCTGAGTTAGTCACTGTTAGCCTGGTATCTGAATGCACATGCTGAGTTAGTCACTGTGTGCCTGGTATCTGAATGCAGGATGACCTAATGTGTTACCATTAAACATTCTGACATGGGGACAGTCCACTCATGACTTTAGTTTGAAGCTGGGAATCTTGTCTGTTTTCACAGGGTACAATTATTATTTATGTCCATCAAATAGAATGCATTGCATTAATCAATTATGAGCAACGTGTCATCACCTGCTTTTGTTAATTGGAGCCAAATTTCGACATCTGTTCACAACCTCATGGTCTGCATGGGACATTCTTAAACAAACAGTTATATGATTTAACTGCAATTTATTGTAATTTTAATTGAAAAATTTAGAAGCGAGTTTTTAATATTCAAATACGTTTTTTTAACATTCGGACGTTCGAACCTAATTATTACAAAGATTGGCTGATGTTTTTTTATGTTCACAGCCTAGCCTGTATTTAGGTTGTTTATTATTTGACAAAAGGTATGTTGCTAGAGCTCAACATGTAAATGTGGTGAATGTCTGTTTAGGGATTTGTAACAAATCCAGGTTCCAAGGCAAAAGTGAGTTAACACTGTTCCAATTTGATTTGTATTTTTGTTCGTTAATGAATTTGATCTTTGAAAATGTTAATCCTTTACTCCACATAAACGGCCAAACAATGCCTTCATCACTTCCCATATATAGACGCCATGTCCACATAAACACCAAACAATGCCTTCATCACTTCCCATATATAGACGCCATGTCCACATAAACACCAAACAATGCCTTCATCACTTCCCACATATAGACGCCATTTCCACATAAACACCAAACAATACCTTCATCACTTCCCACATATAGACGCCATGCCCACATAAACACCAAACAATGTCATCATCACTTCCCACATATAGACGCCATTCCCACATAGATATTGATTATTGAGTATGTAGTACAGTATGCCAGTTGCTTATCAGCAGTATGGAGATAAGATGAGTAATTGGCCCCGTCTGTTGTGGAGGTTAGATCGACCTGAAGAGATGCGTTGTATGCACAGAAATGTCGAGCACAATATAAACATGTTGTTCTGTTCTCTGCGTTCTTGTTTTATTGTTTTGTTCTGTTGGAATATTAACCCATTCCCACCTGGAACCTGCATTGCTTATATGCTTGTTTGCATGTGTCAAAGGGTTAAGCAGTCAGTTTAACTATAAGTATTGTTAACTTCGCTGTCTTTGAAAAATAGAGATGAGTTATTTCTACGACTTGATCGGTAACTTTCTTTTTGACAGTTTGAGAACTTCAATGTTGGCCATAACTTGTTCATCTCTTGGTGTACTTGGTGCATATACACCATCTTTGTCATCTTCTGGTGGACTTTATATGTTCAAATATTGCTTATATACACAAACTTGTTCATCTCCTGGTGGTCTTGGTTCATATACACAAACTTGTTCATCTCCTGGTGGTCTTGGTTCATATACACAAACTTGTTCATCTCCTGGTGGTCTTGGTTCATATACACAATCTTGTTCATCTCTTGGTGGTCTTGGTTCATATACACAAACGTGTTCATCTCCTGGTGGTCTTGGTTCATATACACAATCTTGTTCATCTCTTGGTGGTCTTGGTTCATATACACAATCTTGTTCATCTCTTGGTACACTTGGTTCATATACACAATCTTGTTCATCTCTTGGTACACTTGGTTCATATACACAATCTTGTTCATCTCTTGGTACACTTGGTTCATATACACAATCTTGTTCATCTCTTGGTGGTCTTGATTCATATACACAATCTTGTTCATCTCCTGGTGGTCTTGGTTCATATACACAATCTTGTTCATCTCTTGGTACACTTGGTTCATATACACAATCTTGTTCATCTCTTGGTACACTTGGTTCATATACACAATCTTGTTCATCTCTTGGTACACTTGGTTCATATACACAATCTTGTTCATCTCTTGGTGGTCTTGGTTCATTTACACAATCTTGTTCATCTCTTGGTACACTTGGTTCATATACACAAACGTGTTCATCTCTTGGTACACTTGGTTCATATACACAAACGTGTTCATCTCTTGGTACACTTGGTTCATTTACACAAACGTGTTCATCTCTTGGTACACTTGGTTCATTTACACAAACTTGTTCATCTCTTGGTACACTTGGTTCATATACACAAACGTGTTCATCTCTTGGTACACTTGGTTCATATACACAAACTTGTTCATCTCCTGGTGGTCTGGGTTCATATACACAATCTTGTTCATCTCCTGGTGGTCTGGGTTCATATCCACAATCTTGTTCATCTCTTGGTACACTTGGTTCATATACACAATCTTGTTCATCTCCTGGTACACTTGGTTCATATCCACAATCTTGTTCATCTCCTGGTGGACTTGGTTCATATACACAATCTTGTTCATCTCCTGGTGGACTTGGTTCATATACACAATCTTGTTCATCTCCTGGTGGCCTGGGTTCATATACACAATGTTCCTAGTCTCTAGTGCGTCAAATTGACATGTGACATACAGAAACTTGTTGAATGAAGTGATCGTAACATATGCGATATTAAACAAATGTTTGAGGTCTAAAATTGAAGAACATCTATTATCTTTAGTTGGGCATTGACTGCAGATTCTATAGTTTCTGCGTGGATAGTTCGGTTTATGCGTCACCTGGCATGCAGACGGTCTGCCCGGGAGCTCGAGATATTGCTTGCACGCATGTGCGCACAGGGTCTTCCTTCACCAGTAATGCGTGAAAGTTGCTATATGATTTAAGCTGTTTGTGCAATGTTTTTAACCTTGTGACTGTTGACTATTTCAGATGAACTCGTTTGAGCAGCTGTGTATCAACTACACGAACGAGAAGCTACAACAGCTCTTCAACCACACCATGTTTATCCTGGAGCAAGAGGAGTACCAGCGGGAAGGAATCGAATGGCAGTTTATAGACTTTGGTCTAGATCTACAACCTACTATTGACCTCTTAGAGAAGGTATTGTAAACAGTCTACATCCGCTATGTCAAAGTCGGTTATCTCGAAGTCTGATCAAAGTCCCATTTCAGACACTACCATTTTACATATAACTGGCTCTGTTTATATTGAAGTCAAACTTCAGTTATGTCGAAGTATTTTGTTTGGTCCGACGGAATTCGACATAACCGATGTAGGCTGTTTCTTCCGGTTATTGCTTTTTGGAGTACATTTTTGAGTAATATTCGCAAAAATGTAATATTCGCAATTAGTTTGTTATGAAATGAATTGTTTTACTGCTGGCCAATAAACAATTGTAGAGTTATTCACAAATAACAAGGGGTTGGGGGACAGCGAGAGATAAACGCCCAATATAATGTTTGTATTTCAGCCAATGGGGATCATGGCATTGCTGGATGAAGAGTGTTGGTTCCCGAAGGCGACTGACAAGACATTTGTAGACAAGCTTGTTGCTCAACATTCCACACATCCTAAGTTTGAGAAATCAGATTTCCGAGCCACGGCAGACTTTTCCATGATCCACTATGCTGGCAAAGTGAGTACTGTGAATAGAGTATACCACTTTTGCGGAAATATTTTTTGTTTTTTTATCCTTTCAGTGCATGTATCGTCTGTGATAGTAGGGAAAGTAGTTGTTTGAAATATAAGGAAACTGATCTTTCTGAATGATGGCATATGTAAACGCTAAGTTTTGTAATGGAGACAGTTTAATCCAATATTGTATTTAAAAGATATTTGTTTGTTGTTAAATAAGGTGCTGCCGTGTCGGAGTGGTTACGGTCATTGACTTAAAATCACTTGCCCGTCACCGATGTAGGTTTTTAATCCGACTGGGAGTGGCGAATTATTTCAAGTGAGGATGCTATCCAATGGCTTACAGAAGGACGGTGGTTCTATCTGTCTGTGCCTGAAATACTGCTTCGATGGGCACCCGGGATCTTATTACACCAATATCAAAACACTGTCGTGACGTCATCCCTTTGTACTTGCAGTCCATTATCATTAATATTGGACTGCTTTCAAAAGGCCAGTATTATATTAAATCCTACGCGTAAATGTACGAAACTAACAATTTTCATTAGTAGGCTCTTGTTAAGTGTGTGTTTTAAGTAAGATATAAACCTCGAACGGATCCAATATGTAAAATATTGGTACTGTCTTCGGCGCTACGTGCCTCACACAGTCCAATATTTTACATATTGGATCATTTTCGGCTTATATCATATACATAGATAGAGTCGCTATATGACCTAAGTGTGACCCAATGGGTGCGACTTTAACCCAAAAAAAACAAACTAACAAAGAATTGTTAAAGTTATTAAATAACACTTTGGTATAGTGGGTACGGATTCACCTGTCTTTGTGACCTATTATTTGCATACAATTATAGATAGTGTACTATATTGATACAGATATTCGAATATTACAGACAATTGTATAATTATGTACTCAAAACTGAGTGGGATAAATTTACCAACAGTTACTTGTTTTTCAATAATGCACTAGACTATATGGATATTCATATAACCTTTAAAATGGATAGTTCAATCTGCACAAAATATTAATGGGAAACCTTGTGTTGTATAGGTGGATTACAGTGCCAATCAATGGTTGATGAAGAACATGGATCCCCTCAATGAGAACGTTGTCTCCCTCCTCCAAGGCTCGTCGGATCAATTCGTTGGAGCTATTTGGAAAGATGGTTTGTTGATCTATTGTTTCTTTGACATATTGAAGTGAGATGCTACCCCTTTGTCACTCTCTGTCCATCTCCCACTGGTTTATTCAAGTGTAGGATATATCCCCCTTTGTCACTCTGCCTGTCTCCCACTGGTTTATTCAAGTGTAGGATATATCCCCCGGGTCACTCTGTCCGTCTCCCACTGGTTTATTCAAGTGTAGGATATATCCCCCTTTGTCACTCTGCCTGTCTCCCACTGGTTTATTCAAGTGTAGGATATATCCCCCGAGTCACTCTGTCCGTCTCCCACTGGTTTATTCAAGTGTAGGATATATCCCCCGAGTCACTCTGTCCGTCTCCCACTGTTATTCAAGTTAGATATATCCCCCGTCACTCTGTCCGTCTCCCACTTGTTTATTCAAGTGTAGGATATATCCCCCGAGTCACTCTGTCCGTCTCCCACTTGTTTATTCAAGTGTAGGATATATCCCCCGAGTCACTCTGTCCGTCTCCCACTTGTTTATTCAAGTGTAGGATATATCCCCCGAGTCACTCTGTCCGTCTCCCACTTGTTTATTCAAGTGTAGGATATATCCCCCGGGTCACTCTGTCCGTCTCCCACTGGTTTATTCAAGTGTAGGATATATCCCCCGGGTCACTCTGCCTGTCTCCCACTGGTTTATTCAAGTGTAGGATATATCCCCCGGGTCACTCTGTCCGTCTCCCACTTGTTTAGTCCAGCAAATAATGATAATTTATTATTAATGGTGATTCCTTTCATATCGTTATCGATAGTGATTTGATATGACAGTAGTTCCATACATATAATAAATAGATATGATTAATTTGGGCAGCCTTGCCGTATGCCAATAAATAGATATGGTGATTGTGTGCAGCCTTGCCGTACTCCAATAAATAGATATGGTGATTGTGGGCAGCCTTGCCGTACGCCAATAAATAGATATGGTGATTGTGTGCAGCCTTGCCATACTCCAATAAATATATATGGTGATTGTGGGCAGCCTTGCCATACTCCAATAAATATATATGGTGATTGTGGGCAGCCTTGCCGTACTCCAATAAATAGATATGGTGATTGTGGGCAGCCTTGCCGTACGCCAATAAATAGATATGATGATTGTGTGCAGCCTTGCCGTACTCCAATAAATAGATATGGTGATTGTGTGCAGCCTTGCTGTACTCCAATAAATAGATATGGTGATTGTGGGCAGCCTTGCCGTACTCCAATAAATAGATATGGTGATTGTGTGCAGCCTTGCCGTACTCCAATAAATAGATATGGTGATTGTGTGCAGCCTTGCCGTACTCCAATAAATAGATATGGTGATTGTGGGCAGCCTTGCGGTACTCCAATAAATAGATATGGTGATTGTGGGCAGCCTTGCCGTACGCCAATAAATAGATATGGTGATTGTGTGCAGTCTTGCCGTACTCCAATAAATAGATATGGTGATTGTGGGCAGCCTTGCCGTACTCCAATAAATATATATGGTAATTGTGGGCAGCCTTGCCGTACTCCAATAAATAGATATGGTGATTGTGTGCAGCCTTGCCGTACTCCAATAAATAGATATGGTGATTGTGGGCAGCCTTGCCGTACTCCAATAAATATATATGGTGATTGTGGGCAGCCTTGCCGTACTCCAATAAATAGATATGGTGATTGTGTGCAGCCTTGCCGTACTCCAATAAATAGATATGGTGATTGTGGGCAGCCTTGCGGTACTCCAATAAATAGATATGGTGATTGTGGGCAGCCTTGCCGTATGCCGACTCAAGGTTTATGCAAGGTTTAATTTAAAACCGTAATACGAGAAACAATCAAATGATATTGGGAAATGTTATCTCATCATTGATGGTTTTTTATTTCAGCCGAGATAGTTGGTTTAGGGGCAGCGGACGGTGGAGACACGATGTTTGGGTCTAGGACCCGGAAGGGAATGTTCCGTACAGTCAGCCAACTATACAAGGAACAGTTGGCCAAACTGATGGCCACTCTCAGGAACACAAACCCAAACTTTGTCAGATGTATCATTCCAAATCATGAGAAGAAAGTAAGTATCGCTTCAGGTGCAAAAGGTCCGGAGTACGAGCCCCGCATGAGCCGTTACAATTGTGCCCTTTGGCAAGGCATTTAAATTCCACGTTGCATCTTCTCTCTCCCTCGTGATGATGGATTCCATCAGGAATGAGGTCTCGAGAGTGATTAATATAAGTTGTAAGAACTTGTTTCGCAATAGAGCTAAAATAAATTTGTATAAACTAAAGTAAGTGTCTATTGCACTGAAGGAAATCGGGTTTCACAACTTGTTGCAAATAAACATGCAAGCGATCTCACATGACTGCTAGAAGTTCAAAATGCCTGGGAGCAAATGTTGAAGTTGGCCAATACCTGGGTGTAGTATTTCAAAATCTGTTCACGTATCCCCCCCCCCAACTCAAGTTGCAGCGAGAATGATTCTTACATTAGGTTGGTTACTCAATGGAAAGAGAAGTCATTCCGTGGCATAGTTGTTAAAAGCGTCCGCCTACGGATTGTGAGGTTGTAGGTTCGAACTGTGTCAGGGGTTCATTCTGGAATTGTCTTTTGTGACCCACCGGCTAGTTAAATAATGGTTACTGATTACCTATCTGCCTGGTGCCTGGCCTGCAAGGATAGGAATCGGGAAGTATTGCTGTTCATTAAAGGTGTCTCATAAATCGGAAATGACTGACCTTTTCAATAGGGGTTACACTAGTAAATAAACATTTTACTTTTTGTCTCGTCGGCGGCGGCGGCGGCGGCGGCAACAATTATATATTTGCATATAACTTAAATACTGCAGAATATAATGTTTTGATAAATTCCATACTCGATGTTGACTTTATCAGTAAAAATTGATGATAACAATTATTAAATCTATTTCAGAACATATAACATTTCTACTTGCTCTGTGTCAAGTACATCATTCTTGTATATATCATTTTACGAGCATGTCCCAGCTTACCCTGTACAAACTATTATTTACCTCTTGACCTATATCCTGTTGAATAAATTTGATGGAATGTGCAAACAACATAGATCCAGATCAGCCGCGACGTAAGGACACGTCTGTTCAGGATCTATGTTGTTATTCCGCCTCTGCCAAGTGTTTTGCCTCCGCTATCCGAATATTAAACAGCATTGAGCTGATTAGCCGGCACGTTCTGTGTGTGACGTCTGACCTGGCCTGGCCCTATACTGTTTGCATAAAGGACTTTATTCGCGATAAGCGGGATACGAGTCAGAAGTTTCTAGTTCAGATTCGGGGACCGAAATGTGAACTGATGCAATGTATGTATCTGTATGATTTGTTTGTGTCAGGCGGGCAAGATCGACTCTCCGCTTGTGTTGGAACAACTGAGATGTAATGGTGTACTGGAAGGTATCCGAATCTGTAGACAGGGCTTCCCCAACCGGATCATCTTCCAGGAGTTTCGTCAGAGATACGAGCTTCTCACACCGAACGCCATACCCAGAGGCTTCATGGACGGAAAGAAAGCTGTAGAGAAAATGGTAAATCTTGTTTCTTATTTATAGTTTTGTGTATAATGTTTTACTGTATTTTACAAGTTAGTATGATTCAATTGCGGTTGCTATATATATATAATTTATTATATTGGTATTACTATCTATCTATCTTCCTTTAATGTCAAACCCCTCGCGAATTACTCTTGTCTGTGTTGTGTATCTGTCTGGGCGTCGGCATTTTTGTGTGCGATCCATAACTTTGTTGTGAATAATTGGATTTCGAAATAATTTGATAGCGCCATGAATAGGCAACTGTCACGTGCAAGGACTGTATGGAAATGTTCAATGTCGCGGGACTGTATGGAAATGTTCAATGTCTCGGGACTGTATGGAAATGTTCAATGTCTCGGGACTATGGAAATGTTCAATGTCGCGGGACTGTGTGGAAATGTTCAATGTCGCAGGACTGTGTGGAAATGTTCAATGTCGCGGGACTGTGTGGAAATGTTCAATGTCGCGGGACTGTGTGGAAATGTTCAATGTCTCGGGACTGTGTGGAAATGTTCAATGTCGCGGGACTGTGTGGAAATGTTCAATGTCACGTGCAAGGACTGTATGGAAATGTTCAATGTCACGTGCAAGGACTGTATGGAAATGTTCAATGTCACGGGACTGTATGGAATGTTCAATGTCACAGGACTGTGTGGAATGTTCAATGTCATGGGACTGTGTGGAATGTTCAATGTCATGGGACTGTGTGGAATGTTCAATGTCATGGGACTGTGTGGAAATGTTCAATGTCATGGGACTGTGTGGAATGTTCAATGTCATGGGACTGTGTGGAATGTTCAATGTCACGGGACTGTGTGGAATGTTCAATGTCACGGGACTGTGTGGAATGTTCAATGTCATGGTACTGTGTGGAATGTTCAATGTCACGGGACTGTGTGGAATGTTCAATGTCATGGGACTGTGTGGAAATGTTCAATGTCACGTGCAAGGACTGTATGGAATGTTCAATGTCACGGGACTGTATGGAATGTTCAATGTCACAGGACTGTGTGGAATGTTCAATGTCATGGGACTGTGTGGAATGTTCAATGTCATGGGACTGTGTGGAATGTTCAATGTCATGGGACTGTGTGGAATGTTCAATGTCATGGGACTGTGTGGAAATGTTCAATGTCACGGGACTGTGTGGAATGTTCAATGTCACGGGACTGTGTGGAATGTTCAATGTCATGGGACTGTGTGGAATGTTCAATGTCACGGGACTGTGGAATGTTCAATGTCATGGGACTGTGGAAATGTTCAATGTCACGTGCAAGGACTGTATGGAATGTTCAATGTCACGTGCAAGGACTGTATGGAATGTTATGTCATGGGACTGTGTGGAATGTTCAATGTCATGGGACTGTGTGGAATGTTCAATGTCATGGGACTGTGTGGAAATGTTCAATGTCACGTGCAAGGACTGTATGGAATGTTCAATGTCACGTGCAAGGACTGTATGGAATGTTCAATGTCATGGGACTGTGTTGGAATGTTCAATGTCATGGGACTGTGTTGAAATGTTCAATGTCACGGGACTGTGTGGAATGTTCAATGTCACGGGACTGTGTGGAATGTTCAATGTCACATGGGACTGTATGGAATGTTCAATGTCATGAGGACTGTGTGGAATGTTCAATGTCATGGGACTGTGTGGAATGTTCAATGTCACGGGACTGTGTGGAATGTTCAATGTCACGGGACTGTATGGAATGTTCAATGTCACGGAAGGACTGTAGGAATGTTCAATGTCACTGGGACTGTGTGGAATGTTCAATGTCACGGGACTGGTTGAATGTTCAATGTCATGGGACTGTGTTGAAATGTCAATGTCACGGGACTGTATGGAATGTTCAATGTCACGTGCAAGGACTGTATGGAATGTTATGTCATGGGACTGTGTGGAATGTTCAATGTCATGGGACTGTGTGGAATGTTCAATGTCATGGGACTGTGTGGAAATGTTCAATGTCACGTGCAAGGACTGTATGGAATGTTCAATGTCACGTGCAAGGACTGTATGGAATGTTCATGTCATGGGACTGTGTGGAATGTTCAATGTCATGGGACTGTGTGGAATGTTCAATGTCATGGGAC
>CM026390.1:22871462-23028553 GCA_014843695.1 Archivesica marissinica
CAATGTCACGTGCAAGGACTGTATGGAATGTTATGTCATGGGACTGTGTGGAATGTTCAATGTCATGGGACTGTGTGGAATGTTCAATGTCATGGGACTGTGTGGAAATGTTCAATGTCACGTGCAAGGACTGTATGGAATGTTCAATGTCACGTGCAAGGACTGTATGGAATGTTCAATGTCATGGGACTGTGTTGGAATGTTCAATGTCATGGGACTGTGTTGAAATGTTCAATGTCACGGGACTGTGTGGAATGTTCAATGTCACGTGCAAGGACTGTGTGGAATGTTCAATGTCACATGCAAGGACTGTATGGAATGTTCAATGTCATGGGACTGTGTGGAATGTTCAATGTCATGGGACTGTGTGGAATGTTCAATGTCACGGGACTGTGTGGAATGTTCAATGTCACGGGACTGTGTGGAATGTTCATGTCACGGGACTGTGTGGAATGTTCATGTCACGGGACTGTGTGGAATGTTCAATGTCACGGGACTGTGTGGAATGTTCAATGTCACGGGACTGTGTGGAATGTTCAATGTCACGGGACTGTGTGGAAATGTTCATGTCACGGGACTGTGTGGAAATGTTCATGTCACGGGACTGTGTGGAATGTTCAATGTCACGGGACTGTGTGGAATGTTCAATGTCACGGGACTATCTATCTGAGAATTTCTGTTGGGTCATTCACATGATAATATTGTGTGTGTTGTTACCTTTTGTATTTTGTTTGATATCAATGCACTAGAGATGGACCCATACCTGTGTCGAGTAAGTCCGAGTAAGTTAGTCATCCGTGCAGGATTGTGTATACAGTGAAACCCCTCAAAACCAGAACTCCTCTCGACCTCTAAACTGAAATTCTCTCCACACCGAACAAATTTCTTGGTCCCAAATTGTTCCCGTCCTTGTTCATTGTAAAGAAAACCTATGTAAACTGGAACCCCTAAAACCTATGTAAACCGGAACCCCTAAAACCTATGTAAACCGGAACCCCTAAAACCTATGTAAACCGGAACCCCTAAAACCTATGTAAACCAGAACTCCTAAAACCTATGTAAACCGGAACCCCTAAAACCTATGTAAACCGGAACCCCTAAAACCTATGTAAACCGGAACCCCTATTTTCCGAATACCTAAAAAAAGATTGGTTTAAAAATGTACATTTTCAGCTATGATTTACACCTGTAAACCGAACAGCCACTTGTCTAGATCAAATATGAAACTGACCACTCTTTTAAACAAACAAACGTTCATCTATGTTTTTCAGAATCGTGTATACACTTAAAATGAATCAGTTCTTTACTAACTACCAAACTATAAACATGTATCACACTCCTTAGCATTACAGAGTTGAATTGTTAATTTAGTAGAAATCTACTCTTAATATGAAAACCCCTCTAAACCCTCCAATCCAAACTTTGCCTATTGTCCGGTGGCAGTTTGGTGTAGAGGGGTTTAACTGTATAACGTCTGAAACCTTGTTTTGTTTTAGATCAATGCTCTAGAACTGGACCCCAACCTGTACCGTGTAGGTCAGAGTAAAATATTTTTCCGTGCTGGAGTGCTGGCTCACTTGGAGGAGGAGCGTGATCTGAAGCTGACTGATATTATAGTAGCATTCCAAGCATTATGCAGAGGCATGCTCGCCAGAAGGTATGTACGCGATTCACCAAAATCATCGATTTAACACGCATTTTCTGGTTGTGTTCTTGTTTCATTTAAATGTTACCGCTGTCGGTCGCAATGGCGCTAATTGCAGCAAAAGGATACCGCTGTCTGCCGCAATGGTGCTAATTGCAGCAAAAAGTTACTGCTGTCGGTCGCAATGGCACTAATTGCAGCAAAAGTTACTGCTGAATGGCGCTAATTGCAGCAAAAATTTACCGCTGTCGGTCGCAATGGCGCTAATTGCAGCAAAAAACAAATACTGACACTAAATTTTGCGAAAATATTTGGCGTAATGTTTTGTTTGTTTTGGCACATGTTTTGTCAAATACATGGCTTCAAATATTTATCTGTGAACTATATGGCTTTTAGTTGGCTCCAAGTTTTTCAATTGGCGATAGAAAGAGTGCAGACAAATACAGATGGAACACTGAAAATTTATACAAATTTATGTTAGCTCGATTGTGAAACAAGTTCTTGCAACATTATATTAATCGCTCTCAAGGAATACATCGCCTTAAGGGAATGAGGAGTGTAATTTAAATGCCTTGCTTAAGGGCACAATCGTAACGGCTCCAGCGGGGCTCTAACTCATTTCATTTCCCTCCTGATGCCAACACTCCACCACGTCGCTATCACAACTTCACTGATCTTGTGTTTTGTTATATATGCAAACTAGAGGGCACTAGGTAGAGCACATACCCCCGTCACGCCATCATCCACATCTGGGTCATCACCATAAGTTAATGGCTTCGACCTTGGTCATGAACATCCATGCATAAAAAGACAAACAAACATGCCAGTGTGAAACTATAACCTCCTTATGCATATTGCAGTCATGGGTGTAATACCCGGCAAGTCGTAGAAGTTGTGATAGCGCAGTGGTAGCGCGTTCGCTTCAGGTGTGTATCGGATTGCACTGGGGGATGTCGATTTCTTTCAAGTATGGAAGCTATCCAGCTGGCTTGTGGTAGGTCGGTGGTTCTACCCGTGTGCCCGTCCTTGTTTGAAATACTGCTCGGAGGAGCATCCGAGGTCTTCCTCCGCCAATAATAGCTGGAGAGTGGCCATATGATCTAAACTGTTGGTGCGACGTTAAGCAAAAACGCAAACAGATTTCATAGAGCCGTAGTGATGGGTATATATGTGGCATTTGAAATAACATTTATTGATTTGTAATTGTCTGATTTTCAGGGCCTTCTACCGTCGCACACAGCAGCAGAACGCCATCCGAGTTATACAGAGAAACTGTGCAGCTTACCTTAAGTTAAAGAACTGGCCGTGGTGGAGACTTTTTACAAAGGTAATAAATAGTGTGTGGTCTTAAGCGGGGTCTGCAAGCTCTTTAAGTGGGGTCTGTGAGTTTCAAAGCAGGAACTCCACAAGTTCGAGTGTGTATATATCGTATTGATGTATAATGCATACATATTTGGGATTTGTACGTGTGTATATATCGTATATTGATGTATAATGCACATATTTGGTATTTGTATGTGTGTATATTGATGTATAATGTATACATATTTGGCATTTGTATGTGTGTATATATCGTATATTGATGTATAATGCATACATATTTGGGATTTGTACGTGTGTATATATCGTATAGTGATGTATAATGTATACATATTTGGGATTTGTACATGTGTATATTGATGTTTGTTTTTGGTTTTGTTGTGTGTTTTGTGTTTGTTTTGGTTTTGTTGTGTGTATATTGATGTATAATGCATACATATTTGGGATTTGTACGTGTGTATATATCGTATATTGATGTATAATGCATACATATTTGGGATTTGTACGTGTGTATATATCGTATATTGATGTATAATGCATACATATTTGGGATTTGTATGTGTGTATATATCGTATAGTGATGTATAATGCATACATATTTGGGATTTGTACGTGTGTATATATCGTATATTGATGTATAATGCATACATATTTGGGATTTGTACATGTGTATATATCGTATATTGATGTATAATGCATACATATTTGGGATTTGTACGTGTGTATATATCGTATAGTGATGTATAATGCATACATATTTGGGATTTGTACGTGTGTATATATCGTATATTGATGTATAATGCATACATATTTGGGATTTGTACATGTGTATATATCGTATATTGATGTATAATGCATACATATTTGGGATTTGTACGTGTGTATATATCGTATAGTGATGTATAATGCATACATATTTGGGATTTGTACGTGTGTATATTGATATATAATGCACACATATTTGGTATTTGTACATGTTTATATTTCAGGTGAAACCACTGTTAGTGGTAGCTGGTCAGGAAGAGAAATTACACACTGTGGAGAGTGAGATGATCAAGTTTAGGGAGAACTTTGAGCGGCAGAAACAAGAAACGGACGAGATGGAACGACGATACGCCCAGACTATCGAGGAGAAATCGATCCTTGCCGAGCAACTGCAGGCAGAGACGGAGATGTGTGCGGAAGCAGAAGAGGTATTCAGACAGTAGCTTGATGCAATAGGATGTAGTACATCATACGTAGTTGTAGAGAAAGCACAAGAGGTACTCAGACAGTAGCTTGATGCAATAGGATGTACAACATACGTAGTTGTAGAGAAAGCACAAGAGGTACTCGGACAGTAGCTTGGTACAATAGGATGTAGAACATACGTAGTTGTAGAGAAAGCACAAGAGGTACTCGGACAGTAGCTTGGTACAATAGGATGTACATCATACGTAGTTGTAGATAAAGCACATGGCTATTTGTGTATATATTAGTATGAAGTATTTAGTACATAATTTGGAACTTCTGGTATGTTCTTAGACATAATCATTGAATTTGATACCAATGTCACCACTTTTATGTTCTTTCTTGACTACTATAGTGGTTGAAAAATTGGATAGCCCGATGATGTGGGTGGGTCTGTGTCTGAGAAAATTCCGTGGCTTAATCAAGCTTTAGTGGAAAATTGATAATACTTTTGTGGCTTTTGGATTTGTCACCTAGACTAACTGAATCCTCTGTAGTAATCAATGCTCAAGTTTCCTTTCGTTGGCAGATAATCAGAGTCAATATAGATGTTTACCCTCAAGCAGTGTCTGTTATGTGGCACCATTGGGTGCCTCTGTCACACCACTGCCTGTAATACTGTCCATAGGAACACCTAGGATCTGCCTGTAATACTGTCCATAGGAACACCTAGGATCTGCTTGTAATACTGTCCATAGGAACACCTAGGATCTGCCTGTAATACTGTACATAGGAACACCTAGGATCTGCCTGTAATACTGTCCATAGGAACACCTGGGATCTGCCTGTAATACTGTCCATAGGGACACCTAGGATCTGCCTGTAATACTGTCCATAGGAACACCTAGGATCTGCCTGTAATACTGTCCATAGGAACACCTGGGATCTGCCTGTAATACTGTCCAAAGGAACACCGGGGATCTGCCTGTAATATTGTCCATAGGAACACCTAGGATCTGCCTGTAATACTGTCCATAGGAACACCTAGGATCTGCCTGTAATACTGTCCATAGGAACACCTAGGATCTGCCTGTAATACTGTCCATAGGAACACCTAGGATCTGCCTGTAATACTGTCCAAAGGAACACCTGGGATCTGCCTGTAATATTGTCCATAGGAACACCTAGGATCTGCCTGTAATACTGTCCATAGGAACACCTAGGATCTGCCTGTAATAATGTCCATAGGAACACCTAGGATCTGCCTGTAATACTGTCCATAGGAACACCTAGGATCTGCCTGTAATACTGTCCATAGGAACACCTAGGATCTGCCTGTAATACTGTACATAGGAACACCTAGGATCTGCCTGTAATACTGTCCATAGGAACACCTAGGATCTGCCTGTAATACTGTCCATAGGAACACCTAGGATCTGCCTGTAATACTGTCCATAGGAACACCTAGGATCTGCCTGTAATACTGTCCATAGGAACACCTAGGATCTGCCTGTAATACTGTCCATAGGGACACCTATGATCTGCCTGTAATACTGTCCATAGGAACATCTAGGATCTGCCTGTAATACTGTCCATAGGAACACCTGGGATCTGCCTGTAATACTGTCCATAGGAACACCTGGGATCTGCCTGTAATACTGTCCATAGGAACACCTGGGATCTGCCTGTAATACTGTCCATATGGACACCTGGGATCTGCCTGTAATACTGTCCATAGGAACACCTAGGATCTGCCTGTAATACTGTCCATAGGAACATCTAGGATCTGCCTGTAATACTGTCCATAGGAACACCTAGGATCTGTCTCCACTGTTTGTAATACTGTCCATATGGACACCTAGAATCTGTCTCCACTGTTTGTAATACTGTCCAGAGGGACACCTAGGATCTGTCTCCACTACCTGTAATACTGTCCAGAGGGACACCTAGGATCTGTATCCACTGTTTGTAATACTGTCCAGAGGGACACCTAGGATCTGTCTCCACTGTTTGTAATACTGTCCATATGGACACCTAGAATCTGTCTCCACTGTTTGTAATACTGTCCAGAGGGACACCTAGGATCTGTCTCCACTACCTGTAATACTGTCCAGAGGGACACCTAGGATCTGTATCCACTGTTTGTAATACTGTCCAGAGGGACACCTAGGATCTGTCTCCACTGTTTGTAATACTGTCCATATGGACACCTAGAATCTGTCTCCACTGTTTGTAATACTGTCCAGAGGGACACCTAGGATCTGTCTCCACTACCTGTAATACTGTCCAGAGGGACACCTAGGATCTGTATCCACTGTTTGTAATACTGTCCAGAGGGACACCTTGCATTTGCCATTTCATTATTGAGATTTGAACAATGTTCATGGTTACGTTTGCTATTGTAGTCGAAGTCACGCATGGTTCAGAAGAAGAGAGAGTTAGAGGAAATATTACACGAGTTGGAGCTACGTATGGAAGAGGAGGAGGAAAAGGTTGCATCCATGCTGGATGAAAGAAAGAAATATAACCAAACTATACAGGACTTGGAAGAACAGTAAGTGCTTTACAAAGTTGAACATTTCAAAAATATGTACTCCCTCTTTGATGGTCCGTCTCCGCGGTGGAGTGGTTAATGTCGCTGACCACTGATACCACTGTAACCTATCATCATATGATGGTCACGGGTTCGAGCCCCACTCGGGCCGTGCTTCATTTGTATAACAACGTTACTGAGGTTGATGCACCCAAGTACTGGAGCCTGCCCAGGAAAGGTGTTGTTAGGTAAACTGCCCGCTGGCGATATAGCCCAAATATGGTGCTAATGCAGGCGTAAAACCCGAACAAACAAACTTAATTTGATCCATCTTGCAGCATCAGATCGAATGTTTAAAATAGCATAGATATCCTTTGTTAAAGAATACAAATCCTTCCATTGTTGAGCATAGGCATCCTCGTTCCAACGAGTGGTTTGTAACTTTGTACCACGTACGGACAATCACTTGCAAACACACACATCTACAGTGGTAATGTCAGTTGTTGGTTTAATACACACAAACCTACAGAGATATCATCAGTTTCTGGTTTAATGCACACAAACCTACAGAGATATCATCAGTTTCTGGTTTAATGCACACAAACCTACAGAGATATCATCAGTTTCTGGTTTAATGCACACAAACCTACAGAGATATCATCAGTTTCTGGTTTAATGCACACAAACCTACAGAGATATCATCAGTTTCTGGTTTAATGCACACAAAACGCTATAGATATCATCAGTTTCTGGTTTAATACACACAAACCTACAGAGATATCATCAGTTTCTGGTTTAATACACATAAACCTACATGTATATCATCAGTTTCTGATTTAATACACACAAACCTACAGAGATATCATCAGTTTCTGGTTTAATACACACAAACCTACATGTATATCATTAGTTTCTGGTTTAATGCACACAAAACGCTATAGATATCATCAGTTTCTGGTTTAATACACACAAACCTACAGAGATATCATCAGTTTCTGGTTTAATACACATAAACCTACATGTATATCATCAGTTTCTGGTTCAATACACAACAATCTACATATATATCATCAGTTTCTGGTTTAATACACACAAACCTACATGTATATCATCAGTTTCTGGTTCAATACACACAAACCTACATGTATATCATCAGTTTCTGGTTCAATACACAACAATCTACATGTATATCATCAGTTTCTGGTTCAATACACAACAATCTACATATATATCATCACTTTCTGGTTCAATACACAACAATCTACATGTATATCATCACTTTCTGGTTCAATACACAACAATCTACATATATATCATCAGTTTCTGGTTCAATACACAACAATCTACATATATATCATCAGTTTCTGGTTCAATACACAACAATCTACATATATATCATCAGTTTCTGGTTCAATACACAACAATCTACATGTATATCATCAGTTTCTGGTTCAATACACAACAATCTACATATATATCATCAGTTTCTGGTTCAATACACAACAATCTACATATATATCATCACTTTCTGGTTCAATACACAACAATCTACATGTATATCATCACTTCTGGTTCAATACACAACAATCTACATATATATCATCAGTTTCTGGTTCAATACACAACAATCTACATATATATCATCAGTTTCTGGTTCAATACACAACAATCTACATATATATAATCAGTGTTTGGTTTAATACACACAAACCTACAGAGATATCATCAGTGTTTGGTTTAATACACACAAACCTACATAAATATAATCAGTGTTTGGTTTAATACACACAAACCTACATATATATCATCAGTTTCTGGTTCAATACACAACAATCTACATATATATAATCAGTGTCTGGTTTAATGCACACAAATCTACAGAGATATCATCAGTGTTTGGTTTAATACACACAAAATGCATATATATCATCAGTGTTTGGTTTAATACACACAAACCTACAGAGATATCATCAGTGTTTGGTTTAATACACACAAACCTACAGAGATATCATCAGTGTTTGGTTTAATGCACACAAACCTACAGAGATAGCATCAGTGTTTGGTTTAATACACACAAACCTACAGAGATATCATCAGTGTTTGGTTTAATACACACAAACCTACAGAGATATCATCAGTGTTTGGTTTAATGCACACAAACCTACAGAGATAGCATCAGTGTTTGGTTTAATACACACAAACCTACAGAGATATCATCAGTGTTTGGTTTAATACACACAAACCTACAGAGATATCATCAGTGTTTGGTTTAATGCACACAAACCTACAGAGATAGCATCAGTGTTTGGTTTAATACACACAAACCTACAGAGATATCATCAGTGTTTGGTTTAATACACACAAACCTACAGAGATATCATCAGTGTTTGGTTTAATGCACACAAACCTACAGAGATAGCATCAGTGTTTGGTTTAATACACACAAACCTACAGAGATATCATCAGTGTTTGGTTTAATACACACAAACCTACAGAGATATCATCAGTGTTTGGTTTAATGCACACAAACCTACAGAGATAGCATCAGTGTTTGGTTTAATGCACACAAACCTACAGAGATAGCATCAGTGTTTGGTTTAATGCACACTAAATGCATCAGTTGCTGGCGTTTATTTCAGACTGGAAGATGAAGAATGTGCCAGACAGAAATTACAACTAGAGAAGGTTTCCGGAGACGCTAAAGTAAAGAAAATGGAGGAAGATGTTGCTATTCAGGGCGACTCTAATCAAAAACTGGTGAAGGAGAAGAGAAATTTAGACGAGAGATTGTCCGAAATGAGCTCCTCTCTAGTGGAGGAGGAAGAAAAGTGTAAACAATTGGGCAAATTGAAAACCAAATATGAATCAATTATAGCGGACTTGGAGGAAAGACTACGTAGAGAGCAACACGTGAGTACCTGCACCTCTAACATGTTTTATATTTATTCCTGTTTTCAGAACAAAATCAGAATTTCTACTTTGCTCACTGAATCTCACAGTATGCACTAACTACGTTGTCCTACCACACTCGCAAGACCAATTTAGTCCACCTAAACCCATCCAGAATTCCCCCCCCGAGTTATCTCCCTTGCCGTACTTTCCTGGAGACATGCGGCTAAATCCATCATCATATTAACTGCGATAAAACAGCATATAGTATCGGGACGATGAGATGGGACTCGCTAATGTGATATTAGTTAAGCTCGTAGAAATATATAGTATGCTTAATAAATATCACATGATGCAATATAATTTGTCGGACATGTTTGAAGTCTTCTCCAATATCGGAATAAACCTCTTGAGTTTGCAGATTGTAACAATCTACTCACCAATCCAGCTAGATTATAACAATCTACTCACCAATTCAACCAGATTGTAACAATCTAGTCACCAATCCAGCCAGATTGTAACAATCTACTCACCAATTCAGCCAGATTGTAACAATCTACTCGCCAATCCAGCCAGATTGTAACAATCTACTCACCAATTCAGCCAGATTGTAACAATCTACTCACCAATTCAGCCAGATTGTAACAATCTACTCACCAATTCAGCCAGATTGTATCAATCTACTCACCAATTCAGCCAGATTGTAACAATCTACTCACCAATCCAGCCAGATTGTAACAATCTACTCATCGCTTCAGCCAGATTGTAACAATCTACTCACCAATTCAGCCAGATTGTATCAATCTACTCACCAATTCAGCCAGATTGTAACAATCTACACAATCAATTCAGCCAGATTCTATCAAACTACTCACCTTTTCAGCCATTCATTTGCCTTGGGCTTAGTCACACCAACAGCAAGCTTCAATGTAGTAGGTTGTTTAATCCTTTCCAAGTCTCTCTGTCATTTGTTGTTGAAACAAGAACTGCTGGAATCTAGTTGAATCCTAGTAACATGGATGTTTGTACACAGTGTTCGGGGTGTTTTAACCCAGATAAAACATTTCATGGGTGTTCTACACACAAATTTCGAATTGTGGAAAAATAGTCTGCATACAATAATTGATCAGGAACTTGTAGTGATGGAACTATCCGCATGCTTACAGGCTAGACAGGAACTGGAGAAGATCAAGAGACGTCTGGAATCGGAGATTGCCGACTTCAAGGAACAACTGGCTGAGAAAAGACAGCAAGTGGAGGAGCTGCAGACACAGCTGGCTCGTAGGGAAGAGGAAATGCAGAATACGTTGCAGAGGTATGTAAATACAAATTAATACAACTAATCCAAATCACATTGGCTTACATGCATGAAATAGGGACATTCTGACATTACTGAAATTGTCGCCATTTTGTATACTATATATCTGTCCGATTAGCACGCTCGCTTGTCATCAATGCAACCCGGGTTCGATCCTCAGACCGGGAAATATGTGAGATGGTACCTGGTCGCCAGATCGGACATGTGGGTTACTCCGGTTTCCTCCCTTCTCACGAGTGACCACAATTACGCGTCATCCGCGTCAACGAAATTGATTAATATAAGTTGTTACAGCTTGTTTCGCAATCGTTGTAAAATAAATAAATGTTAATACTTTTTTTATATATCTCTAACTAAATGAGTACTAAATTTTATATACTGAACTTGTATATGCAATTTCTACTTCACCTCGCAAGTATATGCAATTTCTACTTCACCTCACAAGTCTGAAAATGTTTCAATCTCTTTAATGTGTTACAGAGTTGATGAGGAAGGCGTTGCAAAGTTCACAATACAGAAGCAGCTGAGGGAAATGCAGAGCCAGATGCAAGAGTTGGTGGAGGACCTTGACACAGAGAAAGAATCGAGACACAAGGCCGAGAAACAGAAGAAAGATCTCAACGAGGAACTGGAGGCACTCAAGACCGAGTTGGAAGACTCGCTGGATATCACTGCAGCTGCACAGGATCTCCGAGGGAAACGTGAAGATGATCTCAAAGAGTTGAAGAGTACCATCGATAGGAATCAGAAAACGTACGAGAGCCAGGTTACAGATATGCGCAGCAAACATCAGCATCAGATGGAAAATTTTAACGAAGAGTTGGAAAATGTTAGAAAGGTGAGCTAGTAATACAGATTTCTACTGAACTAGCTAACATTTTGTGAACTTTAAAAAAAAAAAATTCTGCCAGGTATAGATAAGAAAATAAACTGAACTGAACTGAACATGTTGGAGGATAGTACAATGATATAGACAGAGAACCATTCCAGAGTCTCCTCTTGTTCTTTTACGTGCAAAGTGTAACGCACCGACATGAGACCTCGGTTTTAAGTCACATCTGAAAGACTTAATATTATTAGGGTCAGACGGGGGATCTAACCTGCGGTCTCTGTCTGTATCATTGCACTATTCTCCAAAAATCTAAAATGACTAATCACTTCAGGAGGCTGTCTGTATCATTGCACTATCCTCCAAAAAATGACTAATCTCTTCAGGAGGCGTCGCTCATATGGGCAACGGGTAGCGACGATACATAAGCGTAAAACACACACAACATGTTGGTAACTTTTTGCTGTCGCATATAGATAGGAAAACCAGCTTTCCCCATTGGTTCTATGTTTCTGGCATGTACTTGTGGAAAGGTCCATATACAGCTGAATAGTTATATGTTATGTTATATTTCGGGTTTTACGCCTGCATCAGCACCATTTTGGGCTATATCGCCGGCGGGCAGTTTACCTAACAACACCTTTCCTGGGCAGGCTCCAGCGGTTAACCAGTACTTGGGTGCACCAACCTCCGTAAGAAACTGCCAACTTTTTCATATAAATGAGACACGGTCTGAGCGGGGCTCGAACCCGTGACCATCAGTGATGATAGGTTACAGTGGTATACAAGTCAGCGACCTTAACCACTCGACCACGGAGGCGGACACAGCTGAATAGTAATAGTGTAGCATCGGTTATATAATCTAATGTATTTAAATTTGCTTTTAGACAAGAGCGCAGTTGGAGAAGACAAAGTCAACACTTGAGGCGGAGAACCAGGACCTAGCGAATGACCTAAAGCAGGTTCAGATGGCGAAACAAGAGTCTGAACGGAAGCGTAAGCAAGGAGACTCGAGCATCTCGGAAATGAACATGAAAATGGCAGAACTGGATAGAACGAAGAGCGATCAATCGGAAAAATTGTCGAGGAACCAGAATGAGTTAGATACTCTTTCAAGCCAGCTGGAGACGTCCGACACCAAGAACATTCAACTTGCGCAGAAAGTGGCATCACTGGAAGCGCAGCTTACCGATGCACAGGTTTCTAGTTTATTATGTATAGTTTTAATGTTTAATGTATAAATATGTTAAATTTATTTATTTATTTATTTGGGTAAAAGAACATATAGTAATCACTCTCCTTACCTCTACTGTGATCAGCCATTCAGGACTCTTGAAATAACTTTGCCGAACTGATCACCTTAATCATAGCATGGCATGGCACAGCATACCACCCAGGCCCTAGGTAATAAAGCCTTTCTCAGATCTCAAGTTGTTTGATCAGGGCCCACACTGGACCAAAAAAACGAGATTTATGGTACAGATTTACCGTTATATCTCACCCTTTGTGCCTGCGCATTTTATTTTTTAGACTAATACAATTAAAAATACCTCTAAGCGACAGTATCACGCACTTGGTATAGACGCCATTAATAAATAAACATCTATTCAGGAGAGTAGCTGACCGTTATATGAAATCCTACTTTCACTTTTGAGAGTTTGTATACCACAAAAACACTGTTTATGTATAGAAAGTTAGTTTTTGAATTATTTCTGAAGAATTTGTAGTAGCAATGCTATTTATACGTAAAAAAGCATTTTTGGGGCTTTTTGCGATGTAATGTTGCTTTAACATGCAACATACTTTTGGGTACGATTTTGGATGAAAAATCCTGTGTCTTATATATAGACGATTACGGTAGTTCGTTTATTGTGTAGAGTTCAACTTTAACCAATCAGAACTATTTGTGTCATAGGAAATGGTGCAAGAAGAAACTCGTGCCAAGCTGTCTACTCAGGCGAAGATGCGACAGGAATTAGATGAGAAAGAATTGTGCAGAGAGAAGTTGGAAGAGGAGGAGGACACTAGACACCAACTGGAGAAACAAATCCAGGACCTGCAACAGAAGGTTAGTTAATATATATCACGAGAAACAAATCCAGGACCTGCAACAGAAGGTTAGTTAATAGATATCACTGGAGAAACACATCCAGGACTTGTAACAGAAGGTTAGTTAATAGATATCACTGGAGAAACAAATCCAGGACTTGTAACAGAAGGTTAGTTAATAGATATCACTGGAGAAACACATCCAGGACTTGTAACAGAAGGTTAGTTAATAGATATCACTGGAGAAACACATCCAGGACTTGTAACAGAAGGTTAGTTAATATATATCACGAGAAACAAATCCAAGACCTGCAACAGAAGGTTAGTTAATAGATATCACTGGAGAAACAAATCCAGGACCTGCAGCAGAAGGTTAGTTAATAGATATCACTGGAGAAACAAATCCAGGACCTGCAGCAAAAGGTTAGTTAATAGATATCACTGGAGAAATAAATCCAAGACCTGCAACAGAAGGTTAGTTAATAGATATCACTGGAGAAACACATCCAGATCCTGCAACAGAAGGTTAGTTAATATATATCACTGGAGAAACACATCCAGGTCCTGCAACAGAAGGTTAGTTAATAGATATCACTGGAGAAACGCATCCAGATCCTGCAACAGAAGGTTAGTTAATAGATATCACTGGAGAAACACATCCAGGTCCTGCAACAGAAGGTTAGTTAATATATATCACTGGAGAAACACATCCAGGACCTGCAACAGAAGGTTAGTTAATAGATATCACTGGAGAAACACATCCAGGACCTGCAACAGAAGGTTAGTTAATAGATATCACTGGAGAAACACGTCCAGGTCCTGCAACAGAAGGTTAGTTAATAGATATCACTGGAGAAACACGTCCAGGTCTTGTAACAGAAGGTTAGTTAATAGATATCACTGGAGAAACACATCCAGGACTTGTAACAGAAGGTTAGTTAATAGATATCACTGGAGAAACACGTCCAGGTCCTGCAACAGAAGGTTAGTTGATATACAATGCGCAGATCTCTGTGATATTTCGTATTTAGCATTACGTATTGAACTTCTACTAAGTTCAAATGGTGAACCGGGGTCATAAATGACCCCATGGTAGGGATTACATAGTTTACATAGACCTATATAGTACAACTCTTTTAAGAATCTCTTCTCAGAAATCACAGTATCCAGAGCTTTGATATTTTGCAGGTAGCATCATCTAGTGAACCACTACTAAGTTTGCTCAGGGGTAAAATTTGATCCCGCTGTTGGGTCGCATAGACTTATATATTGCAACTCTTTAAAAACTTTGTTCTCAGAAACAACAATGCCCGAAGCTTTGATATTTTGCCATGTACAGTGAAACCTGTGTTGACAGGTACCTCTATTAAGCAACGAATGTTGAGATAACACTTTTAGGTTTTCGACTTTGTGAGTGTTCCATGACCCTCTTTGCTTGTATTTATGTTAATTATCGTATGTGTTTAATATAGATTGTAGAAGTTAAGAAGAAAGCTGAAGATGACGCCCGTAGCAACGAGGCCCTGGACGAGTACAAGAAAAAGACATCCAGGGAGATGGAGACGCTGCAGGCACAGTTAGAGGAGATGCGATCTGCCGCTGACCGTCTAGACAAGTCGCGCAAGAAGCTGCTAACTGAAGTGGAAGACTCCAACATAGAACTGGAAAAACAGCGATCCAGCGTTCTGGCCTCGGAGAAGAAACAACGCAAGTTTGATGCCCTTCTTGCTGAAGAAAAAGCAACTAGTGAGAGGTAAGGTAGTTGGTGTAAGAGTTAAACTGGTGACATTTGACAGCATAGATCATTTATATTATAGTGATATGCACACGCCACTTCAACTGCACTCTCAGAATTGAGAAGGCTTTGCACTTGGAGAATTAAGTCTAATCTGTATTCTTGTCCACTGTTCAAGAAGGGTGTGTTAATGTAATGGTTTGCATATAATGGGTTAACATACCACAGCACAGCCTGTATTAATTATATGGGTTAACATTACAAAAGGTAGTAATGCTGGCTCATTAAGAGTTGTCAGGTTTGTAATTGCTAGTCGAAATCACCAAGGCAATGTCGAGGAACCAGAACATGTTGGAGTCTCTGTCGAAACAGTTAGAGTCCGACACCAAGAACATTTAACTCTCGCAGAAAGTGGTGTCACTGGATGCGTAGCTTACCGATGCGCAGGCGTATATTATATTATGTATAGGATAAGGGCCAATGGGCATATTATGTTATGTATAGGATAAGGGCCAATGGGCATATTATGTTATGTATAGGATATGGGCCAATGGGCATATTATGTATAGGATAAGGGCCAATGGGCATATTATGTTATGTATAGGATAAGGGCCAATGGGCATATTATATTATGTATAGGATAAGGGCCAATGGGCATATTATATTATGTATAGGATAAGGGCCAATGGGCATATTATGTTATGTATAGGATATGGGCCAATGGGCATATTATATTATGTATAGGATAAGGGCCAATGGGCATATTATATTATGTATAGTTTAGAACTTTAGACTTTGTAACATCACTGTTGGTGTGCAAGATATTAGTTCAGTATCAATGTTAGTGCATGTATAACTTCAGACTACTACAAGATAAAGATACGACTGAAAGGGAAAGTCGAGAAAAAGAGACAAAGATTCTAAACCAGCAACGTGAATTAGAAGAAATCCGAGATAGGTTTGAGCAGCTTGAGAGACAGAAGTTGGCGCAACAGAGGGAGCTGGATGACCTGTACGCGAACAAGGATGGAGTAGGAAAAAATGTAATGATTTTAAAAACATATAGGGGAGGTGGGGGGGGGGGGGGGGGGTATGAGAAGCATACAATATCGTGCTATTATTATAAACAATGTGGCTTGATTGGACAGGTAGATATTTGTATAGCAAAATAAATTTTAGGTAATACTGAAGGAGATATTTTAGGTATCACATGTACAACTCTATATGACCTTGTAACATCACATGTAGAAATCTATATGACCTTGTATAACTCTATATGACCTTGTAGCATCACATGTACAACTATATATGACCTTGTAACATCACATGTACAACTCTATATGACCTTGTATAACTCTATATGACCTTGTAGCATCACACGTACAACTATATATGACCTTGTAACATCACATGTACAACTCTATATGACCTTGTATAACTCTATATGACCTTGTAACATCACATGTACAACTATATATGACCTTGTAACATCACATGTATAACTATGACCTTGTAGAACTCTATATGACCTTGTATAACTCTATATGACCTTGTATAACTCTATATGACCGTGTATAACTATATGACCGTGTATAACTCTATATGACCTTGTATAACTCTATATGACCTTGTATAACTCTATATGACCGTGTATAACTCTATGTGACCTTGTATAACTCTATATGACCGTGTATAACTCTATATGACCTTGTATAACTATATATGACCTTGTATATCTCTATATGACCTTGTATATCTCTATATGACCTTGTAACATCACATGCTGTTTATATTAAAGATTCACGAGTTGGAGAAGTTGAAGCGTACGTTAGCAGAACAAGTGGAGTTCCAGCGCGTCAATATAGAGGAGTTGGAAGATGAGTGCCAGGCCGCGGAAGATGCCAAGCTACGCTTGGAGGTCAACATGCAGGCAATGAAAGCTCAGTTTGAACGAGACATTTCTGCCCGAGATGACGTAGTCGAGGAAGCGAAGAAATCTCTCATTAGACAGGTATGAACAAGTCTTTCTCTTGCACACTTTGACAAGGGTCATCGAAGCATTGCTGGTTCTTTTCCTCCCTGAAAATGGACAGGCTCTGATTTATAATCGACAGACCCTTACCTAAGCTAGTTGTTATATAGTACCAAATACTGTTCATATCCCATCCATGTGGGATGGGAAATCACACCATTCAGTCCAACAAGTTTACGACTGGACCTCTGACATATCCCATTATGCTTGTTGACTTGAAATCACGTGCCCATCGCTGCTCTAGTTTCAATTCCAACTTGGTGTGTCAAATTGTTTTTTTTTGCGAGGAAATATCCGACAAATGGCAAAACAATACCTGGTGTGGGCTGTTTTCTAATGTTGTTAAAACTTGTGGCCCGAACCATTTGTATTATCATGCTATGTGTTTGTACTTTATGTTTCGTACAAACTATCATGCTATGTGTTTGTACTTTATGTTTCGTACGAACTATCATGCTATGTGTTTGTACTTTATGTTTCGTACGAACTATCATGCTATGTGTTTGTACTTTATGTTTCGTACGAACTATCATGCTATGTGTTTGTACTTTATGTTTCGTACGAACTATCATGCTATGTGTTTGTACTTTATGTTTCGTACGAAATATCAAGATGAATGCTCTAAAACATGATGAATTTAAATGGCAAAATTAATTTGTTGTACACATTTTAAGCAAATCAATTCCTACAACATTGTCGTGGATATGTATCTACAGCTTTCCAATAGCAGAATATACATGGGCTTTGGTTTGTAGTCAACTTCAGGGGTGTAGCTAGCCTTTTTGAATTTGTAGTCCCAACTAATAAATTGAGCACCAAAGGTACGGTGGTGCTTGAGGGGTGTTACGACATAAACCCCTGGGAATATTTGGAATTCTAAAACGCCGATGGTGCACCCCGACGCATTTTAATGTACGTTAAAAATGTAGGTGTATTTTTCAAAATGATATAAAATTGAGCCTAACGTTGCTATAGACAGGAGTGAAATGTCACATTGACTACAATAAAATAGGATCACGGCGTGAGATATATGACCGCTGGTCTAGATTCCATACCATACAAACATGCTAATGCCCACTTCACTTATTGCATTTTTGGCCTATTTGGATTTTACACTTTTCTGCTACAATCTGCATGCCCGTGCCTTCAGTGCCTTATAGGAGCTACGCCCCTGAATATTAGATAATGCTGAGTGATGTTAGAAACATTGTATTATGATATAGTAAAGTTGTAATAACGTTGTTGCAAGTAAGAAATTAATTGAGAACAAAGGTCTATTTTTATGTGTGTGTTTTACGTTTATTTATCGTCACTACCGGTTGCCCATATGAGCGACGCCTCATGAAGAGATTAGTCATTTTAGATTTTTGGAGGATAGTGCAATGATACAGACAGAGACCCATTCCAGAGTCTCCTCTGGTTCTTTTACGTGCACGGTGTAAAGCACCGACACGAGACCTCAGTTTAAAGTCCCATCTGAAAGACTATTAATTTTATTAGGGTCAGACGGGGATCGAACCTGTATTTTTACATTGTTATCACTTCTTTTAATTTCTCAGTTTTAAACAAATACGTTTGAAAATTGATTTTGATTTTGTTGCCAACGGTGCAATAATAAAATTATTGAAGATGTTGTTGGTCTTGTAAGCAAATTCATGCCAAGAAATTTAATATACAATGACAATTGATTTTAATAAAAGGAGTATTTTATGTTTTATTATTCAATGACCTGAAATATTCTATAAATAGCAACACTGACCGGCTACCTCTATTGACAGAAGCCTTTTTCTGCATATGCATATCTAACATTTTATTGATATATGTTAAATGTGTCAAAGGCAAGCTGTCGTACTGTAACCAATCAGAATTCTTTCAGGTGTTATTACACGTGTGTTGATATGAAAAAATATGTAATGGCTGCATTACACTGAATAGTAGCAAAGTTATGTGATACATTGACTTTACATTTATTTGTATAGTAAAATTAATGTTAGGTAATACTAAATGAGATATTTTAGGTGTCGCATGTACAACTCTATATGACCTTGTAGAACTCTATATGACCTTGTAACATCATTACAGCTACGCGAGATGGAAGTGGAGTTGGAGGATGAGAGGAAGCAGAGAGGAAGTGCTGTGAACGCTCGTAAGAAGCTCGAGAGTGACATCAAGGACATGGAACAACAAGTCGAGGGAGCCAATAGAGTTAAAGATGATGCCATCAAGCAGTTCAAGAAGATCCAGGCTCAGATGAAGGACTACGGCCGGGAATTGGACGAGGTGCGCATGTCTCGTGACGACATGCAAGCAACGTTCAAGGAGAATGAAAAGAGACTGAAAAATCTGGAAACAGACAATTTGAAACTACAGGAGGACCTTGCAGCCGCAGAACGTGCTAGACGCAACGCGGAGGCCGAGAGAGACGATTATCAGGATGAGATTGGCAACAATAGCAGTGGAAAGTAAGTGATGGAGTTATGTCCCTTTGAATATTTTCAGGAATGTAGTTGAGTTGGTCAGCGCTTTCTTTTTAATCCAATGTTGGATTTGAACAGTGCTTGATTATCAGTACCAAGCTTAGCTGTTCATGTAGTCGTCAAATTATCAGTACCAAGCTTAGCTGTTCATGTAGGCTCCACATTATCAGTACCAAGCTTAGCTGTTCATGTAGTCTCCACATTTTGACTGGATTTCAACAATACTTGGAACACAATGCATTTTGAAGATTATAAAGAAATGTTTTCCTGTGTTAATCCTTAAACAGTATTTTGAAAAATTGCATTGTTATTTTGAAAACCCAATTCTCCCTCCCTAACCTCCCATCTTATGCATATTAAACAAGTTGATTGGACAACCCCACACAATATTTCGACATGTATCGTTTATTACTCGTAGCAACGAGCGGCCCTCCCTAACCTCCCATCTTATGCATATTAAACAAGTTGATTGGAGAACCCCACACAATATTTCGACATGTATCGTTTATTACTCGTAGCAACGAGCGGCCCTCCCTAACCTCCCATCTTATGCATATTAAACAAGTTGATTGGAGCTATAGTTTGAAGGTTTGATGACCTTTTCTAATAAAAACGTACGACTGAAGAAAAAATATATTGGCAATTAGAATTCTGATTCTGAAAAAAATATATTGGTATTTAGAATTCTATTTCTGAGTCATGAATCGGTGAACCGGTAGTTTCATAAACCTTGGTAGTTATACTTAAGCATAATATTGAACATATGTATAAATCGTTATATAAGCTGAACATTGGTGGTAATGCGGCTCTATCGGTGATATTGTTCTACATTGTGGGAGTGAGATATTCCAATTTATTGATGTTAAGTAGGCAGCTGTTTTCAGATTGATCCAGTTCTCAAATTTTACTCTAAATGTTCCATCTGTGTTTAGTAATATAGGCAAGTTCTTCGAGTTATTAGTGATCGATTTGTGTGCGTTGTTTAAGGTCTGCATTGTTGGATGACAAGCGTAGATTAGAAGCTCGCATCAGTCAGCTGGAGGATGATCTGGAAGAGGAACAAGCGTTTAGTGCCGATAACCTAGATAAAGCACGCAAATCAACAATGCTGGTAGGTTGTAAATCTTGAATGTCTGCCTCTTACATTTGTGGTGGCTTCAGTGGCCGAGAGGTTTACGGTCTTTGATTTCTAGTCACTTGACCTTCACCATCTCAAGTTTGAATCCCGCCAGAGAATTATACTGTGGTCTAGGACGCAATGTCCCTTAAGACATAGTTGTCCCAATCAGATAGCTTATCAGCTCCCCACTTACAAGCAAATGCACTTTTTGTCCTAACCTAGTTATTCTAATTATTTATCCCATAGTTATACTAATGATTTATCCATAGTTATAGTAATGAGTTATCCCATAGTTATAGTAATGAGTTATCCCATAGTTATAGTAATGAGTTATCCATAGTTATACTAATGATTTATCCATAGTTATAGTAATGATTTATCCCATAGTTATAGTAATGATTTATCCCATAGTTATACTAATGATTTATCCCATAGTTATAGTAATGATTTATCCATAGTTATAGTAATGAGTTATCCCATAGTTATAGTAATGAGTTATCCCATAGTTATAGTAATGAGTTATCCCATAGTTATAGTAATGAGTTATCCCATAGTTATAGTAATGCTTTATCCATAGTTATACTAATGAGTTATCCATAGTTATAGTAATGATTTATCCATAGTTATAGTAATGATTTATCCCATAGTTATAGTAATGATTTATCCCATAGTTATAGTAATGATTTATCCATAGTTATAGTAATGATTTATCCCATAGTTATAGTAATGAGTTATCCCATAGTTATAGTAATGATTTATCCATAGTTATAGTAATGATTTATCCATAGTTATAGTAATGATTTATCCCATAGTTATAGTAATGATTTATCCCATAGTTATAGTAATGAGTTATCCCATAGTTATAGTAATGAGTTATCCCATAGTTATAGTAATGAGTTATCCCATAGTTATACTAATGATTTATCCATAGTTATAGTAATGAGTTATCCATAGTTATAGTAATGATTTATCCCATAGTTATAGTAATGATTTATCCCATAGTTATACTAATGATTTATCCCATAGTTATAGTAATGAGTTATCCCATAGTTATAGGAATGATTTATCCATAGTTATAGTAATGAGTTATCCCATAGTTATACTAATGATTTATCCCATAGTTATAGTAATGATTTATCCATAGTTATAGTAATGATTTATCCATAGTTATAGTAATGATTTATCCCATAGTTATACTAATGATTTATCCCATAGTTATACTAATGAGTTATCCCATAGTTATAGTAATGATTTATCCATAGTTATAGTAATGAGTTATCCCATAGTTATAGTAATGAGTTATCCCATAGTTATACTAATGATTTATCCCATAGTTATAGGAATGAGTTATCCATAGTTATAGTAATGAGTTATCCCATAGTTATAGTAATGAGTTATCCCATAGTTATAGTAATGATTTATCCCATAGTTATACTAATGATTTATCCCATAGTTATAGGAATGAGTTATCCATAGTTATAGGAATGATTTATCCATAGTTATACTAATGATTTATCCATAGTTATACTAATGATTTATCCCATAGTTATACTAATGATTTATCCCATAGTTATACTAATGAGTTATCCCATAGTTATAGGAATGAGTTATCCCATAGTTATAGTAATGATTTATCCATAGTTATAGTAATGATTTATCCCATAGTTATAGTAATGATTTATCCATAGTTATAGTAATGAGTTATCCCATAGTTATACTAATGATTTATCCCATAGTTATAGTAATGATTTATCCATAGTTATAGTAATGATTTATCCATAGTTATAGTAATGATTTATCCCATAGTTATAGTAATGATTTATCCATAGTTATAGTAATGATTTATCCATAGTTATAGTAATGATTTATCCATAGTTATAGTAATGATTTATCCATAGTTATAGTAATGATTTATCCATAGTTATAGTAATGATTTATCCATAGTTATAGTAATGATTTATCCATAGTTATAGTAATGATTTATCCCATAGTTATAGTAATGATTTATCCATAGTTATAGTAATGATTTATCCATAGTTATAGTAATGATTTATCCATAGTTATAGTAATGATTTATCCATAGTTATAGGAATGATTTATCCATAGTTATAGTAATGATTTATCCATAGTTATAGTAATGATTTATCCCATAGTTATAGTAATGATTTATCCATAGTTATAGGAATGATTTATCCATAGTTATAGTAATGATTTATCCATAGTTATAGTAATGATTTATCCCATAGTTATAGTAATGATTTATCCCATAGTTATAGTAATGATTTATCCCATAGTTATAGTAATGATTTATCCATAGTTATAGGAATGATTTATCCATAGTTATAGTAATGATTTATCCCATAGTTATAGTAATGATTTATCCCATAGTTATAGTAATGATTTATCCATAGTTATAGTAATGATTTATCCCATAGTTATAGTAATGATTTATCCATAGTTATACTAATGATTTATCCATAGTTATACTAATGATTTATCCATAGTTATAGTAATGATTTATCCATAGTTATACTAATGATTTATCCATAGTTATACTAATGATTTATCCATAGTTATAGTAATGATTTATCCCATAGTTATAGAGTCCGCCTCCGTGGTCGAGTGGTTAAGGTCGCTGACTTGTATACCACTGTAACCTATCATCACTGATGGTCACGGGTTCGAGCCCCGCTCAGGCCGTGTCTCATTTATATGAAAAAGTTGGCAGTTTCTTACGGAGGTTGGTGCACCCAAGTACTGGTTAACCGCTGGAGCCTGCCCAGGAAAGGTGTTGTTAAGTAAACTGCCCGCCGGCGATATAGCCCAAAATGGTGCTGATGCAGGCGTAAAACCCGAAATATAACATAACATAACCCATAGTTATAGTAATGAGTTATCCCATAGTTATACTAATGATTTATCCATAGTTATACTAATGATTTATCCATAGTTATAGGAATGAGTTATCCCATAGTTATAGTAATGAGTTATCCATAGTTATAGTAATGAGTTATCCCATAGTTATACTAATGATTTATCCATAGTTATACTAATGATTTATCCATAGTTATAGTAATGATTTATCCATAGTTATAGTAATGAGTTATCCCATAGTTATAGTAATGAGTTATCCATAGTTATAGTAATGATTTATCCATAGTTATAGTAATGATTTATCCCATAGTTATAGTAATGATTTATCCCATAGTTATAGTAATGATTTATCCCATAGTTATAGTAATGATTTATCCATAGTTATACTAATGATTTATCCATAGTTATACTAATGATTTATCCCATAGTTATAGTAATGAGTTATCCCATAGTTATACTAATGATTTATCCATAGTTATACTAATGATTTATCCCATAGTTATAGTAATGATTTATCCATAGTTATAGTAATGATTTATCCCATAGTTATACTAATGATTTATCCCATAGTTATAGTAATGAGTTATCCCATAGTTATACTAATGATTTATCCATAGTTATACTAATGATTTATCCCATAGTTATAGTAATGATTTATCCCATAGTTATAGTAATGATTTATCCCATAGTTATACTAATGATTTATCCATAGTTATACTAATGATTTATCCCATAGTTATAGTAATGATTTATCCCATAGTTATAGTAATGATTTATCCCATAGTTATAGTAATGATTTATCCCATAGTTATACTAATGATTTATCCCATAGTTATAGTAATGATTTATCCATAGTTATAGTAATGATTTATCCATAGTTATAGTAATGATTTATCCCATAGTTATAGTAATGATTTATCCCATAGTTATAGTAATGATTTATCCCATAGTTATAGTAATGATTTATCCCATAGTTATAGTAATGATTTATCCCATAGTTATAGTAATGATTTATCCATAGTTATAGTAATGATTTATCCATAGTTATAGTAATGATTTATCCATAGTTATACTAATGATTTATCCCATAGTTATAGTAATGATTTATCCATAGTTATAGTAATGATTTATCCATAGTTATAGTAATGATTTATCCCATAGTTATAGTAATGATTTATCCCATAGTTATAGTAATGATTTATCCCATAGTTATAGTAATGATTTATCCCATAGTTATAGTAATGATTTATCCCATAGTTATAGTAATGATTTATCCCATAGTTATAGTAATGAGTTATCCCATAGTTATAGTAATGATTTATCCCATAGTTATACTAATGATTTATCCCATAGTTATAGTAATGAGTTATCCCATAGTTATAGTAATGATTTATCCCATAGTTATAGTAATGATTTATCCATAGTTATAGTAATGATTTATCCATAGTTATAGTAATGAGTTATCCCATAGTTATAGTAATGATTTATCCCATAGTTATAGTAATGAGTTATCCCATAGTTATAGTAATGATTTATCCATAGTTATAGTAATGATTTATCCATAGTTATAGTAATGATTTATCCCATAGTTATAGTAATGATTTATCCCATAGTTATAGTAATGAGTTATCCCATAGTTATAGTAATGAGTTATCCCATAGTTATAGTAATGAGTTATCCCATAGTTATACTAATGATTTATCCATAGTTATAGTAATGAGTTATCCATAGTTATAGTAATGATTTATCCCATAGTTATAGTAATGATTTATCCCATAGTTATACTAATGATTTATCCCATAGTTATAGTAATGAGTTATCCCATAGTTATAGGAATGATTTATCCATAGTTATAGTAATGAGTTATCCCATAGTTATACTAATGATTTATCCCATAGTTATAGTAATGATTTATCCATAGTTATAGTAATGATTTATCCATAGTTATAGTAATGATTTATCCCATAGTTATACTAATGATTTATCCCATAGTTATACTAATGAGTTATCCCATAGTTATAGTAATGATTTATCCATAGTTATAGTAATGAGTTATCCCATAGTTATAGTAATGAGTTATCCCATAGTTATACTAATGATTTATCCCATAGTTATAGGAATGAGTTATCCATAGTTATAGTAATGAGTTATCCCATAGTTATAGTAATGAGTTATCCCATAGTTATAGTAATGATTTATCCCATAGTTATACTAATGATTTATCCCATAGTTATAGGAATGAGTTATCCATAGTTATAGGAATGATTTATCCATAGTTATACTAATGATTTATCCATAGTTATACTAATGATTTATCCCATAGTTATACTAATGATTTATCCCATAGTTATACTAATGAGTTATCCCATAGTTATAGGAATGAGTTATCCCATAGTTATAGTAATGATTTATCCATAGTTATAGTAATGATTTATCCCATAGTTATAGTAATGATTTATCCATAGTTATAGTAATGAGTTATCCCATAGTTATACTAATGATTTATCCCATAGTTATAGTAATGATTTATCCATAGTTATAGTAATGATTTATCCATAGTTATAGTAATGATTTATCCATAGTTATAGTAATGATTTATCCATAGTTATAGTAATGATTTATCCATAGTTATAGTAATGATTTATCCATAGTTATAGTAATGATTTATCCATAGTTATAGTAATGATTTATCCATAGTTATAGTAATGATTTATCCCATAGTTATAGTAATGAGTTATCCCATAGTTATAGTAATGATTTATCCATAGTTATAGTAATGATTTATCCCATAGTTATAGTAATGATTTATCCATAGTTATAGTAATGTTATCCATAGTTATGTAATGTTTATCCATAGTTATAGTAATGATTTATCCATAGTTATAGTAATGATTTATCCATAGTTATAGTAATGATTTATCCATAGTTATAGTAATGATTTATCCATAGTTATAGTAATGATTTATCCATAGTTATAGTAATGATTTATCCATAGTTATAGAATGATTATCCATAGTTATAGTAATGTTTATCCATAGTTATAGTAATGAGTTATCCCATAGTTATAGTAATGATTTATCCATAGTTATAGTAATGAGTTATCCATAGTTATATAATGATTTATCCATAGTTATAGTAATGATTTATCCCATAGTTATAGTAATGATTTATCCATAGTTAGTAATGATTTATCCATAGTTATAGTAATGATTTATCCATAGTTATAGTAATGATTTATCCCATAGTTATAGTAATGATTTATCCCATAGTTATAGTAATGATTTATCCATAGTTATAGTAATGATTTATCCCATAGTTATAGTAATGATTTATCCCATAGTTATAGTAATGATTTATCCATAGTTATACTAATGATTTATCCATAGTTATAGTAATGATTTATCCATAGTTATAGTAATGATTTATCCATAGTTATACTAATGATTTATCCATAGTTATAGTAATGATTTATCCCATAGTTATAGAGTCCGCCTCGTGGTCGAGTGGTTAAGGTCGCTGACTTGTATACCACTGTAACCTATATCACTGATGGTCACGGGTTCGAGCCCGCTCAGGCCGGTCTCATTTATATAAAAGTTGGCAGTTTTACGGAGGTTGTGCACAAGTACTGGTTAACCGTGGAGCCTGCCCAGGAAAGGTGTTGTTAGTAAACTGCCCGCCGGCGATATAGCCCAAATGGTGCTGATGCAGGCGTAAAACCCGAATTTCCCATAGTTATAGTAATGAGTTATCCCATAGTTATACTAATGAGTTATCCATAGTTATACTAATGAGTTATCCCATAGTTATAGTAATGAGTTATCCATAGTTATATAATGAGTTATCCCATAGTTATAGTAATGAGTTATCCATAGTTATACTAATGATTTATCCATAGTTATAGTAATGATTTATCCATAGTTATAGTAATGAGTTATCCCATAGTTATAGTAATGAGTTATCCCATAGTTATAGTAATGAGTTATCCATAGTTATAGTAATGATTTATCCATAGTTATAGTAATGATTTATCCCATAGTTATAGTAATGAGTTATCCCATAGTTATAGTAATGATTTATCCCATAGTTATATAATGTTATCCATAGTTATAGTAATGATTTATCCATAGTTATAGTAATGATTTATCCATAGTTATACTAATGATTTATCCATAGTTATACTAATGAGTTATCCCATAGTTATAGAGTGACTCCATAGTTAAGTGGTTTATCCCATAGTTATACTAATGACTTATCCCATAGTTATAGTAATGGGTTATCCCAGTTCTAATGCTTTATCCATTTATATTAATGAGTTGGCCTAGTTTAGTAATGATTTGTCCCAAGTTATAGTAATGATTGATCCCATAGTTATAGTAATGTTTACCAGTTAACTAATGATATAGCCCAAAATGGTGCTGATGCATCCCAAATATAATAACATAACCCATAGTTATAGTAATGAGTTATCCCATAGTTATACTAATGATTTAGCACTTACTGTAATTTGTAGATACGACTTTACATTTAAAAGATCAAATGGATGATGTGGCAACATGTGTTAGATGTAACTTTTCAATCTTATATACATATAGGATCTTACAGTGCTGATTTAATACCATATTTTATTGAATTTGCTATTAAGTGAGCGTTTTTGGCCCTCTTAATAGCAAAATTCCAAAACGAGTTTCATAAAATATGGTATGTAAGATCTGTTTATCACCTTACCACATGAACAATAACCATAAATTTGAAAACTCTTTTCTGTTTGCCAGTATACTTTTGAGCCTTATTACATCTCAAGGAAATCAGTAATGTGCATCCGTACGCCGCAGTAAATAGTCCCTGATAATCAAACATTTCCACTCAAATAATCAACACAATTGTGTGACTTTTAATCACTAACATATCGCTAGTGCATATTTAGCATTTTATTGATTTAAACAATTGATTTTCAACAAATAAAGCGTGACTACACAAAGTAAATGTGTCGATATGTCAAAGGCAAGCTGTCATGCCACGACAGCCAGTTCTTTACTATTAAGTGGGTGGAACTGGATACAAAAATGTCAACTTTTAAAATCCCAGCCATGGACAAGCCACGCGCAAATGCTCGGAAATGCTCGGAAATGATCGACAATACTAATTTGCGCACAGTGCTCTTAACTTATTTTAATTACGAGCACGTGACTAGAATGCGATTGGCTACGGAAAGAGCCAACTATTTTTTGGCAAAATTCGTGTACAAAAAGTATATTATAGATTCAGATGAGCCAACTCATCAGGATCTGCACTTTTTTCCAGTAATATTACTATTTTTAGACAAAATTACCCATTTTGATAAATGAACTGGACGAAATGTAATTTTCTTATTAATGTATTGGTCTAACAATATCATGGGCCATTCCATCTCAGTTACTTGGTGTTGAATGTGTTAAAGAACAATTTGGATAGTCAAAAAAGAGTTTAGTATTTTCAAATACAATTTCAAATGTGTCCTGAGTCACTTTGATAATAATGGTTTTATAATGAGTACAATTAGGTGATAAATAACTTATTAGAAACTGTGACAGTGACTTTGAACAGGAATGTATCTTTAACAGGAATTGGACATAGTTTACTCCCTGAAAATGACTCCAACAAATCCTGAAATTGTTGTTTTATTCTTTGTCTATTTATAAAACAAAAATCCTGAAATTTTTTAAAAGAATAAAACATACAGTAAAAACCCTCTATGCGACCACCCCGATTTCGAGACCACCCCGCTATTGCGAATGATATTTTTCAGAACGGAATATTTCACTATACATGTCAATGGTCGTTGACCCCGATAACCAGACCACCCCGTTATTCCGTAATACGACCAGTTAATTCAGACAAATGCCATTAATCCTGTGCTAATTGAACCCCTAATACGACCGCAGGCGATTTTCTCACTTTCATTGATAAAACATTTTTAATTATGTCCCTGTTTTACGACAATTAAACGACCACTTTATGGTATCGGTCAAGGTTAAGTGAGATAAACACGGAAGTGTTGATTGTAAATGATTGGTTTTGATTGCTTCTAATCTTTTGTATATTGCCTCGAGTGGAGTATTGTAAAGTTGTACTGCATAAGGACTTGGGCACTCTGTCACAGGACTTAACTAAAACATCCAAGATGAGATCGAGAAACAATCCTTGAAAGTGAAGTGTTTATATAAGCAGTCAACCCGTGAATGTTTTTTATAAATAATGAATGATTGATGATATGTACTTTTCAAGGAAACTATTGTGCTTGGTGGTATACACAATATAATTAATGAAAACAAGTAAAATAAATGTTGAAAATAAATGGATTAACTCATTTACATTGTTCTTTATTTTATTATTAATTAATTAATTGTGATATACAGTTGTCTATGAATGGATTTCAGAAGTACAATCCTAAACCATAGAAACAACCAACCCTTCTGTAATTAAAACAGAAACACCAAGAAATTGTCATATGTGAAAGTACATTGTACATGTAGTAAAATTATCATAATGTGGTCTTCTGGACCAAACTCGATAAAGAGACCACCCCGCTAATAAGACCACTTTTTGGAAGTCCCATAGGTGGTCTTATTATAGGGGTTTTACTGTAATTCCTAAAAATCTGTATTAACGAAAGCTCTTCAGTACAACTACAGAAATGAATATTAAAGTATTTAATGGTCTCTTGACAGTTTGAGCAAAGCCAGACGGATCTACAGTCGGAGCGATCAGTAACGCAGAAACTGGAAACACAAAGAATGCAGCTGGAGAGACAGAACAAAGATATGAGAGAGAAGCTGTCCGAGCTCGAGGGCCAGATCCGAACACGAACAAAGGCAACTATAGCAGCGCTTGAGGGCAAAGTGTCCAACCTCGAGGAACAACTTGATCTGGAAATTAAGTATGTACAGTGTTTAATATCACCCACATCCAACCCACTCCATCCATCTCCCTCCATCCAACCTCCATCCATCCCCCTCCATCCAACCCCCCTCCATCCATCCCCCTCCATCCATCCCCCTCCATCCATCCCCCTCCCTCCATCCCCTCCCTCCATCCACCCCCTCCCATCCCCCTCCCCATCCATCCCCCTCCATCCATCCCCCTCCATCCATCCCCCCTCCATCCAACCTTCATCCAACATCCCTCCATCTAATCCCCTCATCCATCCCCCTCCATCCATATCCCCTCCACCCAACCCCCTCCAACCATCCCCCCTCCTTCAAACCCCCTCCATCCAACCTCCCTCCATCCATCCCCATGCAAGAAATGGGTTAAGGGAGGAAGAAGACACATAACTAATCCCATTTAAGAAAGTACAAGATTAAACACTAAGCTGACATAGCCATTAGATATGCATATATGCATGATGCAATAGATTAACAGTAACATACTCCCTGTTCAACATACCCCCTGTTCAACATACCCCCTGTTCAACATACTCCCTGTTCAACATACTCCCTGTTCAACATACCCCCTGTTCAACATACCCCCTGTTCAACATACCCCCTGTTCAACATACCCCTGTTCAACATACCCCTGTTCAACATACCCCTGTTCAACATACCCCTGTTCAACATACTCCCTGTTCAACATACCCCCTGTTCAACATACCCCCTGTTCAACATACCCCCTGTTCAACATACCCCCTGTTCAACATACCCCCTGTTCAACATACCCCCTGTTCAACATACCCCCTGTTCAACACATACCCCTGTTCAACATACCCCTGTTCAACATACCCCTGTTCAACATACCCCCTGTTCAACATACCCCCTGTTCAACATACCCCCTGTTCAACATACCCCCTGTTCAACATACCCCCTGTTCAACATACCCCCTGTTCAACATACCCCCTGTTCAACATACCCCCATACCCCCTGTTCAACATACCCCCTGTTCAACATACCCCCTGTTCAACATACCCCCTGTTCAACATACCCCCTGTTCAACATACCCCTGTTCAACATACCCCCTGTTCAACATACTCCCTGTTCAACATACCCCCTGTTCAATACAACATACCCCCTGTTGAACATACCCCCTGTTCAACATACCCCCTGTTCAACATACTCCCTGTTCAACATACTCCCTGTTCAACATACCCCCTGTTCAACATACCCCCTGTTCAACATACCCCCTGTTTTCCCTGTTCAACATACCCCCTGTTCAACATACCCCCTGTTCAACATACCCCCTGTTCAACATACTCCCTGTTCAACATACTAACCGATACATTATATGATCTTACACGAGTGCTGATTTCATACCATATTTTTTAAAACAGGTTTTGGAATTTGGCTATAAAGTGAGCCTGTTTATGTTATTAATGATGCAGGGAAAGAAACACGGTATCTGCAGGCTGTGTGATTGTTTATGTGTTTAATGATGCAGGGAAAGAAACGCGGTATCTGCAGGCTGTGATTGTTTATGTTTTTAATGATGCAGGGAAAGAAACGCGCAGGGAAAGAAACGCGTATATCTGCAGGCTGTGATTGTTTATGTTTTTAATGATGCAGGGAAAGAAACGCGGTATCTGCAGGCTGTGATTGTTTTTAATGATGCAGGGAAAGAAACACGGTATCTGCATGTTTTTAATGATGCAGGGAAAGAAACACGGTATCTGCAGGCTGTGATTGTTTATGTTTTTAATGATGCAGGGAAAGAAACACGGTATCTGCAGGCTGTGATTGATTGTTTTTAATGATGCAGGGAAAGAAACGCGGTATCTGCAGGCTGTCATTGATTATGTTTTTAATGATGCAGGGAAAGAAACACGATGCAGAGAGGTAATCGTCGGCTGGAGAAGAAGCTCAAGGAGTTTGCCATACAGGCTGAGGATGAACGACGACATGCTGACCAATATAAGGAACAAGTAAGATTGTTGTCCTCGTGCAGAACATTATAGGGCGCTGCGAACAGCATGCCCTTCACAGCTGGGTGGCCGAGTTGTTACGGTCGTTCGACCTCAAATCACTTACCCCTCACCGCTGCTGATTCAAATCCCACTGAGGATATCAAATTCTTTCAAGTGAGGAAGCTATCCAGCTGGCTTGCGAAAGGTTGGTGGTTCTACCTGGGTGCCTGCCTGCACCTGACACAATGCCCGAAGGGGCACCTGGGGTCTTCCACCAATAATAGCTGGAAAGTCGCTATATGACCTAAGCTGTTTGCGCGATGTTAAACCCCAAAGGAAAACCTCACATCTGGGGTTCAGAACCCTGTAGTGTTAGATTTTTCCAAGATAGGAAGGATTCCAGCTCACTATCGGAAGTAAGGTGGTTCTACTTGTGTGCCCGCACTTGCCTGAAGCGATATCCAGAGGCACCTGCTCTCTTCCTTCACCATCGAAGGCTGGTAAGATGTTGTGTGACTGTAGCTGTTTGTTCGAAAAGTCCAAAAGCAAACAATATGCAAAAACCACTGTGGTGATGACGCACAATATGCAAGAACCACTGTGGTGATGACGCAAGACGCTTAAATCCACATTGCCTTTTCTTTCTCCCACACGGTGGTGGATTCCATCAGGATTGAGGTCTCAAGAGCGATTAAACTATTGTTTCAAGAACTTGTTTCGCAATCGAGCTGAACACTTGGATTTGCTTCAATGTCTGCATGTTCATTGTGTATTCATACAGTAACGTTGACAGCATTTCAAACTAGCGCCACTCTTAGTTTATACAAATTTATTTTAGCTCGATTGCAAAACAAGTTCTTATAACTTATATTAATCACTCTCAAGACCTCATTCCTGATGGAATCCATCACCACGAGGGAGAGAGAAGAAGCAACGTCTTGCCTTGCCTAAGGGTATAATCATAACGGCTCTGCGCTATCACGACTTCCACTCTTGATAATAATAATTCCACAAACAAATATCCTCTATTTATTTCACTGATATTTTTCTATATTTCATTTGAAAGCATAAAATAAATGATTCTTGTTCCCTTCAGTTTAAAGTTTAAACTCTAATAATTTAAGAACGATTGCGAAACAAGTTTCTACAACTTATATTAATCACTCTCGTTGACGCAGATGAAAGCGTAAATGTGGTCATTCTCGCGGGAGGAAACCGGAGTACCCGGAGAAAACCCACCTGTACGATCTAGCGACCACCGTACCATCTCAATACTTCCCGGTCCGAGGATCGAACCCTGGTTGCATTGGTGAGAAGCAAGCGAGCCATCGACTGCGCTAATCAAACAGTCATTAGATAAGGAATATCGACGCTAAGCACAAATGAATCGAACAACATAGTGCGAGTATACTCTTAACAGAGTGAGGCAATAGATGGCTGATGAAAAGAACCTATATACATTGCAGGATTTTTGATTCCCTTCAGTAACATGTGTAATGTGTTTCTGTTTCGTTAGGTTGATAAGATGAATGCTCGTGTGAAGGCACTGAAACGTCAAGTAGACGAGGCCGAGGAGGAGGTGACTAGAATGAATGCTCAGAAACGTAAAATACAGCGCGATCTCGACGATCAGGTCGAAACGAATGAATCTGCCCAGAGGGAAATCTCTCAACTCAAAAAATATAGGTGAGCAGAAGTGCTGGAATGATGTTGCCAATATCTATGTTGGTGTATATGGTTGCCAATATCTATGTTGGTGTATATGGTTGCCAATATCTATGTTGCCGTATATGGTTGCCAATATCGATGTTGCCATATATGGTTGCCAATGTTTTCATGCTGCCATGTTGATAGTCGGCAATGATTATGTGTGCAATATATGTTGTATAGACATGTTGTGTAGAATTATCATTCACGTAATTTTTCAGTTTGTTGTATATCCACTGTTCCTTATAAGCAGGTTTTACTGTATTTCATTTTGTTATTTTCCATATATATTTATATATATATATATATAGCCGTGTCTAGAACATATACCCTAGTGTTGTTGGTTAGTGAGAAACGATTCTGGTGATGGTCGTCTTTCTGTACAGTTTAGTTGTATGATTCGTCATCAACATTCTGTTGTTGTCGTCGTCTCGAGATATATGATTTTATTATTATCATTTTGTTGTTGTTGTTGTTGGAGATATGCGATTATATCCTGTGTAGTATTGTTGTTGTTTATATATGCTTAGACAAATCTGCTAAATATTGTTTTATGCTTTATAAGCACATACTTTGGTTGAGATGAGCTACTTTGGTTGGGATGAGCTAGTTTGGGAGTGGGAAATATTACCGATACACATATTGTGCCTTCATTACTCGGGGGTTGTGCTTGTCTAAATGTATTACACAGACAGTGATCGTCCTGCAGCTTTGCTTGCAGAAGGTCGGTGATTCTGCCTGGGTGCTTGCCCGTGCCAGAAATATTGCCTGGAGGGTCACCAGGGATTTACTCCGCCAAAAAATGCTTGAATGTCGCCAACTGTTTGTAAACCCAAAAAACCATTACGCCTAAATTATATTTTGAAGATATAGAAAGTTATATTGTACATACTAAGGTAGCCATTCTATATTTCTGATGGTTTCTGGAGTTTAGCTTTATCTGTTGTATGTATGGTGTATCATTTGGGTCAAAAGTCGACATGTCATTTTCGAAATACACATAAATGAATAAAAGTAAGCATGCACTGTTATTTTGTGCATTCGTAAACTAAGTTCACACATTTCTATATTAAATGATTATTTGTGTTTGTGCATGCATAATGTTCACTATGAAAAATTATACAAGTGTACATATGTATTTAATGTGACACTTTATCGGAATAAAGGATATTTTTTGGTAGACATTACCAGATATTTAAAGAATATCATTTCCAAATGCTTGAGTGTTTAACAAAATCCAAATATTCGCACAGAAACATGGGAAAAAAGCAAATAAATAAAACACCGTCGTATACGCGTTTATCAAAAATATGTATGTAAACAATGATGCAACAGCGTATATTGAAAATGTTTGTTTTGATTGCCGATAGAGAACGAAGCATTCTGAATGTACTCAGTGCGTGGCAAACAGATTGAGGAAAGTCGTATTTTCAATTTCTAATATTACTAAAGCAACCGTTTACTGACTGAAAATAATTACCGTATTCAAATTATAATGGAAGAATGTGTAGTAGTATTGGTAATTGTACATAACACTTCAAAATGTTATATAATTTCTTCCATATGATATAATGTTTTGAAGTTTTACTTTCCATATGATATAATGTTTTGAAGTTTTACTTTCCATATGATATAATGTTTTGAAGTTTTACTTTCCATATGATATAATGTTTTGAAGTTTTACTTTCCATATGATATAATGTTTTGAAGTTTTACTTTCCATATGATATAATGTTTTGAAGTTTTACAGTTTTGAAGTTTTACCTTCCATATGATATAATGTTTTGAAGTTTTACTTTCCATATGATATAATGTTTTGAAGTTTTACTTTCCATATGATATAATGTTTTGAAGTTTTACCTTCCATATGATATAATGTTTTGAAGTTTTACGTACAACTATCTTAAATTAAATAACATTTTTAACTTTAAATATCTACATCGTGTGTGGAAAATCATCATTCATAGTCAATGAAATCCGGAACAAGTACGGGACTTAGATTAAAATAGTATGAAACATTTATTTCCCTTTGTTAAAATACGACATTTGCCGTTTTTGAGTACTTGGTTTTGAAATTTAGTTCTAAACTGGAGTATAAGACGCAGCAGACTTTTGGATACTATTTTGGATAATAATACATGCGTCTTATATAGAGACGATTATTTAAGGGTGCTAATCTTTATTACTATGGTTGTGTGTATTTCGAAATATACGTGTATTTAATATAGACTTTTGGAAACAATTGTCCACCATACGTGTACATATATCACAATGTACTTATTTTGTGTTGCTGCTTTATTTATTCAGGGACAGCAGGTAAGTTCATCACCATGTTGTCATAGTTACCGTTGCTATGGTTACTGCACACTTCGCTTACCCCACCTGCATTTTACCTTATACATCTTGACGGGACGTGCAACTCTTGTCTTTTTATTTGCCTTTATTATGCATATGACAAAGTAGTTTGGTGGACATTTATTTGGCAAATAAACATTTCTGAATGTAGCTTGCTGTTTGCTGACGGATCTGTAGTTCAGTGGTAACATGCTGGACCTGTAATCCAGGGATTGCAGGTTTGATCCCCCGTCTGACCCTAATAAAATTAAGTCTTTCAGATGGGATTTTAAACCGAGGTCTTGTGTCGGTGCTTTACACCGTGCACGTAAAAGAACCAGAAAAGACTCTGGAAGTGGTCTCTGTCTGTATCATGCACACTATCCTCCAAAATCTAAAATGACTAATCTCTTCAGGAGGCGTCACTCATATGGGCAACCGGTAGCGACGATAAATAAACGTAAAACACACACTTGCTGTGTATACATGTATTCATAAATAACTAGTTACCGGGCCTTTAAAAACTTTACTCCACTGTCAAACTGAAATCTCCCGCTCTTTGATTGGTCCAAAAATGGATGGAGCAAATCTCGGATTCAACCAATCACATCACTTGAGCTTGAGTTTACGAAATGTTTCATAACCGCCGACCCTGGGGTTAGTTTTACAAAAACATCTTTCCTAAAGTTTTACATTCCAACCACAGGGGCTTCAGTGGCCCGAATGGTTATCGTCGCTGACTTCAAATCACTTGCCCCTCACAACTGTACGTTCGAATCCCACTGGGTGTGTCTGATTCTTTCATGTGAGGAAGCTATCCAGCTGGCTTGCAGAATGTTGTTTTCCTCCACCAAAAATAGGTGGACAGTCAACATATGACCTACGCTGTTAATGCGAAACCCCAAAAACGAACAAACAGTCCCACCAAATGCGACCAGCATCATTTGATACCGTAGTATGTTTAGTGCAGTCTAAAAGCTAAATCTGTGACTTTGAGTTTGAGCAGAAACTTGAGAAACATTCATGAAAATGTCCAGAATCCAGGGTTATAACCTTTTCTCAAGCTCAATTGATACGATTGGTTAAGTGTTAGATCTGCTCTGGACTCGACCAATTAGAGAGATTGAGTTTGAGATTGGAGACGTTTTATAACCTCCACGCTGTCAAAGCCGTTGAAGAAATAGATATGCTACATGTAATGCTTGCGCTTTGTTACAAGTAAATGTAGTAGACGAGTGCAGACTTCACTCCGTATCAACAAATCTATCCGTTTTACAAGTATCTACATGTGCAAACTATCAAACAAACCCTCTGTAACTGAGTAGTAAAAGTCGTTTAATTCAAATCTCTTGCCCCTCGCCACTAGATCCGAATCATATGATAGATGCCAATTTCTTTTATGCTTTCCAATGAAATATTTAGTTTTCTCAGTAAAAGAAAATGCGATCCTTCACCGTTCTGAAATAGTGAAAGATGGCATTCTCTCTGCCAGTGGTTGCGTTTTGTATTCCTCCGCTGTTGGATGTACTTTTGTATTTTAGCTATTTTCTGACAATTGTGAACGGTTAATTATATAGTAATATGTTATAATGAATTTATTTTGTCTCTCGTTTTCAATATTGACAGCAGACAGAAACTAAATTGAAAATTATACCAGACCTTTTTTTTTATTGAGAATGTTCACACATGTATAAGTGGTTGTGCAGTTGTGTATTGTAGCCAAATAACAGTTCAAATGAATAAAATTGGATAGCAAATATATTAGCTAAAATCATTGGAAATCATAAAGAATATATGTGTATATTATGTGTAAGATAGGATTTTATTTCACATAGTGATCACCCAAATATGTTTTTTCACTTGTAGCTAACGCCCCTCGTGGAAATACAAATTTCGGTGATTAGATGGAATAAATTCTGTACACTAATAAACACTGCCAACATTTGTTTTTCCATCACATACAATCTGAAAGGTTACCACATAATCTCACGCTGTCTGTATGACTAGCCCCCCCTCCCATTACCCTCCTCCCCCTCCCAAAACACGAACAAAGGAAAATAATGGAAATAATGATATTTAAAGCCATGGGTATGTAACCATGGGAAATAATGGTTATTGTAACCGCATGTGTTGATGACAAATGCATCTCATTTTCTATATAATTTTATAAGCATGGCTCTAAAATACAATTATGCATGAACTGTTTTTTTTTTTTAAAGGAAATATTATTTTATATTTATTTTATACGTTTCGTTTTAGTTTATCTATTTATTACTACTACATGTACGTTCTTGCTTCCTGGCTACAATAATCGATTACTTACCCTATATAATAATCAAATGTATCCATTTCTGGGGAGCAGCCACATGTAAAAGAAGCGATTGACAAAGGTAAATGAGGGTGTTTGCTTGAAGCGTGCAACGTGTAGGCTGGTATATTGCCAGTACATATATTGAGCTCGGACAGTCGTGCGGCAGTGTATCAATGTATCGGCATCGTAGCATCTATTCTATAATACCGCTTGATTAGAAAAGCTTGAACTTAAATTGGCATTGATTATAGTAATATCTGTATCTATTGTACTGAGGAATTACACACAGTGAATTTGGGATCAATTTAGCCAAGCCCTCCACCACAACAAGCCATCATCACTAGTGGGTAGATTAGTTCATTCTTAAATTGATGGAGGAACTGCCATGAAAACGTTGCCATTTTAAAGGTATCGAGGAGTGTTTGTAAGTTGGAAATACACCATCTAGTCATGTGATATGTCTGTTGACCGTCTAATCATGTGATACGTCGGTTGAACGTCTAGTTATGTGATGTCTGTTGACCGTCTAGTCATGTGATATGTCGGTTGAACGTCTAGTTATGTGATGTCTGTTGACCATCTAGTCATGTGATATGTCTGTTGACCGTCTAGTTATGTGATCCGTCCATTGAAATCTAGTTATATGATGTCTGTTGACCGTCTAGTCATGTGATATGTCTGTTGACCATCTAGTCATGTTATATGTCTGTTGACCGTCTAGTCATGTGATATGTCTGTTGACCGTCTAGTCATGTTATATGTCTGTTGACCGTGTAGTCATGAGATCTGTCCATTGACTGTCTAGTTATGTGATCCGTCCATTGAAATCTAGTTATATGATGTCTGTTGACCGTCTAGTCATGTGATATGTCGGTTGACCGTCTAGTCATGTGATATGTCGGTTGACCATCTAGTCATGTTATATGTCTGTTGACCGTCTAGTCATGTGATACGTCGGATTGACCGTCTAGTCATATGATATGTCGGTTGACCGTCTAGTCATGTGACACGTCGGTTGCCGTCTAGTCATATGATATGTCGGTTGACCGTCTAGTCATGTGATACATCGGTTGACCGTCTAGTCATGTGATACGTCGGTTGACCGTCTAGTTATGTGATACGTCGGTTGACCGTCTAGTCATGTGATATGTCGGTTGACCGTCTAGTCATGTGATATGTCGGTTGACCATCTAGTCATGTGATATGTCGGTTGACCGTCTAGTTATGTGATACGTCGGTTGACCGTCTAGTTATGTGATACGTCGGTTCACCGTCTAGTCATGTGATACATCTGTTGACCGTCTAGTCATGTGATATGTCGGTTGACCGTCTAGTCATGTGATACATCTGTTGACCGTCTAGTCATGTGATACATCTGTTGACCGTCTAGTCATGTGATACATCGGTTGCCGTCTAGTCATGTGATACATCTGTTGACCGTCTAGTCATGTGATATGTCGGTTGACCGTCTAGTCATGTGATATGTCGGTTGACCATCTAGTCATGTTATATGTCTGTTGACCGTCTAGTCATGTGATACGTCGGATTGACCGTCTAGTCATATGATATGTCGGTTGACCGTCTAGTCATGTGACACGTCGGTTGCCGTCTAGTCATATGATATGTCGGTTGACCGTCTAGTCATGTGATACGTCGGTTGACCGTCTAGTTATGTGATACGTCGGTTGACCGTCTAGTCATGTGATATGTCGGTTGACCGTCTAGTCATGTGATATGTCGGTTGACCATCTAGTCATGTGATACGTCGGTTGACCGTCTAGTTATGTGATACGTCGGTTCACCGTCTAGTCATGTGATACATCTGTTGACCGTCTAGTCATGTGATACATCTGTTGACCATCTAGTCATGTGATATGTCGGTTGACCGTCTAGTCATGTGATACATCTGTTGACCGTCTAGTCATGTGATACATCTGTTGACCGTCTAGTCATGTGATACATCGGTTGCCGTCTAGTCATGTGATACATCTGTTGACCGTCTAGTCATGTGATATGTCGGTTGACCGTCTAGTCATGTGATATGTCGGTTGACCATCTAGTCATGTTATATGTCTGTTGACCGTCTAGTCATGTGATACGTCGGATTGACCGTCTAGTCATATGATATGTCGGTTGACCGTCTAGTCATGTGATACATCGGTTGACCGTCTAGTCATCTGATACGTCGGTTGACCGTCTAGTTATGTGATACGTCGGTTGACCATCTAGTCATGTGATATGTCGGTTGACCATCTAGTCATGTGATATGTCGGTTGACCGTCTAGTCATGTGATACGTCGGTTGACCGTCTAGTTATGTGATACGTCGGTTGACCGTCCAGTATGTGATACGTCGGTTGACCGTCTAGTCATGTGATATGGGTTGACCGTCTAGTCATGTGATACGTCGTTGACAGTCTAGTTATGGATACGTCGGTTCACCGTCTAGTCATGTGATACATCTGTTGACCGTCTAGTCATATACATCGTTGACCGTCTAGTCATGTGATATGTCGGTTGACCGTCTAGTCATGTGATACATCTGTTGACCGTCTAGTCATGTGATACATCTGTTGACCGTCTAGTCATGTGATACATCGGTTGCCGTCTAGTCATGTGATACATCTGTTGACCGTCTAGTCATGTGATACATCTGTTGACCGTCTAGTCATGTGATATGTCGGTTGCTGTCTAGTCATGTGATACATCTGTTGACTGTCTAGTCATGTGATACATCTGTTGACCATCTAGTCATGTGATACATCTGTTGACCGTCTAGTCATATGATACGTTGGTTGACCGTCTAGTCATGTGATACGTTGGTTGACCGTCTAGTCATGTGACATGTCGGTTGACCATCTAGTCATGTGATATGTCTGTTGATCGTCTAGTCATGTGATATGTCTGTTGACCATCTAGTCATGTGATATGTCTGTTGACCGTCTAGTCATGTGATACATCTGTTGACCATCTAGTCATATGATACATCTGTTGATGTAAGTGTTGGAAGTGTAGTTTGCATGATTTATTATGACATTGAACCGTAGAGTGTAACTTGTTCTTATATTTGTACCAAGCAACAAGATGTGAATGAAAGGTATCACTGCTGCATGTACTGCTTCCATGTTTCTCCACGTGTTTGTTGCTTGCCACATCACCATAGTGTCTGTCTGTCTCTCTGTCTGTCTGCCACTATCATTAAAACAATATACTTTGGTACTTGAAAGCTCGTCTCATGCTTTTTTCCCCATTCAAACATAAAGGCTCACTATCTGTACATTTTTTTATCGGAAAGGGAGATAAATGTGTTTCTAACATACGGTTCTGTCTGGGCGTATGCATTCTCCCTTCAATTCTCTTGTCATAATTTGCTAGGAGCTGGGTTTTCTCGATACTATAAAGAATACTCGATTATTTGATGATGCTTATATGAAAAATTTATGAAAAATGACGGATCAAACCAGTTTTAGTTTAAACATTATTTATTTCAGTATTTTTGCGTCTAATCAAGAAATGAACATTTTACCAGTTTTATAAAATATATTGAAAAATTGCTATCGAACATAACTTTCACAGGGGGACCAAAGACAGCCGAGAACCAAATTGTTTATTTTTATGGCCATACCTTTATTTATGTATCGAGTTACTTCAGTACATTGTCGCAGTCGTGTAGATTTCGGGGCCGGGGATGAGTCGACTAGATAGTACCCAAGAACCACTGTTTTAATCTGCAAGGGATAGCTGAAATCACATATTTATCGTTTGTGTACCTGTTTGATTCCATTTCATGTTTGTGTTGTGCTCAATTGGTACCTTGTGCACAATCTGTTTTACACAGTCACCCTAAAGAATGGTAGGGTCTAATCGACCCTGGGTGGGGTAATTTCATCCGAGTCACACTATTCTCCGCCCATCTATGGAACTGATATATATAACCATGCTGATTGGCTGTAAAACCAAACACGATCCTTGTGTTATTCATTACACATATCATTGTCTTGGGATACTATCAACACATCCTATCTATGTTCACTGAAAAGTGTGGTTATACGTCCTGGCTTGGAGGTTATAAAATATTCTCCAATCTTAAGCTCGGTCTCAAGCTTCTGATTGGTTTAGCTGAGAGTAAATTTCGGAATCAACCAATCAAATCTTCTAAAATGTTTTTATAACCTCCAACCCTGATTTCTGAACTAAATGTTTCCTGGTCTTCTGTGCTCCGTGTGTAACACTTTTGTTATCATGCATTTTTTTCTCTTAATACATTTTGTTACATGTGATGTAAATAACAGATTTAAGGTCAACTTTAGGATATCCTAATGTACATAATATAATTACAATAAATCATTAAAAAAAATTATATCCAGTTTAACTTCTAATGATTGTGGAAACTGCAAAGTTAAGAAAATTGGTGGAAGTCGTGATAGCGTAGTAGTAGCGTGTTCGCTTCAGGTACGAAAGGCCCGGAGTTCGAGCCCTGCTGGAGCCGTTACGATTTTGTGCCCTTAGGCAAGGCATTTAAATTCCACATTGCCTCTTCTCTCTCCTTCATGGCGATGAATTCCACCAGGAATGAGGTCTCGAGAGTGTACAAGGTGTAAGAACTTGTTTCGCAATCAAGCTCAAATAAATGTGTAGACATTAAAGTTAGAAAGTTACTTTAAAGTATAGCCGAGTGTCATAGTTGTACATGTTGAAATGTTTGTATTTTTAGGATAGTTGAGGATAAAGAAATTTAATTTGGTAAGGTTGTAATAGTCAACATCTAAAGTTGTCTGCAAGCAGGAATGGCATGACTGTTCTACACATCTACTCGTTTTCTATTGGGATTGCCTGTTCCCACTTCTTCGGAATTACCTGCTCCCCCTTTTGGGTATTGCGTGTGGCAGTCTTGTCACTTTTGGATTGTCTGTTCCAACTTCCTCCTCTTGTAGATGGCCTGATACAGTATCCCCCTCTTATAGATGGCCTGTTACAGTATTGTCACTTTGGGATGGCCTGTTACAAACCTCTCCCCTCTTATAGATGGACTGTTACAGTCTTATCACTTGTAGATGGCCTGATGCAATCTTCTACCCAAAGTCCATGTCATTCATTGTCAGTAATACAAAGTTGGACATAACTAATCTAGTTCATCACCAACACTGTCAATGCATATCCATAGATTCAATGCATACTTCAAACAACAATAACATCATTCTGGCTATTTTCTGTACAATTCATAGGGTTGTCACTTTGATAATAATGGAGTTTGCTTTACAATATTTGCACGCATGTTATATTACATCCAGTTTAATCTTGCTCGGCAGCTCTCTAGTGTAAGCTGTACAAATGTTTTCTATACGACTATTAAAGCTTGCATTTACGCTGCCCTCCAAAAGTCCCTGCACGGTTAGCCAACACTAGGGAGTTAAATTCCATTAAAATTGATGCAACATTTACATTAAATAACTAATTTCTTATTGTTATATCCCGGTAGGTGTGGCAACTGTCTGAAAATAATAAATGTGTGCATTAAGAGAAAAATGGCGTATATACCCAACAAATGAATGTCGAAACAAACTGAAAATAGATTTATTATGAATGTTGAAAATGATGCGGTTCAGTATTTAACCCTTGCCCTAATAGAAGCACATTGACGCCATTACCAATACATTGACAATGTAGAAGCCAAACCAATGTTCATAATGTAGGCCAGAATCTTGTGTAGTCCCAGTAATATCTATAGTGGTGGGATAGATATGGCGACTACTTATCCACTGCATGATAGCTAAATGGCTGTCGTTTGTATGGAGATATAGTAGTATATTAACCTAAATCTCTATGTAGGAAAGGGTTAAATGGCTGTCGTTTGTATGGAGATATAGTAGTATATTAACCTAAATCTCTATGAAGGAAAGGGTTAAATGGCTGTCGTTTGTATGGAGATATAATAGTATATTAACCTAAATCTCTATGAAGGAAATGGTTAAATGGCTGTCGTTTGTATGGAGATATAATAGTATATTAACCTAAATCTCTATGAAGGAAAGCGTTAAATGGCTGTCGTTTGTATGGAGATATAATAGTATATTAACCTAAATCTTTATGAAGGAAAGGGTTAATGAAATGAAATTATAGCAGGATGTGCAGATACATTTGGAGGGAAGCATGCAACTTGACATATGTGCCCTTTTCTATGTTGTATGACAAATGAATGTGTTAACCGGTATGCGTGGGTGCCTGACCCATGCCGGGGCGCACAAGGTGTGGTGTTGCATACTACAATAGTAACTGTTATTAATAGTAATCCAGTTTCGTCCATTGATCCATCAACAATTTCTGTGTGAGATAACGAATATAGTTCTTCTCATTGGATTGCATTGAAACTTGGTCGTCAGATATGCATGTACTCTGAACTCTTCCATTTGTGATCACTTTGGTGCACAATCTGTTCAATCTGGATAGCCACATTGATTTAATGTCAAGGTCACTCGACCTTGCATGGTAATAAAACATTTAGTTTATACAACTTTATTTTAGCTCGATTGCGAAACAAGTTCTTTCAACTTATATTAATCACTCTCGAGACCTCATTCCTGATGGAAACCATCGCCATGAAGGAGAGAGAAGAGGCAATGTGGAATTTAAATGCCTTGCCTAAGGGCACAATCATAACGGCTCCAGCAGGGCTCGAACTCCGGACCGTTCGCACCTGATGCGACCGCGCATCCACTGCGCTATCACGACTTCCACAATAAAACATTTACGATCAACGTCTCTTGAACCATCAGTTATCCAGCCTTGTATGCATGAATATTGGTATTGATAGGTAGATGACCCCTATTGATTTTGAGCTGAGTAGGTCAAAAGTCTAGGTCGCATGCCGTTTTATGGTTTTATGCTTGCGGAAGGTTGATGGTTCTACCCGGGTGCCTGTCAGAGCCTGAAATACTGCACCACCAATAACAGCTGTAGTCGCCGTATGACCCTAGCTATTGGTGCGACTTTAACCCCTCCCCCCCCAAACCGAGCATCAAAAAACATATCAACTCTTAACCCATTTCATTCTGGATACATTTAAAGGCTTTTGCGTGACGCTGCGTGCTGATCAGGATCTATGTTGTTTGCTACATAGCCAAGTGTCTTAGCAAGATCATCTGAATAGCAAACAGCATAGAGCCTGATCAGACGGAACGTTCAATGGCGGCTGATCTGGCTCTATGTTCTTTGCAAATACTATGTTAACGGTATCCAGAATGAAATGGGTTAACGGGAACCATTGGGTGTAAATCTTCTTATCCTTCATAGCAACATTCAGAATGACGCACGATTGTTGAGGGGAGAACCCCCCCCCCCAAAAAACACACACAAATTTTGTGACATTACATTTTTTTGTTTCTTTAGTTGACAGATGAGTAGATTCAGGCAACTGTTGTTTAGTAGTACTTTGATATAGTCTGACCTAATTTCTGATACACTTTTAAAACCAAGACTTAACTTTCAGTAATATTATAATGTATCATTGCTATGTTGCTTGACTTGCGCAAGGCATCCATATATTGTCGTAGTGTTTGCTTGAATTATTTAAAATGTTCAGTTAATTTTTGTAGATGTAGCACCTTCACAATTTAACAATTATAAACGACAAACTATTCAACCCTGATACAACAAATCGGCATTGCCTGCGAAAAGTTGCTACAACTAAACATGACAATAGATTGAAACGACTTTTCTCACTTCATTTATTTCCAACATTTCAGAACGTTTGTCATTAGATATTTGTATGGAACGGTGTTTGTGATTGGCTCATTAGTGATGTACTTTATACAAGCTGTTGTAACCACTTCTACACCCAGTCTGTTATAATGTACTTGCTTTCAGTTGGTAATAATGTACTTGCTTTCAGTCGGTAATAATGTACTGGCTTTCAGTTGGTAATAATGTACTTGCTTTCAGTCGGTAAAAATGTACTTGCTTTCAGTCGGTAAAAATGTACTTGCTTTCAGTCGGTAAAAATGTACTGGCTTTCAGGCGGTAATAATGTACTGGCTTTCAGTCGGTAATAATGTACATGCTTTCAGTCAGTCAGTCGGTACTTGCTTTCAGGATGTAATAATGTACTTGCTTTCAGGATGTAATAATGTACATGCTTTCAGTCAGTCAGTCAGTCGGTACTTGCTTTCAGGATGTAATAATGTACTTGCTTTCAGGATGTAATAATGTACTTGCTTTCAGGATGTAATAATGTACTTGCTTTCAGGATGTAATTATGTACTTGCTTTCAGTCGGTAATAATGTACTTGCTTTCAGTCGGTAATAATGTACTTCCTTTACTTCAGGCCGTCGGCTAGATCCAGTGCTATACGATCTGTCGTATCCATGCGTAGCAACGCCTCAGCCCTTGATGACGACGAAGATGATGATGACGATGACGCCAATAAAACAAATGACGCTACTGCTTGAAACCATGACAGTTGGAATTAGGATTTATAAAACAATTTTGCAATTATTAAGCAATAACATTTTGCTGTTTGTTAATGACACCGGAAGAGTGTGGGGAGGAATGGGGGGGGGAAGTAAGCAGTTGTTTGCACATCTTTCCCTTTTAAGTGTGTATAGATTTCATGAAATGAATACGGAAGATTTATGGATGAAGTAGAAGAACAAAATTCATATAAAATATAATGATTCAATTTTGACAAAAGCAATAAAGTTGATTGTACATTTATTTACCCGTGTAAACTGTTTTGTGTATTCTCTTTATTCATATAAACCAGTGATATAATGTACCTAGGTGCCTGTATACTTTGTGATATATGCTAATTTGTTCTGACTATTAGTGTCAGGGTAACAACTACCACGATGTTGCACATAACGGCTCTGTTTTAAGCTTGCCAATGTCCATAAATAAAATTAAAAACTATTCAATTAAATAGTGATGTTGGTGTGTTTGGGTAACATCATTTTTTCCGTCTTTCGGGTTCTTTTTGTTTTCGGAGCCGATTTGATCATTTTATCGACATGTGATTTCTGAAAATGCGTTAATATTATTTATGGACAGTTATAACCGTATGAAATAGAGCAGTTATTTGAGATATCCACAACGTCTATGTCTGCATGTCGTTTTATGTGTGTTAGGAATATTATTCCACTGTTTTTCCATCTTCTGTAATGACGTATACAAGTGCTACTAATTATTAATAAATCATATTTTTGTATTTGTTTTCATGTTGAATCCAAGCTCGGTTATCTATGATACTTTGTTTGCAATCCAAGCTCGGTTATCTATGATACTTTGTTTGCAATCCAAGCTCGGTTATCTATGATACTTTGTTTGCAATCCAAGCTCGGTTATCTATGATACTTTGTTTGCAATCCAAGCTCGGTTATCTATGATACTTTGTTTGCAATCCAAGCTCGGTTATCTATGATACTTTGTTTGCAATCCAAGCTCTGTTATCTATGATACATCCAAGCTCGGTTATCTATGATACTTTGTTTGCAATCCAAGCTCGGTTATCTATGATACTTTGTTTGCAATCCAAGCTCGGTTATCTATGATACTCTGTTTGCAATCCAAGCTCGGTTATCTATGATACTTTGTTTGCAATCCAAGCTCGGTTATCTATGATACTTTGTTTGCAATCCAATCTCGGTTATCTATGATACTTTGTTTGCAATCCAACCTTATCTATGATACTTTGTTTGCAATCCAAGCTCGGTTATCTATGATACTTTGTTTGCAATCCAAGCTCTGTTAACTATGATACATCCAAGCTCGGTTATCTATGATACTTTGTTTGCAATCCAAGCTCGGTTATCTATGATACTTTGTTTGCAATCCAAGCTCGGTTATCTATGATACATTGTTTGCTTTTTCACTAAACCTGGTGTTAAAAATTGTGAATTTATTAATTATTGCAATACGGTTGCCCGTTCTGTGTACAACATCCCTCGGAAATTATTATATCGGGAGGTTTTAAGTTCTGTTTCCATGACGACCCACTTGTTTACCGGGCTGAAAGAGCATAAAAAATTAATGCTGTGACAGGTTGATGCTCAAGTCATGTGACTGGTTGATTAATGAGTTGTGTGACTGGTTGATGCTTGAGTCATGTGACTGGTTGATGCTCGAGTCATGTGACTGGTTGATGCTCGAGTCATGTGACTAGTTGATGCTCGAGTCATGTGACTGGGTGGTGCTCGAGCCATGTGACTGGTTGATGCTCGAGCCATGTGACTGGTTGATGCTCGAGTCATGTGACTAGTTGACGCTCGAGTCATGTGACTGGTTGATGCTCGAGCCATGTGACAACAGATGTAGAACGTAGGGACAGGGACTTAAATAGTTTACAACCATCCTGCTAATGCATTCCAATTCCTTATTTTCATCTATTACACAAGCTTATACTTCCATATCACTGTTCTCGTTGCTATGGAAGTTAATCCCATTCCCACATAGAAGCACCATTAATTGTATGCTTGTGTGTGATAATGGGATAAACCAATTTTGATTGTACAAGAAATGTCAAGCACGCTAATTGGGCATATTAATGTTTTGGGGAGAATGAACGTTGGAATACATGTACTACTTATGGCAAAGTAGGTATAGGTTTATTTGTTATACCATTAAATCGAATCGCGTTTCTTAGGATGCGAAATAAGGAAATCGGGCCGTCTCGGACAATAATTGTGAAACCTGTTGGTTCAGTTTGTGATATGAACAAAAAAAATGAACAATGACTGAATTTCTGAGAATGTGAACATACATGTACTCGGAAATTATTGAATCGGTCGGCAGTAAGATTCAGTTCCGAGTATGAACGTTGACCCAGAAATGCTTACAAATAAAACTTGGATCCGGTCAAAATTTGGACATTTTATAGAACCAATTTGGGAGACCTGAATTTGATAGATGTTGTAAATTGTTGTCAATATGAAAGGACATATGTGGAGATTTTCAAACAAATTCTATGAACCATTAAACATTGTAGCTTCCGACGTGAGTTGTTCCAAGTTGTCACTGTAGGATACAACCTTTACCTTGTTTCGACATTTTATTTGTTACAAAAGAAAGCATTATACCAATTATTGTACTGTATATAATATATTATATATATATTGACAATAGCTCCAGCGATATTAGTTTATTTGTAGGTTTTACCAGTTAACATTCTGATAAGTGTAGTAGTTTTATTTGACTGACTGGCTGGCTTGTGGAAGGTCGGTAATCCAACCAAAGTGCTCGTCCTTGCCTGAAATACTGCTTTAAGGGGCACCCGGGGGTCTTCCATCGCCAGTAATAACTGCTGAGTCGCCATTAAGGGGCACCCGGGGGTCTTCCATCGCCAGTAATAACTGCTGAGTCGCCATTAAGGGGCACCCGGGGGTCTTCCATCACCAGTAATAACTGCTGAGTCGCCATTAAGGAGCACCCGGGGTTCTTCCATCGCCAGTAATAACTGCTGAGTCGCCAAATGTCCCAAGCTGTTAATGTGACTTTCCAAATACAGTGTGTACAAACAATTTGACTTGTTTTGAAGAAGTTCAGTCATAATTGTAGAACCTGTTTGTGCTCCAACTTCATTTGGCACTGTCCATCCGTGGCAATGTTGAGAACAGGCTGTCCATCCGTGGCAATGTTGAGAACAGGCTGTCCATCCGTGGCAATGTTGAGAACAGGCTGTGCCATTGTCTGTTCATACCGTTGTCCGTGACAACATTTACTTGTGTGATTGTCCGTACGTACCACTTTGTCCATCCTATTTGGGAACTTGGTTTGTAGAAAGTACAAAATCACCGTAAGACGAAGATTTGTTCCAGTAGCTCCTGTCTATGGATCTCTTATGGGTCATCCTCATTATTGTTCCAGTGCAGGACATGTTCATATGTACATCTTCAAACTCGTTCATTATTGTTCCAGCGCAGGACATGTTCATATGTACGTCTTCAAACTCGTTCATTACGTCTTCAAACTCGTTCATTATTGTTCCAGCGCAGGACATGTTCATATGTACGTCTTCAAACTCGTTCATTATTGTTCCAGTGCAGGACATGTTCATATGTACGTCTTCAAACTCGTTCATTATTGTTCCAGCGCAGGACATGTTCATATATACGTCTTCAAACTCGTTCATTATTGTTCCAGCGCAGGACATGTTCATATGTACGTCTTCAAACTCGTTCATTATTGTTCCAGCGCAGAACATGTTCATATGTACGTCTTCAAACTCGTTCATTATTGTTCCAGCGCAGGACATGTTCATATGTACGTCTTCAAGCTCGTTCATTATTGGGCGCATTTAATTCAAACTTGATGATCCAGCCTTATACGCAGTCACATGTTGTGGCGATGTTTACCAAAGTGATGAACTTTCGATATTATTTGTATTTTGTGCGATTCAGTAAGCGTGACTGGGCATGCGTGTTATACGGAAGCTGTCTCGGTTTCTCATTAAGCTTCCAAAATATAATAAAAAAATGGTCAAGATACGATTATTTGCTGCATCGTGTTTAAAATCCTTGAGAACGTTTGTTCGCCATGATATGTACATAATCGTAGTGCGTGTGTATAGCAAACGCGCAGCAGTTTATCTATATTGGCATGTGTGGGTGAAGCACACGTATACATACATGTACACTGCTTGCCAAATCCTAGTTCTACAGCTTATTTCTGCTATAACATGTCATTTATTCCCGCCATTATATATCGCATATACATTCACATTCTTAGTATTCACTGGCGAAAGGTAGATGTAGGTCGGTGTTTTTATGCGTCTATGCAATTTGGTACCATATGTTAACCTGATATTCCGTATGTTGTTTATTAAATGCCTACACGCAATATAATGCTTACATAATGCACGGAAAATGAAATTCATATAAACATTTAATGTACCGACGACGCTGAAATTTATACCAATGTAGGTCAATGTCGGACGTTTCTGTACATGATCTTAGTTTAATGGGGTCATAGAGCAATGTTACTGTAGTTTAATGGGGTCATGGAGTTCCTGACCTTATTTTAATGTGGTCAGAGGGTCATACAATTGTATCATAGTTTAATGGGGTCATATAGCACTCTTGTCGGGTTCCTGAACTGATCATGCCAAATCTGTTAACAGTCTTGACCCATTGCTCCACATAAATGCCACGCAACACATTTATCGCTTCCGACATATAGTCGCCTTTTCACGCCGTTATCTATTCCCTTATATGTAGTACAGCAGTATGGATATAAAATGAGTAATTGGCCTCTTCTATTGTGGAGTAATTGGCCTCTTCTCTTGTGGGGTAATTAGCCTCTTCTCTTGAGGGTAAATGTATGCTTCCAACGCTTGCTCATGATTTATTATAACAATTTACAGATCATTGTTTTGCATGTATACCAGTAACATACAACAAACATATCAAATGAGTTACTATCGCAATGAATTATGTCGAACCATCTTGGAATACTGTACACGTACCACTAAGATAAATAGTAGCATAAATTAGCAACTATGTTCTGCCATCTATCTACTGAAAGGATAGTGGGATGTGGGTTACACGCCTTTTTTCACGTGATATGGTTGGTCGAGTTTCAGATTTGCTCTTGGCTAAACCAATTGGCAAAGCTTGAGAATGCGTTTTGATATTGGAGAAAAGCCTCGAGACTTGGTCCGAGATGGAATATTGAGATCTGATCCTAGATGAGATAATGTGATCTGATCCGAGATGGATTGTGGGATCTGATCCTAGATGAGATAATGTGAGCCGATCCGAGATGGATTGTGGGATCTGATCGGAGATGAGATAATGTGATCCGATCCGAGATGGATTGTGGGATCTGATCCGAGATGAGATAATGTGATCCGATCCGAGATGGATTGTGGGATCTGATCGGAGATGTGCTAGCAAGATCTAGTCTATCTATTTATCAAATCATTATTTTCACAATAGTTGATTATTAGTTCTTGCAAAACCAAACACTTGTGTTCTAATTTATCACCAGACAGTATTTGGCAATGCCGAATGTCTAAAACAGCTTAACCCTTAGCCTTCTAATTGCAACTAAAGTTGCTTTTGCAAACATCAGACGTCCAGGAACTCTATTCCGTTTACTATTCGGATAGTGGAGCTAAAACACTTGGCTGAATAGCAAACAACATAAATCCTGATCTGGATCTATGTTGTTTGCTCATTCCTTCATTTATATTCAGCATTTTAAGTGTAAATTGCGATTAGCTTATAGGGTATATACGACATTGATTATCCGCTAATAAAGCAGTTATTGAATGGAACACAAAAGGCTTCGAGTAGTTTAGCCTAGCTACAGCTATTGGTAATGAATAGGTCATAAGCATCATTACTGTAGAATCGGGTACCCATATGACTCCGACTCCAGGTGTACCCCATACAGAAATCTATACTTGACAACACTATACATCATTTACAGTGGTTTTGATTTCTTCCGCATGTTTCGTTTTCTTGTAATATTTTCTTCATTTTGCTGTAGTTATTATATACATGTATGAACATTTTGTAATGGGAACAAAGTATTTTTATGAATCTATCATTAAAACGTTTGAAAGGAACAGCATTTGTTTTGTAGATATTAGTCTCGCGTTTATATCTCCACCAAGCGCAGCGTTATTCCGAATTGCATGTGACTGTGTACTTGGTCAACTAGTTCATGTCGGTATTAACACCTTACTATAAAACAAGGGACCAATTACTCATTTGATTTCCAGACTGCTGATAAGCAATAGGCACATTGTGCTACATTCTCCATATCAATGGGAATTGAGGATGGCAATTTTGATGCAAGAATATTCCAGACACAGTTCCGATAAAGAGTACTCGGAAATGATCACTTGATTCTTGGCATTGTATGTTTGATTTAATTTCAGATATTTGGTAAGCAATGAGGCTTGTCTGATTAAGTTACGCCAATTTATCTGATTCTGTGACATTGCATTGTGATTAATCTAAACCTGGGTGGATGAAAAATACCTTTATCGACATAAATTAAGCCATGCTAACCCACTAAACAAACGTGTAGCTACGACCGTTGATTCCAACTAAACAAACGTGTAGATATGACCGTTGATTAAATCTAAACAAACGTGTAATATGACCGTTGATTAAATCTAAACAAACGTGTAGCTACAACCTTTGATTAATCTCGCCTCATAATTATTCGTTTTTCTTCATCTTAGCTGCAAACTAGCAGCGAAAATAACATTCAAATATATCATGGAATTTCATTAGAATTGTGTCAACGACTTCAGTTACAAATAAGAAACAGACGTCATTATTGTCTTCTGCTGCAATTATTTGAACTATTTATAGTCTTTTACCCAGCATGCAATAAATCGGCACAAACATCTGCAAATAATGCCAATCAGTTTTGACTTGTTTGTTGAACAAACAACCGTAAACAAGAATTATTTTCACACCTGTGGTTCAGCGCGTCGTTTATTCCCCCGCCCCCGGATTAAGATAAGTACGGTCTGTTGAAAATTAAAACTAACAATAGGCAATACGTTGGTGATGCATACAGACTTTTAAGCCAATGTTTTTCGAATACTCTTAATTTTCATGTTGCCATTCGATCTTTAATGAGAATAGTAAATGATGTGAAACAGTTGATTCATTTGTATATGTGGGAAGCGATAGCTTTTGTATGACGTTTATCTGGAGTAAAGGGTTTATCTGGAGTAAAGGGTTAATCGCTGCAATAGCATATGGATAGTTGTCTGGTTGTTAAAAGACGCAGTCACCCGAAGCTACATTGAAATTCAGACCCTTGCTATGTTATGATGGCACAGGTGTGTTGCGTTGTGGTGGGATATATTGGACACGGACATCACACCCTTCCCTCGTCATTGAATCCCTGCTGCATAGATTGAACCCCTGCTGCGTTGTGATGGGATATATTGGACACGGACATCACACCCTTCCCTCGTCATTGGATCCCTGCCGCATAGATTGAACCCCTGCTGCATTGTGGTGGGATATATTGGACACGGACATCACACCCTTCCCTCGTCATTGGATCCCTGCCGCATAGATTGAAACCCTGCTGCGTTGTGATGGGATATATTAGACACGGACATCACACCCTTCCCTCGTCATTGGATCCCTGCCGCATAGATTGAACCCCTGCTGCGTTGTGATGGGATATATTGGACACGGACATCACACCTCCTCGTCATTGAATCCCTGCTGCATAGATTGAACCCCTGCTGCGTTGTGATGGGATATATTGGACACGGACATCAACACCCTCCCTCGTCATTGGATCCCTGCCGCATAGATTGAACCCCTGCTGCGTTGTGATGGGATATATTGGACACGGACATCACACCCTTCCTCGTCATTGGATCCCGCGCGCGTTGTGATGGATATATTGGACGCGGACATCACACCCTTCCCTCGTCATTGGATCCCTGCCGCATAGATTGAACCCTGCTGCGTTGTGATGGGATATATTGGACACAGACATCACACCCTTCCCTCGTCATTGGATCCCTGCCGCATAGATTGAACCCCTGCTGCGTTGTGATGGGATATATTGGACACGGACATCACACCCTTCCCTCGTCATGGATCCCTGTCGCATAGATTGAACCCCTGCTGCGTTGTGATGGGATATATTGGACACGGACATCACACCCTTCCCTCGTCATTGGATCCCTGCCGCATAGATTGAACCCCTGCTGCGTTGTGATGACACATAGAATGGGACCCCTGCTGTGTTGTGATGACACATAGAATGGGACCCCTGCTACATTGTGATGACACATAGATGGGACCCTTGCTACGTTGTGATGGCACATAGATGGTAGGGGTCCATTCACAATGCAGCAGGGGTCCCATGTTCAGATAGGACAAAGTTATAATGGAGCTGTATGGATTTTACACTGCAACAACTAGGGTGGATAAGCGTTTGTATGCTAGCTCAAGATTTGTGGTGTTACCGAACGTAAAGGTTTATTGTGCTACATTAAACGTCCACAAATTAAAGTGTTTATTGTACATTAAGGTGCTTCGGCAATATAGTGTGCCCCCACACCCAGAAATGACAAAATTCCAGGTCTCCCCCCTGCTCTATGGGGAGATAACATCTGCAATGTCATGGTAACTTGTAATAAAACTAGTACCAATAAAATACCACCAGGTTTGGTATAAGAAAAATCTTGTTTCCGAGTAGTCATGAATTGACCAGACATTCTTGTTCTTTATTATTGTAGGATATATTGGATCAAATTTGAACAAACTAGGCGGACATCATTGCTAGGATGTTTTAGACCAGGCATTATTCAAATTCTACCAGGAGTTTGATATAGCAGAGTATTGTTACACGGATGGACACAGATGCAGATTGATCACTATACCTGACCGTGCTTGCTCCGCTATACCTGACCGTGCTTGCTCCGCTATACCTGACCGTGCTTGCTCCGCTATACCTGACTGTGCTTGCTCCGCTATACCTGACCTGGCTTGCTCCGCTATACCTGACCGTGCTTGCTCCGCTATACCTGACCGTGCTTGCTCCGCTATACCCGACCTTGTTTGCTCAGGTCACAGTGTCAGCGTTTTGCCTGGACGGTCTATAAATGTTGGTTCAGCATATTGTATAAATTACTGTTTATGCTTTCCAAGAATTGCCAAATTTCAAGGTCAGTGGTAGGACGAGATGTTGCAAATGAGACCTCGGATGAGAAATGATACGTTTCTTTTGACGAATAAATAATTTCTGAAATCTTACTATTTTAGGCCAAAAATCAAGGTCATTCTTGGGGGCAGGTAGTGTGGGTTCCCAGTTGTCGATATATACATTTTACCGTGGCCAACATGTATATATAATACCCACACCCAAACCATTAACCGCTGTATTGAGTTTCTGATCAACGCCTGGGGAAATCCGAGGTGTTTTCTGTGTAATTATCGATTTACATTAATCCTATAACTACCAGTAGGCCAATTAGCATGACTATTGCGACCTCAATTAGTGACATATGAATCAAAAACAGGAAACAACCCCTAGAAACAGTTTGCAAGTTATCAAAACATTTGTTTTTATGTGCAAATATATATTTGTGGACATCGCCAGGATGATGACAATACAGATGACTCGACTCTCAGTAAAATGGTCGAGACCAAAACTAACACGGCTTTTATTACGCATTTATTTACGTATATAGAAATGACTGATTTTTCATATCAAAACTATGCTACATATTTTTTAAACAGAAACGTGAATGTTTTTCAATAACGCTTGTAATGAATGTTCTTCAATTACTCGAGTGTTCAAGTGTTCATGGTTTCGACGTCCGTTTCACAGAATCTACCAATGATACCTGTATCTTCTCTCGCATTCTGCAAAACAAAACAAGAAACTTTTTTATCTTAAAATTTATGACACTATCTTTAACTGTTCCATCGCCTAACAGTAAATAAACCGTTACATATTTATGATAAACAAACAGAGGTATATATGGCCGGTGACACACGAAAAGGGAGCAGTCGGACATAATTAACAAATATGAAGTTGATATATTGGGTTCTATACCACAATGTCTCAAAAACAAATCATGAAAATGTCAACTCGATATGTGTATCAATTGATAAAGTTAGTGCCACACACACACACACGCACATTTTTTTATATAATATGACCATAGGGCAAAAAATCATGATTTTACCAAATGGCATGTCATCTTTTTCTAACAAAGTGATGGTCTTGGAAACATTGTTCCTATGACAACAGTTTCAACAGGTTTACACTATTTGATATCGAAATTTAAGCGGTATAGCTGTAACTAATAATGTGGGGGGAAATGTGTCATTAGTCCAATTTAAACATTTTCTTCCCATTTTTCTAAAAATGTCCAAGTGTCCATTTTCGCATGGCGTATGCCATTTCCCATCAAGTTTGCTGCTGTGTCATCGTACGAGATGATAAACTAACATATTTAAATATCTAAAGCAAGGCTTCTAACAGTAGTGGTCACTGCCCAATTACTAAATAACTAATTTCGCCGTATCTTTGGACATTCTGACAGTGTTAAAAAAGATGAAAATCAGCCAAGACGAAGCGTTGTTTTTGTATATTATGCGAAATAGTAACAAGTCAATTTAATGTTGGTGTAATTAGTTATATTATATTTCGGGTTTTACGCCTGCATCAGCACCATTTTGGGCTATATCGCCGGCGGGCAGTTTACCTAACAACACCTTTCCTGGGCAGGCTCCAGCGTTTAACCAGTACTTGTGTGCACCAACCTCCGTAAGAAACTGCCAACTTTGTCATATAAATGAGACACGGGTCTGAGTGGGGCTCGAACCCGTGACCATCAGTGATGATAGGTTACAGTGGTATACAAGTCAGCGCGACCTTAACCACTCGACCACGGAGGCGGACTGGTACAATATTTATACAGGGCACATTCTAGAGGGTGAAATAGTCTCCCTAGGGACCCTGACTGCCCACTGTGGTGGGTGGGGGGACGGGGGAAACTTCTCCATAAAAAACAGAATGTATTTATTTTCATACAAAATTGTGCCCATTAAGCTACACTCTACAACATCATTAAATGTGAATTTAAGCCCTATTTTTTTATTTTATTTAACGCCACTACCGGTTGCCCATTTGAGCGACGGGCAGTTTCAACAACACTTTCCTGGGCAGGTTCCAGCAGGTATAACTATCTATCTATCTTCCTTTTATGTCGAACCCCTCATGGGGACGTAGACATGTTGCGCGTCAAAAACCGCAAATAAGTTAAAAGTATGAGTAGTAAGCGGGGCTCGAACCCGTGACCATCAGTGATGATAGGTTACAGTGATATACAAGTCAGTGACCGTTAACCACTCGACCACAGAGGCAGACTTTACGCCGTGTTGAGATATTGATTAAATAATACCATTAAAGGGATTTAATTCTCAAAATAATTCAGACAGTATATGAAATTATTTTGAATACATTATAAAAGGTTACTGTGGTGAAATCTGTATTATTTTTGTATCCAATTTCAGATAAACAATATCATTACACTTTTATCCAAAACATTTGAAAACAATTATGAACATTAAGAACTATAGGTTTAGGTTTTTTTATTTATATTATTAATTGGCTTTGCAGAGTTTGTTTTAACCCATTTGATTCTGAATACCGTTCAAACAGTATTTGCAAAGAACATAGAGCCAGATCAGCCGCTGCGGAACGTGCTGTTTGCTATTCAGATGATCTTGCTAAGACACTTGGCTATGCAGCAAACATAGATCCTGATCCGCACACAGCGTCATGCTGCGGCTGATCTGGATCTATGTTGTTTGCAAAAGCCATTAAATGTATCCAGAATGAAATGTGTTAATATTTTATGCAATGGCATTAATAAAATGTATACATGAAATTTACAGACTTGTGTTATTTAATGTTTTTTGTTGTAATTTAAGTGTTTAAATGAAAATATGAAATCGCCCAAGTAAAGGTGAAATTCTAGTCAATAGTTGGTTCCATTTTGGAATATGCAAAATTTGCCAAAAGAATTCTATGAAGGAACAAAAGCAATAGAAAAAGTTTTGGAAAGAAATTGTGATCAGATCCACCTATGTTAATAGCACTACTATATTGAAACTGGATTCACTCAGCATGAGGCAAGGACACGGTGTTGTACTGTGTACTTACTGCGGCTCTTTATCCCCTCGCCCATAGTGTATTTATAGGTAGCCATGTAATAGACGAACATGGACATCAACACTATATGTAGAGGAGCTGCCATCGTTGGTGTCTGCGCTCGAAAGTGCCGTGCAGAGTGTCTGTGCAACCCTGCGAATACACAATCAATTTTATATCGCACATGAACATACCAATAGACGCGACACTACTGACAATCAAGTAGACTGAAGAAATAATTTGATGTAAAAAGTGAAAAGAAATCTAGATCTAGTCAATCTTTTCTATTCATATTCTGGAATGTTGTCTTAAAAACCTTGATCCGAGGGCAGAACACGGGATTTTGCCACCCAAATATATAGGTGTGAAAGTCATGATAGTGCAGTGGTAGCGCGCTCACTTCAGGTGCGAAAGGCCCTAAATTTGTGCCCAGCTGTAACCGTTACGATTGTGTGTCCTTTGGCCAGGAACTTAAATTCACATTGCCTCTTCTCTCTTCCTCGAGGTGATGGATTCCACTAGGAAGGAGGTCTCGAGAGTAATCTTAACGTTGTAAAAACTTGTTTCGCAATCGAGATAAAAGAAATTTGTATACATATAAACTATAATGAAAACTACCGCTGTGTAGCCGACATGTACTTACATCTAGATGCAGTACCGGTGATGTTGCTTATCGTTTTTTCCGCCTTCCACACATGCATAGGTATCTCTCCAATCTTCAGATCCCAGAATGAAATCTCTGAAAAATACAATATTTCCAATTTGAACACCACAGACCTCTAAATTGGCTTACAAAAAAATGTAGATCCAGATGAGCCGGCTCGTGACGAGCCGTCTCATCAGGATCTGCACTTTTTTCTAGTAATATAACTATTTTTAGAATTTTTTTTACCCATTTTGATAAATGAACTGATCCAAATGTAATTTTGTTATTAATTTATTGGTCTAAAAATATCATGGACCAGTCCATGTCAGTTACTTGGTGTTGAATGGGTTAAAGCAAACTGCCTTGAACAATCCCAAGTAGTGGCAGTACTTGAGCTAGTACAAATATTTAGGCATTACCTCATATTACGCGTCGTTGGATTTCTGACCAACATTTTGAAGCTTTTCGGACATGAATGGTTATAAATGTGTGCATTGGTGCTAAGAATAATCCTAAATATAGATATTAAGAACGTTTAAATTATATTGTCTAACCGGCGAGATTCTCCCATTTTTTCTGCGCAGTCTTCACAAAAGCAATCCGAATGAAATATTTTTAGTACATTTCATGCGTATGGTTGTTTTTTGGTTGTATGGCACGGAGATAAATCTTGTAAACATTTTCGTCTAATTATTTCTATTTTTGATTTTCGCAATAATCAAATATTCAAAATGGACGATTTGGAATGGCGAAACTCTGCCATGAAATATAAACGTCAATTTCTTGTATAATATTGTGTCAAGAGATGTTATAGACTGTGCAGAATTCAAACAACGGTATGTGTGTTCATCTTGTTAGCAATTTTATTTATAAAAACTTTTTAGAATATAAAATATGTTATCCTGGGTATACCGGTAACCGGTGACATAAGCAATAGCCTGTGTATTTTTGTTCCAAAACGAGGCTGTGCAAATAATGTTCACTCTCAATTAAGCATAATCATATTTATTTTATTGTATGCAATATTAGTTAGTAAGAAATAAATCGTAATTAAATCAAAAACAAAGTGAAAGCAACAGCACATGCCTCCATCTTTTATTTACGCGGTGATACCAATAACCGGTGACGATGTAAATTTCACCTCACAAGTTTATACCAGTAGCAATAAATGCCATATTAAGGCAATCATGTGATGTCACATGAGTAGCGGGCACCTTACAAATGTCAAATTCAGCCGATAGATAACAAATCCATTGAAATTCATCTAAATATTGAAAACATGAACAAAAACTTACGAGTGTAAGAGGAAAAAACAAGTTTTGAAGAAATTACGGTAAATTTACCCGTAGAAATGACATTTCAGCTAGGTTTTGCTATGGACAGTTGCAGAAATTCTACGGAAATTGTCAATAGTAAGCACAAAATGAACATGTGTGGTTCATTTGGATTTATTCTGATATCACCGCTTATTAGTATTCACCGATATTAGGGTCATTGGGAATACCTGCAATTGAGGTTTACCGTATATAGTCGTTTCTTAACATACCGCTGGTCGTAACATACCGAGGCATCAACACTTTTTCAGAACGAGGTAAAATAACGCCACCTATCATTCTTTCCATTGGATCAGTGTTGACCCAGAAAGGTAAACATGTGTTGATAAACAAGAAATAATAAACTGTCAACGTAAGTGGTTCGAAAATTACTGATGCAAGATGCTTACCTGAATATCAAGATCTATGCAAAATTACCACACCCCTTTATCTGAAAAAATGCTCCAAATGTCCATAATATATATTTATGTTCATTCCAACTTTGTAAAATGGCGGTCTGCTACCTGGTATTTATGAATGAAGCTGCTTTGATCACGTGTTTAGGTTACTACGTAATTCCCGTATTACCAAATATGGGCATAATTTTAAGGTCCGAGACGCGCTTTTTCTATTGAATGATTACTTTTCAAAACAGTCTCCCCCTTAAATGTAGTATTTTTTATTAAAAACAAGTTGATGTATTGAACTTTCTTCCGTGATGTAAATCTATTGACATGTGGTGATATAGCCAGATTCCCGCATTTTATTATTCATAAAAGTAGGCCCATCATGGGCCTAAGGCTGTTTGTTGTTTTCTGGTGGGAGATTAAAAAGATATTCATGTTTTATGTTAAAATGACAAATTTACTGCTAGACTTACATATTATACAGATTAAGGTCTCTGTCAAATACTCACATAATTTTATTATGACTACCTTTGTATAACCACCCAAATCAGGGCCTCTGCCATTTGCCGCGGTATACTCGGAACTACTGATTACGTAACTGCTGACACGATGGCATCAAAAACATGATAAACACAAGTGATTCCCAATAGTATTTCTTCTTTGTGTATGTGTAATGTTGAAGTGGAGAAGTCATAAGATGATGCAAAATGAGGTTTAAATTCAGGTACATAATAGTATATCTGTAATTTGGTTTTTAATAGCTAGTACCGCGATATACCCATAATGCATCCTAGACATTGAAAAATGCCCGGATAGTAAAATGTCACATTTTTCAAGCCTAAATATTTGGACTATATGGACAGTTGCACAAATTCGACGGAAATTGTCAATAGTAAGCCCAAAATGAGCATGTGCGTTTCATTTGGATGTATCCTGATATCACCGCTTATTTAAGTTATTAGTGTATTCACCGATATTAGGGTCACAGGGGATACTTGACCTGGTTATATTTTACACCAGGCATGTGAACAAACATGGAATAGTTATGGAAATGTACGTTTTCTGCACTTTACTCTATCCTCCAATAACTAAATAACCTGTCATAGTTCGAGGACGACGCTATAACAGTGTTAAGTTTAGAATGATTTTATTTAGAGGTGGAATAATACATTTGAATTCTTACTAGGTTTGCCGTAGTATCTTGACGGATCATACGGACCATGCACGCGCATGTTGTATTCTGGGGGATACGGATTGTATGGCCGTGGATAATGACTTATATCCTTATAATTAAGTCTCGGCTTCAATGTATCCAAACTCATCTTGCCAGGTCTTGCTTCGGTCACTTTGAGGGTTGAGATGGCTTTGATTTTTGTTTAGTGGCTTTTTATATTCGGTTCATTCTTAATCGAATAGTATTTTCGTCGTCTTCTTTGATCGAACACCTTCGAAACCGTTCACCAACATTGACAGCTCAAATGTGAGCAACTTATCTTTCTCCATGACCCATACATCCACACTCAAGCGCGACCTTCCTAAGACACACATCCCTTAGTCCAGAAGATTCCTATTCAAAGCGGTCACTAGTCAAAATAATATTCCTAGTCAAAACGGTCACTAGTCAAAATAATATTCCTAGTCAAAACGGTCACTAGTCAAAATAATATTCCTAGTCAAAACGGTCACTACTCAAAATAATATTCCTAGTCAAAACGGTCACTAGTCAAAAATAATATTCCTAGTCAAAACGGTCCCTAGGTAATATAAGTTTCATCGTATGCTACAAGATTACCTCGTGTACAGACATTGTAGGCTACGTACAGCACAATGCATAGCATAGCAACAGCATATACGGCAGTTTGCCATATTACAAGTCAGGTGGGTACTCTTTCACCGAAAGCACTCTTGTGGGCTTAACTCTCTGCACACCATTCAAGTCATGTGTGCAAACTGTCACCGAAAGTACTCTTGTGGGCTTCACTCAATGCACACCATTGTAGTGAGGTTGGTAAACTGTCATCTAAAGAACTCTTGTAGACTTAACTCTACAAACCATTGAAGTCAGGTGGGTACACTGTCACATAAAGAACTCTTGTTGACTTAGCTATCTGTATACCATTCAAGTCAGGTGGGTAAAATGTCATCAAAAGCACTCTTGTGGGCCTACATCTCTGAGCACCATTGAAGTCAGGTTGTTAAAATGGCACCTAACGCATTCTTATGGGCTTAACTCAGTGCACACCATAGTAGTCAGATTGGTAAACTGTCACTAAAAGAACTCTTGTAGACTTATCTCTGCATACCATTCAAGTCAGGTGGGAAAATCGAAAACACTCGTGTGGTCTTAATTCCATGTACAACATTGAAGTCAGTTGGATAAACTGTCACAAAAATAATTCGTGTGGACTTAACTATCTGCACACCATTGACGGCAGGTGGGTAAACTGTCACCTAAGGAAATATTGTGAACGTAACTATCAGTACGCCATTGAAGTCAGGTGGGTAAAATGTCACATTATGAACTCTTGTGGACTTAACGTTCTGTACACCATTCAAGTCAGGTAGGTAAACTGTCACCGAAAGCACTCGTGTGGGACTAACTCTCTGCACACCATTGTAGTTGCCATGTGGGTAAGCTGTCACCGAAAGTACTCTTGTGGACTTAACTCCATGCACACCATTGTAGTCAGGTTGAAAAAATTTCCCCGAAATAACACGTGTAGACCTAACTCTCTGCACACCATTGACGTCAGGTTGGTAACTATTAAATGTTGTTAGAGGTAAGCTGTTATTTGTACCAACATCATATCTGATATATAAATGTATTGAATATTTTAATAATTATAGCATATGATATTGTTTACGTGTTCAGAGTATGCAACACTGGGCACGGTTCGAAGATGATGGCCGTTGCTCTGTAACTGTTACCTATGATGGCGTTCAGTTGGAGTATTGCATTCCGATATAAGAGAGTGTCAGTATGGATTCAGCAGGGTTGACACCAATGAGGTAAGTACATGTATGAGGTTACACTCTGTTATTGTGAGAGCCATTAAAAAAACCACTCCTAGATATTCAATTATTTATATTTCGGGTTTTACATCCGCATCAACAATATTTAGGGCTATATCGTCGGCGGACGGTTTACCTAACAACACCTTTTCCTGGGCAGGCTCCAGCGGTTAACCAGTACTTGGGTGCACCAACCTCCGTAAGAAACTGCCAACTTTTTCATATAAATGAGATACGGTCTTAGCGGGGCTCGAACCCGTGACGATAGGTTACAGTGGTATACAAGTCAGCGACCTTAACCACTCGACCACGAGGGCGGCCACTCCTAGATATTCAAATGAAAGGTGATAAATATTCACCTGACTTCAATTGTGTTAAGATAGTTAAGCTCACAAGAATTCTGTCGGTGACAATTTACCTTCCTGACCTCAATGGCATGCATGGAGTTAATCGCCAATAGTTCTTTATGCGACAACGTACCCATCATTTCAATTGTGTGCAGAGAAAATGATTGCTGTAGAAGACAGTTTACCCACCTGATTTCAATGGTGTGCAGAGAATTAAGCCAACACGAATACACCAGGTCACAGTTTACCAACCAAACTGCAATAGTATGCAAGGAGTTAAGCCCACTAGAGTTCTTTAGGTGACAATTTAGCAACCTGACTTAAATGGTGTACCTATAGTTAAGCCCCAAGATTTCTTCAGGTGACCAAAGCCCAACAAATTATAAAAGTGACAATGTACCCAGCTGACATCAATAGTGTGCAGAGAGTTAAGCCCACATGAGTTATTTATTTGACAATTATGCCACATCATTATAATGGCGTGCAGCTAGTTAAGCTCCAATAGTTCATTAGGTGATAATTTAACAACCTGACTTCGATGAAGCACAGAGAAAAACCTCTGAAAATACTGTGGAAAACAGTTGTCCACCTGACTTCAGTGGTGTGCAGAGAGTTAAGCTCACAGTCATTCATTAGGTCACAGTTTACGAACCTAACTTCAATGCTGAGCATGGAGGTAAACCCACAATATATTTCTAGGTGATAATTTAATTCACCTGACGTCAATGGTGTGCAGATAGTTAAGCCCTAAGAGAGGCTAAAGTGACAATTTACCCACATGAATTGAAAGGAGTCCATGAGGTTTTCCCACTATGGTTCTTTGGGTGACAAGACCCACCTGACTTCAGTGGTGTGCAGAGAGTTAGATAAATGTCTAAGAATGCTGTAGAATATAGTTTAGCCACCTAGCTTCAATCCTGTGCATGGAGTTAAGTCCCAGGAGTTCTTTGCGTGACAATTTACCCACCTGACTTCAATGTTGTGCAGAGAGTTATGCCCCAAGAATGCGCTAGGTGACAGTTTATCCACCTGAAATCAATGGTGTGCACATAAGCCCCAGGAGCTCATAAAGTGACAGTTTACCAACATGACTTCAATGGTGTGCAGAGAGGTAAGCCCACAATAGATCTTTAGGTGACAATGTACCCACCTGACTTCAATGGTGTGCAGAGAGTTAGGTCCACAATAATGCATTAGATCACAGTTTACCAACCTGACTAGCTAAATCCCAAGAGTTCTTTATGTGACAATTTACCAACCTGCCTTCAATGGTGTGCATGGAGTTAAGCCCACAAGAGTTATTTGTGTGACAATTTACCCATGGCTTCAATAGTATGCATGGAATTAAGCCACATGAGTTCTTTATGTGACAATTTATCAACCTGCCTTCAATGGTGTGCAAGGGTTAAGCCCACACGAGTGCTTTCGGTGACATATTACCCATCATACTTGAATGGTGGGTATGGAGTTATGCCACGTGATTTCTTTATGTGACAATTTACGACTTCAATGTTATGCAAATAATAAAACCCAAAGAATGGCTTCGGTGACAATGTACCAGCCTGACTTCAAACGTGTGCATGCAGTTACGCCCACAAGAGTTCATTAGGTGAACATATTTATCCACCTGACTTCAAATGTATGCAGAGTTAAGCCCAAAGAGTTAATTTGGTGACAATTTAACAATCTGACTTCAGTTGTGTGCATATAGTAACACCCCAAGAGTGCTTTCGGTGACATTTACTAACCTGACTTCAATGGTGTGCAGATAGTTACGCCCTAAGAATGCGTTAAGTGACAGTTTAGTCGCCTGATTTCAACGCAGATAGCTAAGCCCCAAGAGTTCTTGAAAATGACAGACATAGTACATTATGTATAGAACAATGATACCACTGGTTAATCATGATTACCTCGTGTCCAAACAGTGTACGTTATGGTACGCTATGTACAGCACAATGATATCACTGGCTTCTGAACTAATACCATCATGGACAACTAACTGGAGTCAAGTATCTAGAAAATTCTTAATCACATTAATGTTTGACCTCTGAATCCATAGTCATGCATTTTAGTAACTTACTTTCTCGTGATTGACCTTGTCGAAAGCCTTGCTGAAATCGAATAGGATGAGATATACTTGATGCCTCTTCTTGTAGACTGAGGTAACCGAGTCATTGACTAGCATTACTGCATGTACTTAAGCCCCACATGACCTATTCCCCCTACAATCATGTTGCAAGTGGTACAGAATACTGTGGTTGGTGAAGTGCTTTACTACCGAAAATAACTGTCTAATGAGAGTATTCATTAACTAGTCTGTTTTAAATGTTCATGTTATGCATTAAATTGCATAAAATTGCACAACATTGCATTGAGCCGAACATTGTCACGGGACACATGCACTTGATGCTGTTAGCAATGAACAAACATATAAAATCAAGATTTTTTCACATGACACTAAAGTTTATGAAATAACTGGAAATTGTAACAGCATTAAAGAGGAGTTGAATACTACAGTGACTGGGCGATGAAATAGGAACTGAAGTTTAACGTAGTAATGTGTACATCAAATGAAAGAGTTGAATATTACATGAACGGAGATAAATTAAGTAAAGTAAATGAAGAATGTGATCTCGGTGAACATTATCTTCCAAGTTGATCTGACATTCAACAAACATATTTCATATAAAGTGCAAACAGCAAATAGTATTATCAGTAGATCTTTTAAATATCTTGACATGGATTTTTATGTACGGCTTTACAAAGCACTCGTGCGATCCCATCTAGAATATGGAACTGCTGTTTGGCATCTTTACTAACGGAAATAAATAGAGAATGTGAAGGTGTCCAGAGAAGATTCACCATGCTCATACCAGCACTGAAAGAAAAAGCATACAATGACAGGATTACATCGCTCAAATGGTCAAGTCTAGCCATAGACGAAGAAGAGATGATGAGATGACATTATTCAATATTTCAAGATTCTTAATGGAATTTAAGACATTCCATGCAAAACATTTTTCATAATTACTGAAATCAGAACACGATGTCATTGTTACAAATTAGTCAAACCAATGTGTGAAACCAGTTTCCGTCTCCAAAGCATTTATCAGAGAATAATATCTGAATGGAATAACATAACATACGGCGTTGTAAAAGCAAGGACCCTTTTAAACAGTTTTTAAAATCGGATTGACAAGCTTTGGCGACAATGAAAACCAGTACTCTTAAAGTAAATACATGTGTTACATCTACATGTATCTGTAAATGATGTAACTGGAATACCGAATATCACAGGATCTGTTCCAAGAAAACGTTCATTTAATATATCAGTAATAATAAGAAGCTACAACGATGTCTGCTTAAAAAGGATATATGCACAATGTGCATCTTGTTTGCAATGAAGTATTCAGATACATGAGCTGGTATCAAAGGCCGGGCAGCACGAGTCATTCCTTTACTCTATGCACATCTGGGGACTGGAGGATGACAACTGCCGAATATATATTACTGGGAGAGGCTATCAAACTGCTAGGCTTTAAAGAAATCCATGCAGGCGTATTACTTTCATCAGATCAGATCCTCATAACGATATACATGTATACATTTATCTCAAGATATGAAGATTAACTAGTTTTGCACAAAAATGTTAAATGGGGGGAGGGGCATTGTTTTTAAAACGATATTGGGAACACATATATAATTATGTATTAAAATGATACTGAATCTTAATATGTGTTAATGCTTGTTCAAAACATTGCACAACTATGTATCTTTAATGCTGAATAACATGTAAATACAATAAGGTTTGTTATAAAATAAAAAAAGTTATGCATCGTTTCCGTAGTTGTAACTCATTTATCATGATGTTGATTTCACTGTTCAAACTACACTGGGTATACACGTATATATTTTGGCTAAAATCATACGAAATCATAATATTATTTAACCAAATTTGGCACAATAGTGTAATACTCGTTTATCAATAGTGTATTGATTTCAAGAAAATGACATTGGGTACACATATTTCGATTAAAATGATACTAATCGTAATATATTTAACAAAACTTAGCAACTGAGTGTAATTTTAAATTCTGAATACCATTCTGTAATAAAAATTAATTCCGTACTCATACCGCATTTTAGATGGCGCCATTAAAAAGTTAATTCTAGTTGTTATTATTTCAAACAAGACAGCCAATTAAAAGTCACAAGACAACCACTCTTATGCTGCACCGGTAAAAATAGAAATGTCAGATTCTTGGTAAATATGATCATTTCTCGATCTCTATATATATCACGCAACCTAATTATGATATTTCGGCAGCTTACAGGATCAGGGCTCATTCTAGAGGGTGACTTGGGCGAAATACCTTGACTTCGCCACCTATTTTTTTTTTTTTACAATTTTCATACACAATTTTGTCCAGTAAGATACACTGGCCCATAATAAAGCACTGCTTTTATTCATATGTTCTATTTAATAGTCGGTGTGTAGTTTAACTCATATTTTGTTGAATTATAATGTTAAATGTATGTATGTTCCATTAATGTCAAACCCCTTGTAGACATGTTTTCCTGGGCAAGCTTAGCCGATCTAAGTGGTTAACCAGTACTAAGCAATGTGTGTGAGGTGCCTTGCTCAGTGACACTACATATGTGGCCTGACCTAGTATCGAACCCGGGACCGATCGATTCCAAATCCGACGCTCTACCACTGGACCACGGATGTCGAATAACACCATATAAAGATGCAATCGCGCGCTTTCTCACTTCACAAAAATATGGACCTTGAATGAGCCCTGCAAGCCGGATTAAATTTTAATGTCAATTACCGACGAAAGATGTTTGTGCCAAAAACTCATTATTATAGTTATGCCAATCAAAATGTAGTGCCATAATCGGCATTATTGAATCATTTTCGCGTTTGGCGCCATTGCCAACGAACAGTGGTAACTCTGCTTGTGAAGCTTCAGAGAATGTCCCCTACCCTGGTTGTTGGCAAAGGGAAATAACTGAGCCCAGTCTATAAGATGTATGATCTTAGAAGTATTGTGTAAGATCTCCTCTTTGCCTATATTCAAGTGTTGTGGGGTGTAGTTCATGGTGTAGTTCAGCCAGTCTTTCCCCATAAGCAAAGCGCTTTTTGTTCTGGGACCTATCTTACCTATCGAAAGGTCCAGAGTTCGAGCCCCACTGGAGCCGTTACGATTGTGCCCTTAGGCAGGGCATTTAAATTCCACGTTGACTCTTCTCTCTTCCTCGTGGCCATGGATTACATCAGGAATGAGATCTCGACAGTGATTAATATAAGTTTTAAGAACTTGTTTAGCAATCGAGCTAAAATAAATTTGTATATAAAAAAAGCTCTTTTTGTTCTTGTTGCTCATTTTCACTAACCTGTTCATTCTTCTTTGTGTTGGAAACCAGATAATGCCGGTAGTCAAGATGCCGAATTATAGCTTTGTACAGTTGAAAGAAACAATGCCTTGTCCATATACAATGTACATGTATTAAAAATTACGTCTGATAATTATAAATTTTACCTGGGGACGTTATGATTCTATTACCGGTACAATAATTCAGAAAAGACATGCAGAAAAGTCAAATCAAATTTATTTGATATATGAACATGGAATGTGAATATTGCAATTGCAGGCTGATTGAGTATGACAGGTGTGCCCAGATGGGGCAGGAGATAATGCAGAAGATCAATGAACGAAATAAACACAATAGAACGAGCAATCCATACACCAAGGTATGTATAAACATGAACGAAATACACACAATAGAACAAGCAATCCATACACCAAGTTATGTATAAACATGAACGAAATACACACAATAGAACAAGCCATCCATACATCAAGGTATGTATAAACATGAACGAAATACACACAATAGAACAAGCAATCCCTACACCAAGGTTTGTATAAACATGAACGAAATACACACAATAGAACAAGCAATCCCTACACCAAGGTTTGTATAAACATGAACGAAATACACACAATAGAATCCCTACACCAAGGTATGTATAAACATGAATGACATACACACAATAGAACGAGCAATCCCTACACCAAGGTTTGTATAAACATGAACGAAATACACACAATAGAACAAGCAATCCATACACCAAGGTTTGTATAAACATGAACGAAATACACACAATAGAACAAGCAATCCATACACCAAGGTATGTATAAACATGAACGAAATACACACAATAGAATGAGCAATCCCTACACCAAGGTATATATAAACATGAACGAAATACACACAATAGAACGAGCAATCCCTACACCAAGGTTTGTATAAACATGAACGAAATACACACAATAGAACGAGCAATCCCTACACCAAGGTTTGTATAAACATGAACGAAATACACACAATAGAACAAGCAATCCCTACACCAAGGTATGTAATAACATGAACGAAATACACACAATAGAACAAGCAATCCATACACCAAGGTATATATATTATATAGTCTGGTTTACTCCTGCACAAATTATCACATTTACTGTTTCATCTGTGCCAACGAGAGTGATTAATATAAGTTGTTAACGCTTGTTTCGCAATTGTTGTAAAATAAATAGTTTAAACTTTTAAATAGATTCATTTTGATCATCGGTAGAGGTTTTTTTGTAGCCTAATAGTAATTTACATGTACATGTAGTTATAGGGTGGAAACCTGGCTTATTGGTAAACAGTTTTATGTGGAAGTCGTGATAGCACAATGGTAGCGCGTTCGCTTCATCTGCGAAAGGCCCAAAGTTCGAGCCCCACTGGAGCCAGTACGATTGTGCCCGTAGGTAATGGCATTTAAAGCAGCATTGCATCGTAATAACGGATGTTTTGGGTAAAATATAAATACCAATGTGTGTGTGTTTACAAAAATCGAAAATAGTCGCTCAGAAACAATAAAATTCCAATAAATTTAAACCGTCGTATGCGCGAATTTGTTTAAACCGTCGTATGCGCGAATTTGTTTATCAACACACGAAATGTAAACACGCACAGCGTGCATGCATGAAACAACAGAGGATGTAAAAAAAACAACGTATATATTTTGAACATGAAAGACTATCCATCTATCTTCCTCTAATGTCGAACCCCTCGCGGGGATGTAGAAATGTCCCTAAAAGACTTAGCTAGTATGAATCAACATATCAAGTAATTTAATTAAAAAAGACAACGTGAGACAAATGGGGACGATGCATTCCGAATGTAAACAAGTGCGGTCGATGCATTCCGGTTGTAAACAAGTGCATGACCGAAAGTCGGGTTTCGAGTTTGTTTTATCGCAAAAAAACACTGTTTACCAAATGAACATAAGCATACAAAGTATAATGTTAGAATGTTTAGCAGCATTGCTACCCATACGTAAAAATTGAATTTTTCAAATATCTTTTATTTCATACGATGTAATGCTGCTTTAAATTCCACATTGCTTCTTCTCTCCATCGTGGCGGTGGATTCTATCAGGAATGAGGTCTCGAGAGTGATTAATATAAGTTGTAAGAACTTGTTTTGCAATCGAGCTAAAATAATTTTGTATACAAGAACAGTTTTATCCATTGGATGATGAAATTAGTATATCTAAAAGATGTCACAGTGTTGGTATATATAAGCATGTATATTTTCAGTTATCAGCGCAGGCTAGATCGTCCATGAAACAGTTTTCTACAAACGTACAAAAGTTGAAGAATGATCTCATCCGAGCAACATCATCGTATCATATGTATCCTTGTGAAAGTCTGGAACCATAGTGCGCAATGCACAGACTGGTGAACCTATCTCAATATGCCTGTTGCAAAGATGACTATGTTTGTTATCAAAATATAAGCTGTATCAAATTATCAAAGTTCCAGTACCTTTACCGGTACTCTGTGTTGCATAATTTAACAGAATTATCTCCCTCATTACACTTAGAAAATGAGGTTTACGTATTTTAGAAAGTTTGTTTATATCCTCAACCACTCACTCCATGTTATTGAAATTTCACATAAATGTTCCTTATTAATCAGATAAAGATTTTCTGTCCAAACCTCAGCTTATGAAACACTAACAGAGTCAGAGTCAGAATCAATCCACCTACACGTTATGCTTTGCTAAGCATTGTGGGATATTAACATACACACATCTTCAGAATCAATCCACCTACACGTTATGCTTTGCTAAGCATTGTGGGATATTAACAAGATAACATTGTTTTAAGTAATGCAGATCTCACCAACATACAATATAAACTTGCATGACATTAATGCAAATTTTCGAATAGTCGAGCGCCCTGTCCTTCCGACAGCTCTTGTTTCAAATACATTCTATTTTTAGAAGAGGTTTGAATACACACAGTCAGCAGCATTTTTTTTCACAGACGGATCTGTAGTCCAGTGGTAGCATGCTGGAATGTTTGATCCCCCCCCCCCGCCTGACCCTAATACAATTAACAGTCTTTCAGATGGGACGTTAAACAGAGGTCTTGTGTCGGTGCTGTACGCCGTACACGTAAAAGAACCAGAGGAGACTCTGGAATGGGTCTCTGTCTGTATCATTGCACTATCCTCCAACAATCTAACATGACTAATCTATTCAGGAGGCGTCGCTCATATGGGCAACCGGTAGCGACGATAAATAAACGTAAAACACACACACATTTTTTTTATTATCTAGGTAGCAAGTTAGTTATTATTTAACAAGAAATAAATATTACCATGTGCCTGTCGGTTTACAGGCCGCTAATGTTTATCGGTGAATAAATATTACCATGTGCCTGTCGGTTTACAGGCCGCTAATGTTTATCGGTGAATAAATATTACCATGTGCCTGTCGGTTTACAGGCCGCTAATGTTTATCGGTGAATAAATATTACCATGTGCCTGTCGGTTTACAGGCCGCTAATGTTTATCGGTGAATAAATATTACCATGTGCCTGTCGGTTTACAGGCCGCTAATGTTTATCGGTGAATAAATATTACCATGTGCCTGTCGGTTTACAGGCCGCTAATGTTTATCGGTGAATAAATATTACCATGTGCCTGTCGGTTTACAGGCCGCTAATGTTTATCGGTGAATAATTTGTAGTCTCTTTTACAGCAGGTAGAACAAATATTACTTGCAATCTCCATTATGAATTCATAACTTTGCAGTTTGTTTGTGCGTCCGCCTCCGTGGTCGAGTGGTTACGGTCGCTGACTTGTATACCACTGTAACCTATCATCACTGATGGTCACTGGTTCGAGCCCCGCTCAGACCGTGTCTCATTTATATGAAAAAGTTGGCAGTTTCTTACGGAGGTTGGTGCACCCAAGTACTGGTTAACCGTTGGAGCCTGCCCAGGAAAGGTGTTGTTAGGTAAACTGCCCGCCGGCGATATAGCCCAAAATGGTGCTGATGCAGGCGTAAAACCCGAAATATAACATATAACATAACAGTTTGTTTGTTGCTATAGCATGAGGTACCTCTGTGCAAGGAGGAGTAATCTTTTGTCGGTTTTGTACGTCTTTCAGTTTTGATTGCAAATTCAATTGTTACAACTTGAGAAAGCTCTCGAGACCTCACCACGAGGGAGAGAGAAACCGCTAAACAGAAATATTGATATAATTCAAGTGTCTTGCCTAAAGATACCACCGCGGTTCAGATTGGTGGCGGAGTGGATACCGTATCCATTACACTGACTCACCATGGAAGCCATTTTGTATGAAGCACTGTGCAGATGAATAGAAGATACCTTAACAAGTAATAAGAACTCAACGAGAAGTTGATAGACGTCAAGTAATGATAGACAATCTCATCACTAAGGAGAAACAATTAGAACAAGCATTCCGTAACGAAGGTGGGGAGTCAAGGTAAATAACAGGGTGACCACACATCAGGGAAAGCTAGGCAATTTGAGATTTCACATTCACTGCAGGGAAAGCTAGGCAATTCTTGGTCAAATATCTAAAGTCAAGGAATTTCAAATTGATTGTTAATGAGATATTATTTATATTAAGTGGTAATATAACTTAATAAGAAAGTAGATTCATTTAAAATTACTGTGTTACAGTTTTATTAGGTTTGTCTATAGTAATTAACTAAAGGCTGTCCGATTAGCGAGGTGGTTAGCACGCTCACTTCTCATCAATGCAACCTGGGTTCGATCCTCGGACAGGGTGAGATGGTATGGTGGTCGCCAAATCAGACAGGTGGGTTTTCTCCGAGTACTTCGGTTTCCTCCCACACGAATGACCACATTTACGCTTTCATCCGCGCCAATGAGTGTGAAAGTTGTTAGAACTTGTTAGAAAGTTGTTAGAACTTGTTAGAAAGTTGTTAAAACTTGCTTCGCAATCGTTCGTAAAAAAAATAAAGTTAAAAAAAAATTAACCAAAGGTCCATTGATAAACATGTATGCTGCAAGGAGTTGAATTAGACCTATTCCATTATTGGGAATGGAGAACGTTGGGCTTCTTGGATCAGGGGAATGATCAGGGAATTCTGGATGCCGCCATTCATGGACACGAATTGAATTGAATACAGTCAATCAGTTTATGCCGTCACTATATCAGAATATATCCAGGGATCCCCTGTCAGACCCTAATAATATTAACAGTCTTTCAGATGTGGATCATAAAGTGAGTCTGTGTATCTGTGTTATACTCACAGGCTTGTAAGAGAACCAGAGATGCACTAAGCTTCTAGAGGCGTCTCCCTTATTAACTCATTCAACACCAAGTTACTGACATGGACTGGTGCATGATATTAACTCATTCAACACCAAGTAACTGACATGGACTGGTGGATGATATTAAGTTATTAACCCATTCAACACCAAGTAACTGACATGGACTGGTGCATGATATTTAACCCATTCAACACCAAGTTACTGACATGGACTGGTGCATGATATTAACCCATTCAACACCAAGTAACTGACATGGACTGGTGCATGATATTAACTCATTCAACACCAAGTAACTGACATGGACTGGTGCATGATATTAACTCATTCAACACCAAGTAACTGACATGGACTGGTGCATGATATTAACTCATTCAACACCAAGTTACTGACATGGACTGGTGCATGATATTAACTCATTCAACACCAAGTAACTGACATGGACTGGTGCATGATATTAACTCATTCAACACCAAGTAACTGACATGGACTGGTGCATGATATTAACTCATTCAACACCAAGTTACTGACATGGACTGGTGCATGATATTAACTCATTCAACACCAAGTACTGACATGGACTGGTGCATGTATTAACTCATTCAACACCAAGACTGACATGGACTGGTGCATGATATTAACTCATTCAACACCAAGTTACTGACATGGACTGGTGCATGATATTAACTCATTCAACACCAAGTAACTGACATGGACTGGTGCATGATATTAACTCATTCAACACCAAGTAACTGACATGGACTGGTGCATGATATTAACTCATTCAACACCAAGTTACTGACATGGACTGGTGCATGATATTAACTCATTCAACACCAAGTTACTGACATGGACTGGTGGATGATATTAAGTTTTCCCATTCAACACCAAGTAACTGACATGGACTGGTGCATGATATTAACTCATTCAACACCAAGTAACTGACATGGACTGGTGCATGATATTAACTCATTCAACACCAAGTAACTGACATGGACTGGTGCATGATATTAACTCATTCAACACCAAGTAACTGACATGGACTGGTGCATGATATTAACTCATTCAACACCAAGTAACTGACATGGACTGGTGCATGATATTAACTCATTCAACACCAAGTAACTGACATGGACTGGTGTGATATTAACTCATTCAACACCAAGTTACTGACATGGACTGGTGCATGATATTGACTCATTCAACACCAAGTTACTGACATGGACTGGTGGATGATATTAAGTTATTAACCCATTCAACACCAAGTAACTGACATGGACTGGTGCATGATATTTAACCCATTCAACACCAAGTAACTGACATGGACTAGTGCATGATATTTAACCCATTCAACACCAAGTAACTGACATGGACTGGTGCATGATATTAACTCATTCAACACCAAGTAACTGACATGGACTGGTGCATGCCATTAACTCATTCAACACCAAGTTACTGACATGGATTGGTGCATGATATTAACTCATTCAACACCAAGTAACTGACATGGACTGGTGCATGATATTAACTCATTCAACACCAAGTAACTGACATGGACTGGTGCATGATATTAACTCATTCAACACCAAGTAACTGACATGGACTGGTGCATGATATTAACTCATTCAACACCAAGTAACTGACATGGACTGGTGCATGATATTAACTCATTCAACACCAAGTAACTGACATGGACTGGTGCATGATATTAACTCATTCAACACCAAGTAACTGACATGGACTGGTGCATGATATTAACTCATTCAACACCAAGTTACTGACATGGACTGGTGCATGATATTAACTCATTCAACACCAAGTAACTGACATGGACTGGTGCATGATATTAACTCATTCAACACCAAGTAACTGACATGGACTGGTGTATGATATTAACTCATTCAACACCAAGTTACTGACATGGACTGGTGCATGATATTGACTCATTCAACACCAAGTTACTGACATGGACTGGTGGATGATATTAAGTTATTAACCCATTCAACACCAAGTAACTGACATGGACTGGTGCATGATATTTAACCCATTCAACACCAAGTAATTGACATGGACTAGTGCATGATATTTAACCCATTCAACACCAAGTAACTGACATGGACTGATGTATGATATTAACCCATTCAACACCAAGTAACTGACATGGACTGGTGCATGATATTTAACCCATTCAACACCAAGTAGCTGACATGGAATGGTGCATGATATTAACCCATTCAACACCAAGTAGCTGACATGGACTGGTGCATGATATTAACCCATTCAACACCAAGTACTGACATGGACTGATGGATGATATTTTTAGACCAATAAATTAATAAGAAAATTACATTTGGACCAGTTCATTTATCAAAATTGGTAATTTTGTCTAAAAATAGTAATGTTACTGGCAAAAAGTGTAGATCCTGATGAGACGGCTCATCACGGATCTACATTTTTTTGTAAGCCTATTTAGAGGTATGTAGTGTTGAAAGGGTCAATCAGGGGGTGACGGTAAATAAACGTTTAAAAATAAGTCCCGGCATACATGGCATTAGATATGTATTTCCATATTTACTTCTGTTACAGATATAATTTGATGGCTGGGGGGTCAGACAGGAGTGACCCGTGGGGTGTGAGGGAAGAGCCAGCAGAATTCCATGGGGTTGGAAATGGTCAAATTAGGGATCAGCAGCAACAGATTATAGTTGGTATGTGTATTGTTAAGCTCAAGATCTCTGGTTTTGGAGAAGAAGGAAAAATGCCAGTTCAGTTTACACATACTTCAGTCCAGTATACACATACTTCAGTCCAGTTTACACATACTTCAGTCCAGTTTACACATATACCAGTTCAGTTTACACATACTTCAGTTCAGTTTACACATACTTCAGTCCAGTTTACACATATACTTTAGTCCAGTTTACACATACTTCAGTTGACATATACTTCAGTCCAGTTTACACATACTTCAGTTTACACATACTTCAGTCCAGTATACACATACTTCAGTCCAGTTTACACATACTTTAGTCCAGTTTACACATACTTCAGTCCAGTTTACACATACCTCAGTTGACATATACTTCAGTCCAGTTTACACATACTTCAGTTTACACATACTTCAGTCCAGTATACACACACTTCAGTATACACATACTTCAGTCCAGTATACACATACTTCAGTCCAGTTTACACATACTTCAGTCCAGTTTACACATATACTTCAGCCCAGTTTACACATACTTCAGTTGACATATACTTCAGTCCAGTTTACACATACTTCAGTTTACACATACTTCAGTCCAGTATACACATACTTCAGTTTACACATACTTCAGTCCAGTTTACACATACTTCAGTCCAGTATACACATACTTCAGTCCAGTATACACATACTTCAGTCCAGTTTACACACATACTTCAGTCCAGTTTACACATACTTCAGTTTACACATACTTCAGTCCAGTTTACACACATACTTCAGTCCAGTATACACATACTTCAGTCCAGTTTACACATACTTCAGTCCAGTATACACATACTTCAGTCCAGTATACACATACTTCAGTCCAGTTTACACATACTTCAGTCCAGTATACACATACTTCAGTTTACACATACTTCAGTCCAGTATACACATACTTCAGTCCAGTTTACACATACTTCAGTCCAGTATACACATACTTCAGTCCAGTTTACACATACTTCAGTCCAGTTTACACATACTTCAGTCCAGTTTACACATATACCAATTCAGTTTACACATACTTCAGTTGACATATACCTCAGTCCAGTTTACACATACATCAGTTCAATTTACACATGCAGTCTATAGTCGAATTCCTTCGGACCGAACAAAATACTTCAACATATCCGAAGTTTGACATAGCGAAATTCGATATAAACAGATCCAGTTATATGTAAAATTATAGTGTCTGAAATGGGACTTTGACCCAACTTCGAGATAACCGGAGAATTCGACATAACCGACTTTGACATAACGGATGTAGACTGTACTTCAGTTGAGCTTGCATATATTTCAGCGCAGGACCAAGGTTTAGATGCCCTGTCAGAGGTTATTGCCAGACAGAAACACATGGCCTTAGACATTGGCACTGAGGTGGAGAGTCAAAATGGTATGTCTTCCTGACTGTTTATGTCTGTTTTATCATTGTATGTATTAGCCCCATTCTTAAATAGAGGTTGTCAGGGGTATGTAATTCACTAATATTCACTGGGTCCCATATCGTGTCTGATCCTGTGTGGTTAGAGGTGGTCGAGGCATGTTTGCCGGGTCCCATATCGTGTCTGATCCTGTGTGGTTAGAGGTGGTCGAGGCATATTTGCCGGGTCCCATATCGTGTCTGATCCTGTGTGGTTAGAGGTGGTCGAGGCATATTTGCCGGGTCCCATATCGTGTCTGATCCTGTGTGGTTAGAGGTGGTCGAGGCATATTCGCCAGGTCCCATATCGTGTCTGATCCTGTGTGGTTAGAGGTGGTCGAGGCATATTCGCCAGGTCCCATATCGTGTCTGATCCTGTGTGGTTAGAGGTGGTCGAGGCATATTTGCCGGGTCCCATATCGTGTCTGATCCTGATTACCTAGGTAATGTGTTGTGCACACCAATCCAGCTTGTTGTTTGCAGGCCTGGACTGGTTACCTAGGTAGTGTGTTGTGCACACCAACCCAGCTTGTTGTTTGCAGGCCCGGACTGGATAACAAAGGTAGTGTGATGTGCACACCAACCCAGCTTGTTGTTTGCAGGCCCGGACTGGATAACAAAGGTAGTGTGTTGTGCACACCCATCCAGCTTGTTGTTTGCAGGCATGGACTGGATAACCTAGGTAGTGTGTTGTGCACACCAATCCAGCTTGTTGTTTGCAGGCATGGACTGGATAACCTAGGTAGTGTGTTGTGCACACCAATCCAGCTTGTTGTTTGCAGGCCTGGACTGGATAACAAAGGTAGTGTGTTGTGCACACCCATCCAGCTTGTTGTTTGCAGGCATGGACTGGATAACAAAGGTAGTGTGTTGTGCACACCCATCCAGCTTGTTGTTTGCAGGCATGGACTGGATAACAAAGGTAGTGTGTTGTGCACACCCATCCAGCTTGTTGTTTGCAGGCATGGACTGGATAACCTAGGTAGTGTGTTGTGCACACCAATCCAGCTTGTTGTTTGCAGGCCTGGACTGGATAACCTAGGTAATGTGTTGTGCACACCAACCCAGCTTGTTGTTTGCAGGCCTGGACTGGATAACAAAGGTAATGTGATGTGCACCAATCCAGCTTGTTGTTTGCAGGCCCGGACTGGATAACAAAGGTAGTGTGTTGTGCATGGACTGGAAGTTATCAAATGTTTCTCCAATCTCAAACTCGGACTGGTAATCCATGGACCGCAGGTTCGATCCCCTGTCTGACCCTAATAAAATTAACAGTCTTTCTCATATGGGACGTTAAACCGAGGTCTCGTGTTGGTGCTTTACATCGTGCACGTAAAAGAACCAGAGGAGACTCTGGAATGGGTCTCTGTCTGTATCATTGCACTATCCTCCAAAATCTAAAATGACTAATCTCTTCAGGAGGCGTCGCTCATATGGGCAACTGGTAGCGACGATAAATAAACGTAAAACACACACACTCAAACTCGGTCTCAACCATTCTGATTGGCAGTTCCAAGATTGGCAGTTCCAAGAGCAATTCTCGGACATAACCAGAGCTTGAGGTGGAGATTTGAGAAATGGTTTATTACCTCCAAACCCATGTTGTGGTTGCAGTGGTAGATTTCTGTTGTTGCTAGGCAACGGCATCGTAATGCCTATGCCTGTATAATTGAAGGTCAATGTCCAATATGGCTTAGGATTTCAAAACTATCTCTACATACATTCCATGTACACCCAATCATTAGTCCTATCCAAGGACAAATCCAGGGGCAGATCAATAATCCAGGGGCAGATCGGGCAGATCTATAATCCAGGGGCGGTCCAGAACTGCAGTTTGTGGGTGGTGTAACATTATAAAGGATTTGATACTGACGCTATATCCTGCTGGTCAGTAAACTACGCATGCTGCTTGTAACTCAGAAATGATTGACATATAGTTACAATGGAATACCCCACAGGAAACCTCAACTGACCTTTAAAATAAGCCATGTCCCCTGACCTTAAGGTTGACCTTTCAGGGTCAAATCATGGTCATGTGAAATCAAACATTTGTTCTTGTGTAAAATACCAGTCCGAGGGCTTGCATCTCACCGATTGCTGTCCTCTAGTTTCTAGTGAGTTTAAAAGATATGATCTATCGAGTGTATGTGTGAATTTCAGATTTGTTAGATGATATAACGGACCATACAGATAGAACCGGTCAGCGACTCATCAAAGAAACACGACATATAAAAATCGTTGATAGAAAATCGACTACGTGTGGTAAGTAACCAGCTTAATGTTTCTGAGATACACGTATTTCACGGCACTAAACATAAGTAACCAGCTTAATGTTTCTGAGATACACGTATTTCACGGCACTAAACATAAGTAACCAGCTTAATGTTTCTGAGATACACGTATTTCACGGCACTAAACATAAGTAACCAGCTTAATGTTTCTGAGATACACGTATTTCACGGCACTAAACATAAGTAACCAGCTTAATGTTTCTGAGATACACGTATTTCACGGCACTAAACATAAGTAACCAGCTTAATGTTTCTGAGATACACGTATTTCACGGCACTAAACATAAGTAACCAGCTTAATGTTTCTGAGATACACGTATTTCACGGCACTAAACATAAGTAACCAGCTTAATGTTTCTGAGATACACGTATTTCACGGCACTAAACATAAGTAACCAGCTTAATGTTTCTGAGATACACGTATTTCACGGCACTAAACATAAGTAACCAGCTTAATGTTTCTGAGATACACGTATTTCACGGCACTAAACATAAGTAACCAGCTTAATGTTTCTGAGATACATGTATTTCACGGCACTAAACATAAGTAACCAGCTTAATGTTTCTGAGATACACGTATTTCACGGCACTAAACATAAGTAACCAGCTTAATGTTTCTGAGATACACGTATTTCATGGCATTAAACATAACTATTACTATATAACTTATTATACTGTTGTTTAGTTTATTTCAGGTTATTGGGTGTTTATTATACTGTTGTTTTGTTTGTTTCAGGTTATTGGGTGTTTATTATACTGTTGTTTTGTTTATTTCAGGTTATTGGGTGTTTATTATACTGTTGTTTTGTTTATTTCAGGTTATTGGGTGTTTATTATACTGTTGTTTTGTTTATTTCAGGTTATTGGGTGTTTATTATACTGTTGTTTTGTTTATTTCAGGTTATTGGGTGTTTATTATACTGTTGTTTTGTTTATTTCAGGTTATTGGGTGTTTATTATACTGTTGTTTTGTTTATTTCAGGTTATTGGGTGTTTATTATTCTGTTTTTTCCCCCAGGTTATTGGGTGTTTATTATACTGTTGTTTTGTTTCAGGTTATTGGGTGTTTATTATACTGTTGTTTTGTTTCAGGTTATTGGGTGTTTATTATACTGTTGTTTTGTTTATTTCAGGTTATTGGGTGTTTATTATACTGTTGTTTTGTTTATTTCAGGTTATTGGGTGTTTATTATACTGTTGTTTTGTTTATTTCAGGTTATTGGGTGTTTATTATACTGTTGTTTGTTGCTATACTGGTGGTGATTATTGTCCCGTACAAAGGTAAAGGCGTCTAGAACAAGCTGAACATGCTAATGTGAGACTTCATTTCCTCTACACGCCAATGTACCGGACATACAGTAGACGGACAATATTTATACCGACATGAGACACAGTCATGCAGCGTCCGAGTGGATGGGAATTTATAAAAATGAACGGCATGTACATGCTGGGTGTGCTTCCTACGGTGCCTGGCCATACTAGACCCGGGTTCTCGCCCGTGCATTAAATACTGCTCGGAGGGGCACCCGGGGTCTTCCTCCACCAATAATAGCTGGACAGTCAGTATATGACCTACGCTGTTTGTGCTACTTTGGGAAACCAGCAAAACCAGAAAACAACAAAGAATAAGACTACATGATACCTATTGGGGAAAGAGGTATGGTAGTATGTAACAAAAGCCACCATTGGGTGAGGGGATGAAAACCTGTCAACTCTGCCATTATGGAGAGTTTACTACTGTTGAAGGGACCTTGTGTAGCTAACTGTGATAATGCATACTGAACTATAAGTCTGTGTCTGTCGGCATCATGTGCAATAGTGTATTGTATTTTATGCTTTCCAATGAAACAGACGAATTTATCAATGATGTAAATGAGGATATTTGTTTGTTTCAGTGAATGATCGAATTATATACATAAAAATTATAACATATTATGTAAATATATATTGTATATAATTTATGTGTGCGCATCTGTAACTTTGTCATGCATGGGGGCATTTTGAAATAACATCCAAGACCAAGGTGTTGGATTAAAGTTTATACTTTATTTATTTTACAACGATTGCGAAGCAAGTTTTAACAACTTATATTGATCACTCTTGTTGGCACGAATGAAAGCGTATATGTGGTCATTCGTGTGGGAGGAAACCGGAGTACCCGGAGAAAACCCACCTGTCCGATCTGACGGCCACCATACCATCTCACATACTTCCCAGTCCGAGGATCGAACCCGGGTTACATTGGTGAGAAGCGCGCGTGCGAACCACTGCGATAATTGCTAATCTAGAGCTTCTAATCAGAGGCAATGAAAGGACTGTAACATTGTCCACTCCTGCATTTGCTCTCCCCATCCAAGGGTGGAGAGAAGACCGATAGTCTGAAGGATACAATAGAGCTCCATGGTTTGCTCACCGCAGGCTATAATCTTCCCTGTCAATTTGTTCGTTTGTTCGTGTTTTACACCTTCATTAGAACCATTTTAGGCTATATCGCCGGCGGGCAGTTTTTACCTAGCAACACCTTTCCTGGGCAGGCTCCAGCAGTTAACCAGTACTTGGTGCACCAACCTCTGTAAGAAACTGCCAACTTTTTCATATGAACAGACATGGCCTGAGCGGGTCTCGAACCAGTGACCATCAGTGATGATAGGGTACAGTGGTATACAAGTCAACACCCTTAACCACGGAGGCGGTCTTTCTTCCATGTCAAGTAATACGTATATTTTAGGGCCTTTTCAGCTTTTCAACTCGGGGTAAATGAAAGTTTTACTAGAAAACACGTTACATATAATATGTTTTAATCATAATAAAGCTGTCGTACTATGCTGGATTAACACGTAGTAATGGGATATCAGTTGTAACAGGAACAAGTATTTTCCACATTTGAATGAGTAGCTGATACTCGAGCAGACCACGCTATTTATAGCGGAAATGCATGCATTGCGCTATATATAGGTGACGCGTGACGTCATAGGTATCGTGTCTAGTTCACAGGATATCTAAGAATATAATTAATTAATTATATATAAACTGTCTCACGTTGGAACATAAAAAACGTACACTTTTTGTGGTTGTGGAATGTAGTGAAATGAGGCACCCGACAGGGGCAGTTAAAATTAATTAAATTTGATAAAAACAAATATTATATTAGCCAAAATCAGTGAAAATAAAAAAAGAAACAGATTTGTGTTTATTGGTGTAAGAGAGTGATCACCGAAGTATGTATTTCCACTCGTGGCGTTATATTCTCTATGTCCCAGAACCCCTTGATAACCCATTACTACGCATGATTAATTTACTCCAGCACAGTTTCAAATATTGTTTTTGCGGTAATTGATCCTGTTGGAAATGCAGTTTGCGACACTGCATTTCCGTTGGACCCATGGACAGACACAACATATGACATGCTGTTGCGCTTAGCATCTCCCAGATCGTCTTCCTCTGTCGCTACAAATTCTGTGAATAATTCGGAGTTGGACCCATTGACAGGCACAACACCTGACATGCGGTGCCGCTGTATGTCTCGCAGATTGTCTTCCTCTGTCGGCACAAATTCCGGTTTGAATAATTCGAAGTCTTCACAACCTGCGTGACGGAAACCGTAGTAACGTTTAAAGTTTTCTGCGATTATTGGTACCACCATATCGAAGATGAGTAGTCCTGTTATTGCACATAAGCAAGCGATAATTTTCCCCAATATAGTTACCGGATATATATCACCGTACCCGACCGTGGTAAATGTTATCAAAGCCCACCAAATGCCAGTAAGCATGTTATCAATCTGCTTCGCCTCCGTATTAGGATCGGTGTTATAATTCTCAGAGCAGACCACGAGGCCTGCATAAATTACTACTGTGAATGTGACGAACACAATTAGTAGCATAAGTTCACTAAAACTCGCCTTGATTGCTAAAATGAAGACCCGCAAGCCTCTGTAATGGCGGAACAGTCTAAATAACCGGAATACTCGTAGTACAATCATGCCTTCAATAGCGATGAACATAGCTGCATTTGTTGACCCTTGTTGCCAGAAAAACGGAAGAAACACGTCTATCAACAATTGTGTCCATGCTGGGATTAGGTAGATCATCTCCAAATAGGTATACCAGCTTTTGAAAGATTTTTTAATTGACGGAGTGACGAACAGCCGGAATAAAAACTCCAAGGAGAAGAATATAAGGCATATGATGTCGATAATAACCAACATATCTGGTGGATCAGTCGACAGCAACGTTTTCATTGTCCCTTTGATGCCCTCTATGAACGGAAATGTTGGTGTGATGTCGCCTGCTCTCCTGATCAGCAGATGTTTTTTGAGGGGCTGGCGCAATACTGGCAATGATGCGGTAAACAGGCTGAATATTGTCAGTAGCATCAGACCATAGTAGATTACAGCGAACACCTGAAAAACAACTAGGTGGTGAATATAGTCCGCAATATCAGACCATAGTAGATTACAGCGAACACATGAAAAACAAGTAGGTGGTGAATATAGTCCGCAATATCAGACCATAGTAGATTACAGCGAACACCTGAAAAACAACTAGGTGGTGAATATAGTCCGCAATATCAGACCATAGTAGATTACAGCGAACACATGAAAAACAAGTAGGTGGTGAATATAGTCCGCAATATCAGACCATAGTAGATTACAGCGAACACCTGAAAAACAACTAGGTGGTGAATATAGTCCGCAATATCAGACCATAGTAGATTACAGCGAACACATGAAAAACAAGTAGGTGGTGAATATAGTCCGCAATATCAGACCATAGTAGATTACAGCGAACACCTGAAAAACAACTAGGTGGTGAATATAGTCCGCAATATCAGACCATAGTAGATTACAGCGAACACATGAAAAACAAGTAGGTGGTGAATATAGTCCGCAATATCAGACCATAGTAGATTACAGCGAACACCTGAAAAACAACTAGGTGGTGAATATAGTCCGCAATATCAGACCATAGTAGATTACAGCGAACACATGAAAAACAAGTAGGCGGTGAATATAGTCTGCAATATCAGACCATAGGAGATTACAGCGAACACATGAAAAACTGCAGTTTCTATTTGATATTACGAATCCTTAGTATCTTGTCACTACATGATAATATAAATAAATACTACCAATATCGTGATATAGTAATTATTTTATAAATATACACACGGCGTATAAATATAACAAACTACTATATTGAAGACATAGATGTATTAATTCCAGGGTTCGGTAAGATCACTTATGCATGCAGTGTTCTTGAGCAAGGAACCTCACACACAATGCCTAGTACTGGTTTACATCATAGGTCGGCTAAGCCTGCTGTCTTAGGTCTCTGCAATGGGAACGACTTAAATCAATACTTTCTGAGGTATGAGTTGGGGCTTTTTATGATATGCAGAATGTATGTGGCCTCCAGGTTGACAACCCAATTCTTCATCATACCCATGCCCCCTACAGTTCTTAGTGCAGTGGAGTTTTAGAATTTTTATTTTCTGGAACAATCTACAGGCCAGGCCTTCATGGCCTTATAGTAGCTATGTTTTCTGGAACAATCTACAGCTATGTTTTCTGGGACAATCTACAGGCCAGGCCTTCATGGCCCTATAGTAGCTATGTTTTCTGGAACAATCTACAGCTATGTTTCTGGAACAATCTACAGGCCAGGCCTTAATGGCCATATAGTAGCTATGTTTTCTGGGACAATCTACAGGCCTTCATGGCTTTATAGTAGCTATGTTTTCTGGGACAATCTACAGGCCTTATAGTAGCTATGTTTTCTGGGACAATCTACAGCTATGTTTCTGGAACAATCTACAGGCCAGGCCTTCATGACCTTATAGTAGCTATGTTTTCTGGGACAATCTACAGGCCTTCGTGGCCATAAAGTAGCTATGTTTTCTGGGAAAATATACAGGCCTTATAGTAGCTATGTTTTCTGGGACAATCTACAGGCCTTCGTGGCCATAAAGTAGCTATGTTTTCTGGGACAATCTACAGGCTTTCGTGGCCATAAAGTAGCTGTTTTCTGGGACAATCTACAGGCCAGGCCTTCATGGCCATATAGTAGCTATGTTTTCTGGGACAATCTACAGGCCAGACCTTCATGGCCATATCGTAGCTATGTTTTCTGGGACAATCTACAGGCCAGGCCTTATAGTAGCTATGTTTTCTGTTTTTTTTTTGGGTTTTTTTGTGTGTAATTTGAAAATAAATAAATGGAAACGATCACCCATATGCTTTTTTCTTCACCCTTCTCTTTTTTTGCTTTACAATTTATTTTTCAAACTAGGGATACTTATCCAGAAATAACCCTTTTGTGTATATACATGGAAGGCAAACGTCTTATGATATCATTAATGTTGTAACATTGTGTAAATGCTTTTTATGTACATACATGAAAGAAATAAACGGGGTTACTCGAAAAGGGGCCTCAAAATTAAAAAAAAAAAAAAAAATGTTTTCTGGGACAATCTACAGGCCAGGCCTTCATGGCCATATAGTAGCTATGTTTTCTGGGACAATCTACAGGCCAGGCCTTCATGGCCATATAGTAGCTATGTTTTCTGGGACAATCTACAGGCCAGGTCTTCATGGCCATATAGTAGCTATGTTTTCTGGGACAATCTACAGGCCTTCATGGCCATATAGTAGCTATGTTTTCTGGGACAATCTACAGGCCAGGCCTTCATGGCCATATAGTAGCTATGTTTTCTGGGACAATCTACAGGCCTTCATGGCCATATCGTAGCTATGTTTTCTGGGACAATCTACAGGCCAGGCCTTATAGTAGCTATGTTTTCTGGGACAATCTACAGGCCAGGCCTTCATGGCCATATAGTAGCTATGTTTTCTGGGACAATCTACAGGCCAGGCCTTCATGGCCATATAGTAGCTATGTTTTCTGGGACAATCTACAGGCCAGGCCTTCATGGCCATATAGTAGCTATGTTTTCTGGGACAATCTACAGGCCAGGCCTTCATGGCCATATAGTAGCTATGTTTTCTGGGACAATCTACAGGCCAGGCCTTCATGGCCATATAGTAGCTATGTTTTCTGGGACAATATACAGGCCTTCATGGCCTTATAGTAGCTATGTTTTCTGGGACAATCTACAGGCCAGGCCTTCATGTCCATATAGTAGCTATGTTTTCTGGGACAATCTACAGGCCAGGCCTTCATGGTCTTATAGTAGCTATGTTTTCTGGGACAATCTACAGGGGCTATGTTTTCTGGAACAATCTACAGGCCAGGCCTTCATGGCCATATAGTAGCTATGTTTTCTGGAACAATCTGCAGGCCAGGCCTTCATGGCCTTATAGTAGCTATGTTTTCTGGGACAATCTACAGGCCAGGCCTTCATGGCCTTATAGTAGCTATGTTTTCTGGGACAATCTACAGGCCAGGCCTTCATGGCCATATAGTAGCTATGTTTTCTGGGACAATCTACAGGCCAGGCCTTCATGGCCATATAGTAGCTATGTTTTCTGGGACAATCTACAGGCCTTCATGGCCTTATAGTAGCTATGTTTTCTGGGACAATCTACAGACCAGGCCTTCATGGCCATATAGTAGCTATGTTTTCTGGAACAATCTACAGGCCAGGCCTTCATGGCCATATAGTAGCTATGTTTTCTGGGACAATCTACAGGCCAGGCCTTCATGGCCATATAGTAGCTATGTTTTCTGGGACAATCTACAGGCCAGGCCTTCATGGCCTTATAGTAGCTATGTTTTCTGGGACAATCTACAGGCCAGGCCTTCATGGCCATATAGTAGCTATGTTTTCTGGGACAATCTACAGGCCTTCATGACCTTATAGTAGCTATGTGCCTGTAAATGGAACATATATATAGTGCGTTCTCGTGCTCTCGATGGGCCCATATTCTCAAGGTAAGATGTTATTTGGAAACTGTTTTGTTCATGCGAACCTTAGAATTATTGGTAGTTCATCAACTGTTTGCTCGAAAGTAAACGCTATTGTAAAACGCATGACAAGTGGAAAACATCCAAAATGTTAAGTTATCAGTACTGAAATGAGCAGGTTACTAAGTTCGAGCCCCACTGGAGAATATGCCCTTGGGCAAGGCATTTAAATTCCACAGTGACTCTTCTCCCTCGTGACGATGGATTCCATCAGGGGTGAGGTCTCGAAAGTGATTAATTTATAAGTTGTAAGAACTTGTTTCGCAATCAAGCTAAAATAAATGTATGTATACTAAGCTAAATTAGAAACTAGCACATGTATACATCCTTCATATAAATGTATTTATTGACAATGAACTTACAATAAACAAACATTCCAAATGGTTTGATATCGTCTGATGGCCCAGTTTCATGAATAAATCACTGTTGAGGTAACATGACTCAGATAAATATGTAAATAAATGTCTTGAATTGTCGCCAAAATTCAAGGAACGTCACTATTTCGTATTCAATATTGCTGAGGTTCTGGAAACGATTATATCGTCTCTTCTCAGTTAATGGCTAACATTCAACAATTGAGCTATTATGGCCATGCGTGGGGGGGGGGGTAGAAAAATGAGCTACTGGGCCTCCTCAGCTAATATAAGCTGCTATCTGTAACAATGCTAGGGGAGAATGTTTTGAAATGAACTTATTTGTCGAATGAATCAAATGTCGTAATTCTAGTGATGTTTAATACGATTATTTTTATATTTCTTGTCCAAGGTAATCAGTGGAATGTAGGTCCTCCATGACACTATGAAAAACCAATCTCAGACGAACCTATGGTGCTACACAAAACTTGATGACAATTTTATAAACATTTCATTAATAACTTATTTTCCCACACAGGTTCATTAAAAGCTAAAAAATATAATAAACATGTTGTTTGGTCACTTACGATAACAACATCCACGGCCTCATAGCATTAATTCGAGAATAGGCTGATCTCCCTGATCTACCGTCTGCCTAAGCTTGTCACGTGGAAAATAATCCATGTTGTCTAAATGTTTTTACTAGAGACATATCTTATAACTTAAACTAAATCAAGACAAAGTACATTCTGGATATGTAAGCTTTGATGTATTAGCTATCATTAGTGCTGAGAAAATTCTTATTACTTAGAACTAGGGCCACACGTCTATATATATAGCCTACCGTTGAAAGTTTCGAAGATTCGGCGTTCTCTATGAACACCCAGGCTCGTTGTTTGAATTCTTTTAATACCGATTCCCTTGACAAACTGAAATCGGTCGCATTTGCGTTATACGTCGGTAAACTGTTGAAGTCGTCTTTAATCTTCTCGTATGTTGCTTTATCGCTTAGTTCATCGAAATATAATTTTCCGCAACACTCTGAAATGCAACCGTCGCCCAGCTCCCAAAACAACAGCTCTTCTCTAATTAACGACGAACAGAGGTTGCGTGGAATGTGCATGTTTCCTGTTCGATAGAAACCCAAAATATATTCAAACATAAATGGATTTCGGTCGAAGAAATACACCCCATGTAATGTATTATACTGTGCACTATTTTCGTCGAGACGAGACAGTTTTGTATCCGGTACATTTCTTAATGTAGATTTACGGGTTGTGTAGATCTGGCCCCCGATGCTGAAGGTAACTTCATCGTCATCGTCTATCAAAGCCTTTCGGGTGCGACGTCTCATACAGTCAAGCCCTTTCTGTGCATTTTCCCGTTTTGATATTTTGGCGAACACTCTTTCATTTTGAAAAAGATGTGCCATAAATTACATTGGTCTAATTGTGCCAATTGTCCGATATGAATTTCACTATTTTTGGCTATTTAAAGGACATAGTTTTCTCCATAATTAATTTTAACGTCATCAATTAATACAGAATTTAAGTTGCGTACCCATCATTGACGTTGCTAAGCAATTGCGCACATTTTGACGCCATTTTGACGTCAGCGCTCTGCATTGTGGGAGTTTTAACCACTGACGTAGAAAGTTATCCGCTGGTTAGTCAAACGCTTGGGGTCTGGACAAATGAACATCTGCGTCGTGTTGGTGGTTCTGGCCAACACTAGTTACTGTTAGTTTATTCAAGGATATTATGTTATACTAAATAGGCTTGTATGGGGCGCCGTTTTGCTATTTATTCAGTATTTATGGATCTCCATAATTATATTAATGGATATCCATAATTCCAGGGGCGCCGTTTTGCTGTTTATTCAGCATTGATGGATATCCATAATTCCAGGGGCGCCGTTTTGCTGTTTATTCAGCATTGATGGATATCCATAATTCCAGGGGCGCCGTTTTGCTGTTTATTCAGCATTGATGGATATCCATAATTCCAGGGGCGCCGTTTTGCTGTTTATTCAGCATTGATGGATATCCATAATTCCAGGGGCGCCGTTTTGCTGTTTATTCAGCATTGATGGATATCCATAATTCCAGGGGCGCCGTTTTGCTGTTTATTCAGCATTGATGGATATCCATAATTCCAGGGGCGCCGTTTTGCTGTTTATTCAGCATTGATGGATATCAATAATTCGAATTTTGGATATCAATACATAAATAGATTATTAGATATCCATAAATCGATTTGTTGGATATCCATAATTCCTTTTCATCATTGAATATCCATAATTCGATTTTTGGATATCCATAATTCCTTTTCATCATTGAATATCCATAATTCGATTTTTGTATATCCATAATTCGATTTTTGAATATTCGTAAATGCTGAATAAATAGCAAAACGGCACGCCTGGAATTATGGATATCCATAAATACTGAATAAATAGCAAAACGGCGCCCCATACATTCTACAATAGCGTGACACATCTTGGCGATATCCATGACACGCCTTCACTATCAACGATATATTGGTCTGTCCTATGACATGACCTATCTTACCAATGAGCAATCTTACTTATTTACAAGTTACTAGTTGTTAGGTGCTAAAAAAGAAAGATGCTACTGTGATTCGATATAGCCAGGCACGTTGCTACTATAAGGCCAGCAAAATGTCCCCAACAATAAAACACTAATCTTCCTCCGACAAGCTAGGATCAAATATGTACTCACCGATGGATCTGTAGTCCAGTGGTAACACGCTGGAATGGTGATCCAGGGATCACAGGTTTGATCCCCCCGTCTGACCCTAATACAATTAACAGTCTTTCAGATGGGACATTAAACCGAGATCTCGTGTCGGTGCTTTACACCGTGCACGTAAAAGAACCAGAGCAGACTCTGGAATGGGTCTCTGTCTGTATTGTATCATTGCACTATCCTCCACAATTCTAAAATGACGAGGCGTCGCTCATATGGGCAACCGGTAGCGACTATAAATAATACGTAAAACACACACACATTATAAAGAAAGGTGCTACTGTGATTCGATATAGCCAGACACGTTAACAATAATGTCAGCATGCCCAGTAGCGCTGGGCGCTATGTGGCACATAGCGCAGTCTGTTTTTTTAAAACTTTATTTATTTTACAACGATTGCGAAGCAAGTTTTAGCAACTTATATTAATCACTCTCGTTGGCGCCGATGAAAGCGTATATGTGGTCATTCTTGAGGGAGGATACCGGAGTACCCGGAGAAAACCTACCTGTCTGAGCTGGTGACCACCGTACCAACTCACATACTTCCCGGTCCGAGAATCGAACCAGGGTTGTATTGGTGAGAAGCGAGTGCGCTAACCACTGCGCTAATCGGACAGCAGTCTGTTCTCTTGGGATATTATCATATCGTCATGTTTCAATAACTGTAGGCTATGAGAATATGAGAATAAACTATAAATCTTGAGAATGCAAATTTATATTTCGTTTCGGTTAAAATATCAAGATAATTTTCTAATTCAAGCTCATGTTTGTAGCGCGTCCGTATAGTCGTAAATTTTCTTTGCGATTCAGCGTTTTTTGTTAAGTATATTTTTGCCTTTTTAAAATCGCGTTCCGAATGAAAACAGTTTTAGTTTAAACACTATTTATTTCTTTGAATATACATAGTCTAGTATACATACTATGCACATACATGTAGGATTGAGGAGAAAGCAACTTTTTTTTTTTTTTTTTAATTTTGAGGCCCCTTTTCGAGTAACCCCGTTTATTTCTTTCATGTATGTACATAAAAAGCATTTACACAATGTTACAACATTAATGATATCATAAGACGTTTGCCTTCCATGTATATACACAAAAGGGTTATTTCTGAATAAGTATCCCTAGTTTGAAAAATAAATTGTAAAGCAAAAAAGAGAAGGGTGAAGAAAAAGAAAAAAGCATATGGGTGATCGTTTCCATTTATTTATTTTCAAATTACACACAAAAAAAAAACATAAATAGAGGAATTAATTGATTATATAAACGCTACCCACTTGGAGTTATATTTTTCTAATTTGTCTGTTCGTAAAGCAATCTCCCGTTCTAAATTAATTCTAATATTTAGATAGCTTTTAAAGCATTCAAAACGTGGCAATTCTTTTCTACACTTCATTCTATATATAAAAGATTTACATAGAATAATTACGAAATTAATTGTATTGTTTATTACTGAGTTGTTTATTTTACCAAAACAAATTACCTCAAAATTTATATCCACATCTATATTTTTTGTTTTTAGAAATGTGCTTAGTTGTTTCCACATGTGTTGTACACATGGGCATTCCAAAAACAAATGTTCAATATTTTCGACATTCATATTACAGAAATCACAAAGACTTGTCGGAACTAATTTGCATTTTAATAAATGTGTATTAGTCGGTAGAATATGCTTCAAGAATTTGTATTGAAAACTTCTTATCTTCGTATCTATTGTCGCAAAATACAGAACTGAGTAAATACGTTTCCATTCAAAATCTTGTTTACCTAGTATGGTATTCCATTTATTTTCTGATTTAATTCCTTCAATCTCTGAATTGTCCATTTGTGTTTTATATAATAGTTGATTGGGGCTTTTTGAGGTTTTTAGTTTGTCAATTAACGTTTCTGTTCTTGTTTCTGCAAGGAGTCGTTGGTTCATTTTATTTACGTATGATTGTGGTATACTGTGTTTTAGTTTATGATAGGTTAAGAAATCCTTTTCATTTAAATTAAATAACTCTATCATGTCATCAAATGTTGAGTATTTACCATTCCTAAAATTGAATAATTGATCTACATATTTTATTCCTTTATTGAACCAATCCCTATAGAAGACAGTGTTTCCCTCCACTTTAATTTCAGAATTATTCCAGATGATATGTTGTTTAAAAGAAACACTAGAATTACTAAATTGTGCAGAAATATTAAACCATGACTTTAGAATATCATGTAAAAATGAATTACCACCACTGACGTTATGAATATCATTATCAGACAGATTGCAATCTAGTAACATTTCACCCCCATATTTCTCTATTTGCTTTGCATAAATACATTTCCAGAGTCCTTTATTTTTGTCGTCTAAGATTCTCTTAAGCCAACAAGCTTTTATTGAGTTTAAAAAATATGTTATGTTTGTTAACTTTAAACCGCCACTTTCATAATTTTTATATAATGTAGTTCTTTTGATTTTTTCTGGTTTATCGTCCCACATAAATACAAATAATGATTTTGTAATATCACTAATGATATGTGCTGGTGGATTCGGTAAAACAGTAAATGGATAAACAAGTTTTGGTAATGCAAACGTTTTAATAACTGTCACTTTCCCCATCAAAGTAAGCTTACTGCTTTAAACAGTTTTTAAATTCTTGCAATTTTGGTTCCAAATTTGATGTAAGATTAAATTCTTTATCATTACTAAAATACATTCCAAGTGTTTTTGCCTTCTTTGAGGTCCATATAAAGTTCTTATCTTGACACATCTGAATATCTGAATTTCTTAAGGATCCTATTCTGAGTATAATGGTTTTTGATGTATTTAATTTCAATCCTGACAGTTTGCCAAATTCACTTATAACATAAATCAAACGTTCAAAAGAAGCTTTATTACCATTGTTTGTATATGTTCCGTCGTCAGCATATAGTGTTTGTTTTATTTCCTGACCATTTATGTTTATTCCTTGGATATTTGGATCTCTTGCTATTGTATTTGATAATAGTTCCATGCATATGATAAAAGTGAAGATGACAGAGGACATCCTTGTCTTACACCTCTTTTAATCTGGAAAGCTTCTGACATATAACCATTGTTTATAACAACGCTATTTATGTTAGAGTAAAAAAGTCGAATCCACTTAATGAAATTCTCACTAAAATTAAAATGTTTTAAGCATGCAAATATAAATTCGTGATTGAGGCTGTCAAACGCTTTCTCGTAATCTGAGAACAATAATAATCCAGGAAGTTTATTATCATTATAATATTCGATAATTTCAAAAAGTAGACGAATATTTTCACCGATATACCGTCCTTTCATGAAGCCTGTTTGTTCTGGGCTTATAATTGTGGGTAAGACTTTTTTTATTCTGTTGGCAATCGCTTTTGTTGCTATTTTCGTATCCACATTAAGCAGACTTATTGGACGCCAGTTTGATAGTGTTGTTTGATCCTTACCAGATTTGGGTAATAATGTTATAATACTTTGTTTTTGTAAATCGGTAAGATTTCCATTAAAATATGAATAGTTAATGGATTTAATATAGTACTGCTTTAGACTTTTCCAAACTATTTTGTAAAATTCAACGCTAAGTCCGTCTGATCCAGGACTTTTGTTGTTTTTCATCTGAAATAGAGATTGTGAGCACTCATATTCATTTAATAAGCCGTCACAGTTAAACGATTCTAATGGTTCTAGTTTGTTTATTGCTTGATCAAAAAAATCAATAGAAGGTATTATCATTTCAGTTTCCTTGTATAAATGCTTATAATATGCCATTTCTTCATATAAAATTTGGCTGCTCCCTGTAATTTCTTTATCATTTACTACTAATTTTGTAATATTCTTTTTTTCAGCATGGCGTTTTTCAAGATTAGTAAAATATTTAGTATTTTTTTCATTGAGTTCAATATCGAGTGCTTTTGATCGTATCATTATTCCGTTAACTTTTTTTTCGTACAAATTATTCAGCAGATCCTTTTTACTCAACAGTTCTTCCTGATAATGTTCAATATTGGTATTTGTAATAGCCTTATTTATTTTGTCTTCAATTGTTTCTATTTCTTTTATTAGTATGCTCTCCTCCTTTTGTTCCTCCTTTTTTCTTATATGTTGAATATTTTATTGTATCATTTCTGATGTTACCTTTAATAATTTCCCATAGTACATTTGAATTAGCTTCTTCATTGAACTGTACAGTTTCGTTTATGCTATTTTTTATAATTGCTTGATAGTCGCCATTTAATAACAGGCTATTGTTTATTTTAAAATAACCTGGCCCTCTTTTCTGATCGGTAAAATTAATTTTTAAAAGTACAATTGAATGATCAGATCTAAAACTTGCTTTGATTACACAACTTTGCGTTAAGTTACTAAAATATTCGGAAACAAGAAAGTAGTCTAATCTGCAGAAGATTGGAGGTACCGTACTAGAATGCCAAGTGTATTGACTTTGAGATTTGTTTTTATGTCTCCAAATATCGATAAGGTTATTATTTTTTATTATTTCCTTTAATTTTAGTCTACATTTAGAGTGGGTATCTATTCTACCATTTCTCTTATCTACATTTATATCTAATACTGTATTGAAATCTCCTCCAGTGATGACATTCTTATCGTTATTTTCATTTAAGTAATTGTCCAGTTCATTAAAGAATGTGACGTCATCATCGTTAGGTCCATATGCATTAATTAATGTAAACTCGTGATTATTTATTGCTATTTCCAGAGCAATTAGCCTACCCTTAATTATTTCTACGAAATTCTTAATAGTATGAGGACCCGCTATGTTCAATAATATAGCAACACCTTCGCTGTTACTTTTTATACCACTATAATAGGCTTTATTACCCCATTCAGAAATCCATCTACTAGTAGTTTTTTCTGAAGAATGTGTTTCCTGGAGAAAACAAATTGATAGTTTTTTTACTCTTTACCCAGTTAAATACTTCCAATCGTTTTTTAGTATTCCCAAGACCTCTAACATTATATGAACATATCAATAATTCGATACTACTTAAAATGAACTGACATAATTATCAATCTAAAATAAATGGGAACGATCACGCAAATATATAAAGAATGTAATGTCATAGTTTAAGAAAAAATAATCTCGGTCACGGGCTGCAACTACAGTATATAATTGTTATAAATACTTTACCAGGTAGATCTATAGCACAACATCAAGCTGTTTGAGTTGTGTTCTTCAATGAATCAATATATGTTTGACATTCTAAATCCCGCTTGCTCATGTTATTGTCAGTTGACTTTAACAAACATAACAGAAGTGAATCAGACAAGCATACAGATTGACAGACAGACAGACAGACAGACATTATGTGTAATAATGCGTATGCACAGGGTGAATCTGGAATTATGATACAGTATTGTATAATAGCACATCATGTCACTACACATTAAGGTGCCCATTCAATTGTATTCACATTATACAAACTCGTATAATTAAAAGAAGCTTCTGTGTAAGGGTTTCAATCTCTTAACAAAATGTAATATAAAATTTTGTTTCACTTAATAATCCACATAGCGATCGTATTTGCTGATGTGTCCTGCTACTACTAGTATTGGTATGTATAAAACAAACTGTACCTGGTTTTATATATATATACATACCATCAATTCAACACGGTATCATGCACCGAAATGCGACAAAAAGATCAAATAATTAGAGATATGTAAGTCAATAAGTTTCCTTTGTGTATCCTCATGTATATATTGACCTTTACCGAAAGGGAGAAAGCAACTTGCTTATATCGTTACCTCTTTCCTAAACATGAAAACATCGAGCCATTTATTATTTATTTTATTATGAGTATGTCTGTTATTATTGTACGTTTTTCTAAATACCGCAAATCAGTTTAAGACAACTGTCACTACCCACTAGATATGTTTGTTTTATAAGACTGTTAATTTTATTAGGATCAGAGGGGAGATCGAACCTGCGATCCCTGGATTATCAGTTCAACGTGTTAACCACTACTAGACTACAGATCCGTCTGTAAAAATGTCAATATCCACGAGATGTGTTTGCTTTATAAGCTTTCCAGTTGACCCATTTAAAGCAGCATTACATCGTAATAAAGGATGTGTTGGGTAAAATATAAATACTAATGTGTGTGTGTTTACCAAATTCGAAATAGTCGCTCAGAAACAATAAAATTCCTATAAATATAAATCGCGCATGCGTGAAGCAACAGAGGATGTAGAACAACGTATATATTTTGAACACGAAAGACTATCTACCTTCCTATTATGTCAACCCCTTTGCGGGGATGTAGACATGTCCCTAAAATACTTTAATTAAAAATGACAACGTGGGACAAATGGGGACGATGCATTCCGAATGTAAACAAGTGCGGACGATGCGTTCCGGTTGTAAACAAATGCGTGACCGATCGATTCGGAATGTCCTCCTTTCGGTTTCTAGTTTGTGTTATCGCAAAAAAAACACTGTTTACCAATTGAACATAAGTATACACAGTATAATGTTATAATGTGTAGCAGCATTGCTACCCATACGTAACATTTGAATTGTTCAAATATCTTTTATTTCATACGATGTAATGCTGCTTTAAGGAGATAATATAATAATTATACTTGATATATGTTGTTGGTTAGATACACACACCACTGCAGACAGACGGTATTCAGTAACAGGAAGTAAACGTGCAAGGAGAATGAATATACACATGAAACTGTTTATATACCACCATAATTTGGAACGTGTTAGGTTTATTTTCTTCCCATCTTGCCGAGTGTACAGCTTGATCAATGGACGACTGTGTTAAATTCGAAGGTGCTGTGGAGAAGACTTCGGGGGTATGTGAAACCTTTCAATATTTTGTTGACAATAATATGTAGCCAAACTTAATATCGAGATATTAAACATACCCGATAATAACATTCAAATATCACCAATAATATGATTTGACCTCGGATAGTAAATATAGCGTGTCGAAATAACAGAAACCGTGATACGCAGGTGATGTCCTATATCGAAGGCACGACAGGTCAATAGTATCTACTGACGACATTGTAGGTCTGCATGTAAAGGGTCACGACTTATTTGATATGATATTTACGAGATCGAGTCAGATTAAGGCCACGTTATATGTTTTTTTGGTAGATGGTCACGACTTATTTGATACAATGCTGAAGCCGGAAGTACTGGGCCGCACGGCGCATTCTAATAAACCACGGTACTACGCATAACGCAACATGAATCACAATGACAGAAAGAGTAAACCGAGATGGTGCTGGACCTGTGAAGACCCGCCAGGCAGGTACAGTGCCGGGTTCCATACCCCGAAGGAACCCATCCTTAGCTACTGGAGGTCACCCTAAGCCGCCCTGTGGAGCCAGGGGACGGCGAAGGACAGCTACTGGCCGAAACGTGAAGCAGAAACCTATTGTGCTTATGCAGTGGAATGCTCAAGGAGTCTTTAACAAAAAGACTGAACTTGAGCAAGTACTACAGGACAAAGAGGTAAGTGTTTGCTGCATACAGGAAACACACCTGAACAAAGACAAGACGTTCAAAGTACGAGGCTACCAGTGCCTCCGAGCAGACAAACAAGACAGACACAAGGGTGGTGTGCTCACTCTAATCCGGAACAACATCAATGTGAGCGAAGTGAAAACCTACCTTGAAGGAGCAGAATACCAGGAGTTCAAGATCAAGATCAAATCAACTGAGATGAACCTCGTCAACTACTACTGCCCAAATGACAAAGCCCTTGCCCTTGACACTATTGGAGTTTCAAACAGTCGATGCATGGTTGTTGGTGACTTCAATAGTCATTCCCAGAGTTGGGGATATGCACAGTCTGATAGGCGTGGGGATGAAGTGGAGGACTGGCAGGATGAGCACAATTTGATTCTCGTCAACCAGCCCTATGATGTACCAACCTTCTACTCTAGGCGATGGCACACTACTACCTCTCCAGATCTAGCATTCTGCACAGAGGACATCCAGAAAGGTACGGTTAGAGAAGTTGGCGATCAACTTGGTGGAAGTGACCACAAACCAGTGTTCCTCACACTCAGCAGTGAAGTGATACAGACAGACCATCCCTACCCTAGATGGAACTACAAGAAAGCCAAGTGGAGTCTCTATGCTATTCGGTCCAATTCTCTTACTCGAGGCATACAGGTACAAGGAAGAGATGTTAACAACGTGGTGAAAGAGTTCAACAGCTGCATACTCAAAGCTGCCCATGAAACCATACCTAGAGGTGCGAGAAGAGAATACAAGCCCTACTGGACCAATCAGTTGCAGACCCTCCAAGATGAACTCACTGAAGCAAGGAACAGGGCAGAAGAACAGCCATCACACAAAAACCATGAACAACTTCAGAAAGCAAAGGCACAGTTTCAAAAATCTAAACTGGAAGCTACACGACGAAGTTGGAGGGAGAAAACTGCTGCCCTGAACCTTGAGAAGGACGGGAGGAAGTTGTGGAGGCTCACGAAACAGCTAAATGATGAAGAAAATAACAGACAGAAAATCACGTTGGATGAGGATGGGAAACTGTTGACCGGCACAGAGACTGTAGACTGTCTCGCCAAAGCCTACCAGAAAGATGGCAACATCAAAGTCACACGCCAACAGCAAATAGAGGCACGGAAAGAACAGAAGGATAGAAGTAAAACGCATACGGAACAAGACTCCATGAAACTTCCACTTACATACCAGGAACTGTACACAGCGCTCAGACAACTGAAAAAGAGGAAGTCACCTGGACCAGATGGAATCTCCAATGAGATGCTAACTCATCTTGGATGCTCAGCCATGCTGAAACTTCTTGACATCTTCAATCTTAGCTAGAAAGAAGGCATAGTTCCGCAGATCTGGAAGGAAGCCAATGTTATCCCAATCTACAAGAACGGCAAGGATAGAAAGAAAGCTTCCAGCTATCGCCCTATTAGTCTCACTAGCTGTGTGGTCAAGACAATGGAGAGGATAGTTAACAAGAGACTCATGTGGTACCTTGAGACAGAAAACCTCCTATCCAAGGAACAAGCAGGATTCGAACAGTTCAGATGCACAGAGGACCAGGCAACATACCTCGCTCAGGAAGTTGAGGATGCATTCCAAGGCCAGAAGGTAGTTTTTGCAACCTGGATAGACCTCCAGAAGGCTTTTGACAAAGTCTGGACTGATGGGCTGCTGGTCAAGATGCAACGATGCGGAATTGCCGACAAGATGCTCCGATGAACCAAATCCTTCCTACACAATCGCAGAGCCAGAGTACTTGTTGACAACCAGAAGAGCAAGAAATTCCTCATCCGACATGGTGTTCCTCAAGGAGGAGTGATCTCGCCTACGCTGTTCCTCATCTTCATCGATGACTTGCGTGCAGAGCTGCCACATGGTATCAAAGCAGCACTCTATGCTGACGACTTGGTCATGTGGTGTGTTGAAGAATATGCAACGACTGCCACATACAGAATGCAGATGGCCGCAGACAAGCTCACAGCATGGGCAGAAGACTGGTGCATCTCTATTAATAAGGAGAAGTCATCAACCACACTCTTCACACTTTCCACCAAACAGAAAGCTGGAACCATCAAAGTCGGTGGAACTGCCTTGAAGACGGACAACGAGCCAACATACGTGGGGGTGACATTTGACAGACGACAGACATGGAAGCCACATATCCAGAAAACAGAGGCCAAAGCCAAGCGCAAGCTTGCAATCCTTCGGAAGCTTGCTGGCACCACATGGGGTGCCAATGATCACATCCTGAAGACTATATACCAAGGTGTGGTCAGGCCTCACCTGGAATATGGATCCACCGCCTGGACATCATCAGCCAAGACCAACCAACAGACACTCGACAAGGATCAGAACAAGGCTCTCAGGCTGATCACAGGTGCAATGAAGAGCACTCCAATCAAGGCCATGGAGAAAATTACTTCCATCCAGCCACTGCAAGAACGTCGCGACACAAGAATTCTTCTACAGACAGAGAAGTTTCGATGTCAGGAAGAACAAGCGATGAAGCAGAGAGTTGAGGCACTAACGAAGAATCGTCTAAAGCGAAGCAGTTTCATCCACCAGTCCAAGAAGCTTGCTCGAAAGCACACCAGCCATCTCCCAGCCAAGACATTGCCTCCAACGCCATTTCTATCCAAGCCATGGTTGACTAGCGATGAATCCAAGGTTACCATCTGCAGTACAATCCCATACATGACATCCAGAGATAGACAACATGATGACGTCAAACATGCCCTCACACTAGCACACATCGACAAGAGTTATCCTGGAGAAGCATGGCTACAAGTCTACACAGATGGTTCAGCCACAAGAGCAGTAGCAAACGGAGGAGCAGGCGTGTATGTCCGACACCCAGATGGACACACACAGTCAGTTGCTCTACCTACTGGAGTACACTGCAGCAACTATGGAGCAGAAGTACAGGCCCTTGAAACAGCAGCATCTCTAGTACACAACACTGTAGAGTGTGCCCAGGTTGTCTTCCTGACTGATGCGCTCTCAGTTCTGGATGCCCTGTCTAACAACAAAGAACCCCACCTGATGGAAGCCCTTCGAACAGTCAGTGTATCTAAAAGAACTGTCCTCCAGTGGGTACCTGCACACATAGGCATTCCTGGCAATGAAGCCGCTGACCAGCTTGCCAAGCAAGGTTCTACCGAGAGGCAACCAGACAAAGATTTGACTTACAAGGAGAAATGCACCATACTCAAATCTGCATCAAAGCCAACAGTCGAGAAGGATGACTACCACCTTCTCACCAGACAGGAGCAAGTCACGATATTCCGGCTTAGAACAGGGCATAACCGCCTGAACTTCCATATGTGTCGGAAGCTTGGACTAGCTCCATCAACTGCCTGCAGCTGCAACATAGGGGACCAGACTGCAGAACACATCCTCCAGGAGTGTCCCAATCTTCATGGGCTGAGGAAAACAACCTGGCCAACAGATACTTCTCTCCAGACGAAGTTACATGGCTGCCGGGAGGATCTGAGGAGGACGGCCCATTTCGTGTTTGCTGCCGGCTTGTCCATGTGATTCGCGAACGACAAGAAGAAGAAGAAGAAGAGTTTGATACTCTCGCGCTGTCGAAACATAGTGTCGACCATGATTTGAATATAGACTTAGACCTAAATAAATCCAATTGATATTGGTTTCCATTCTTGTGGGTATAATTATACAGTACTAATTTAAGTTGTATTCGTTAAACCGGTCCGCGGTCTGTATGGTACGCTGGTTGTATGATGGTAAATGTATGTGTATTATTATAGTCTGCATGGTACGCTGGTTGTATGATGGTAAATGTATGTGTATTATTATAGTCTGCATGCTACGCTGGTTGTATGATGGTAAATGTATGTGTATTATAATAGTCTGCATGCTACGCTGGTTGTATGATGGTAAATGTATGTGTATTATAATAGTCTGCATGCTACGCTGGTTGTATGATGGTAAATGTATGTGTATTATAATAGTCTGCATGTTACGCTGGTTGTATGATGGTAAATGTATGTGTATTATAATAGTATGTATGTTACGCTGGTTGTATGATGGTAAATGTATGTGTATTATAATAGTCTGCAGGTTGCGCTGGTTGTATGATGGTAAATGTATGTGTATTATAATAGTCTGCATGTTACGCTGGTTGTATGATGGTAAATGTATGTGTATTATAATAGTCTGTATGTTACGCTGGTTGTATGATGGTAAATGTATGTGTATTATTATAGTCTGCATGGTACGCTGGTTGTATGATGGTAAATGTATGTGTATTATAATAGTCTGCATGGTACGCTGGTTGTATGATGGTAAATGTATGTGTATTATTATAGTCTGTATGTTACGCTGGTTGTATGATGGTAAATGTATGTGTATTATTATAGTCTGTATGTTACGCTGGTTGTATGATGGTAAATGTATGTGTATTATTATAGTCTGTATGTTACGCTGGTTGTATGATGGTAAATGTATGTGTATTATTATAGTCTGTATGTTACGCTGGTTGTATGATGGTAAATGTATGTGTATTATTATAGTCTGTATGTTACGCTGGTTGTATGATGGTAAATGTATGTGTATTATTATAGTCTGCATGTGTGGTTGTTGTGGTTGTTGTGTTTTTTGTTGTATGTTACGCTGGTTGTATGATGGTAAATGTATGTGTATTATTATAGTCTGTATGTTACGCTGGTTGTATGATGGTAAATGTATGTGTATTATTATAGTCTGTTGTTGTGGTTGTTGTGGTTGTTGTGTTTTTTGTTGCAGGTTGCGCTGGTTGTATGATGATAAATGTATGTGTATTATAATAGTTGGCACTGTTTGTTATATATTTTACAGTTTTTTAAGAACAAGTCAAAGATATGGTTGGTTCTGGACAATCGCACACTGAACTTTTACAAGAATAAGATGGTGTGTATAAATAGCTTTGTTACTAGCATGCTTTCTTCTCGTCTACTCTTACAGTTTATACTTAAAGCGACATTACATCGCAAAAAGCAAATAAAATGCAGTTTTTCACGTATAAATGCATTGTTACTACACATTCTTCTGAATACACCAAACACTAACATTGAATCAATTTAACAGCGTGTTTGTGGTATACAAACTTTCAAACGTGAAAGTAGGATTTCATATAACGGTCATCCACGCTCCTGGATTGACGTTTGTTGTCATTGAAGTCAATACTAAACATGCGATACTTTCGTTTAGAGATAATTTAATTAAGATTAGTCTACAAATAAATATGCTTAGGCACACATGTGAGATATCACTGTAAATATGTAGCAAAACTCGTGTTATTCAGGATAAACGTTTGTATTACGCATGAATGTCGACCCTATTTACATTATTTTGTTATGTCAACAAACCGCGTATACGACGTTTGTTTATTTGTTGAAATACTCCGTGTTTGAAGCAAATATTTGGAAAAAAACAACACCATATAATAGCAAATTACATTCTGCGGACATTTGCTTTTTCACCGATAGTAGTGTCGCTTTAATCTAACTGGGGGTGACGAATTATGTCATGTGAGGAAGATATTCAACTTGTCTTGGGAAGGTCGGTGGTTCTACCCGGTGTTGCCTATGGGAACCTGGAGGTATTCCTCCACCAATAACAGCTGTAGAGTCGCCATATGACCTAAGCTGACGGTGCGACGTTAACGTTTAAACCCAAAGACAACCAAACATAAATACAATTATAGAGTGTTTTATTGATACAAATGTAGTTAGCTCTATTGCGAAACAAGTTCTTATAACTTAATTATAATTCTTTAATCACTCTCGAGACCTCATTCCTGATGGAACCCATCGCCAAGAGGGAGGAAGAAGAGGTAATGTGACATTTAAATGCTTTACCTAAGGGCACACTCGTAACGGGGCTCGAACTTGGGGCCTTAAAGTGTAATAGATCTATTATTCATCTAAAACAATATGTGTAGTTTTTGAAGTGTGTTATATGTGCAGTTAGGATAGCGGGACAATTGTAATTGTTCTAATCCTGTGTGGATGTATTGTTAAGCATATTAAAGCAGCATTACATCGTATGAAATAAAAGATATTTGAAAATTTCAATTTTTACGTATAGTTAGCAATGCTGCTCCATATTCTAACATTATACTTTGTATGCTTATGTTCATTTGGTAAACAGTGTTTTTTTGCAATAAAACAAACTCGAAACCGAAAGTAGGACTGTCCGAGTCGATCGGCCACGCACTTGTTTACAACCAGAACGCATCGTCCGCACTTGTTTACATTCGGAATGCATCTTCCCCATTTGTCCCACGTTGTCTTTTTTAATTAAATTACTTGATATTTTGATTCATACCTCTGTTAGCTAAGTCTTTTAGTGACATTTCTACATCCCCGCGAGTGGTTCGACATTAGAGGAAGATAGGTAGATAGTCTTTCATGTTCAAAATATATACGTTTTTTCTACATCCTCTGTTGTTTCACGCATGCGCGCTGTGCGTGTTTACATTTCGTGTGTTGATAAACAAATTCGCGTATACGACGGTTTAAATTTATTGGAATTTTTATCGTTTCTGGGCGACTATTTCGATTTTTGTAAACACACACACATTAGTATTTATATTTTACCCAAAACATCCTTTATTACGATGTAATGCTGCTTTAACTTTATACGCTTTTTATAATCCGAACAAAACCTCATTAAGTACAATTGTAATTGTTCTAATTCTGTTTGGATGTATTGTTAGCATATTAACTGTTAGCCTGGCTTCCAATCTGTCCATTTTTCACTTTTTAACTTCTGTCAAAATGATCATAAACTCAATACGGCCCAATTAATAGTCTCGATGTTAAAATATATTTATTTGACTGACCAGGCAAAATATATCGACGCCTGTACCCAGGCTAATCAACTTTATACGTTTTTTATAATCCGAGCAAAACCTCATTAAATACAATTGTAAGTGCTCTATGTCGTTGATGATGATTGAGCTTATTTACCCTCGCCTCCGGCGAACCATGTGGGCGATCTATGTTTGAAGCGCTATACCGTGTTTTAGTGCGGCACAGCAATGAACTAGGTCTTAACATCAAGCATTCACAAAATACAACTCAACAACGGTTGCCAGGGCTACACACAGCATTTATTGCGAGGACAGAGCACATACAGCATTTACATGTTTAGTCCGGGGGGTGTTTTGTCCGGCTCCCCACACTGAATGCAACATATGTACGCTAAATGACCACTACATATCCATCATAAAAACAGCAAAGCCGCACACAAAAAACATGTACCCGTTGCGGATGAAAATATCCCGTCGTCTTATATCCAGAGAAGCAGTTAAGAGCATTGCATTGCATATAATATATTCATGTGAATATTCATCTATGATCCGATGTACCAAGTACCGGTATTGAAACTATTTCTGTCATATAAGCAAACTAGTTTCTAGAATTTCAGTATAAAATGTGAAGTTGAATATTGAATAACGATAGCCCTCGCGTTGTCCTAGCGTAGAAGTGATTATCACACACAATATCCCCTATAAATACCTTCCATGAACATATGTCTGCATTTTATTGCACAGAGCAATAAAATATTATCAAATCAATAATTCTGCACGAAATACTCGCCTAATCCGCGAGGGGTTCGACATTAAAGGAAGATAGATAATCCACACTGTATTTTGTGTGCACAAACCGTGTTAAGACATTCGTTCTCAGCTATACGATGTAACGCATAGAACTTACAATTCTCATGTCTTGTCTGGCCTTTTTTACCTATTTGAGCGACGGGCAGTTTATTTAACAACAGATTCCCTGGACAGGCTCCAGCGGCTAACCAGTACTTGGGTGCACCAACCTCCGTAAGAAACTGCCAACGTTTTAATATAAAGAGACACGGTCTGAGCGGGGCTCGAACCCGTGACCATCAGTGATGATAGGTTACTGTCGTATACAAGTCAGCTACCTTAACCACTCGACCACGGAGGCGGAGTGTCTGGCCTTCAGCTATATATGGCTTCAGGCTTATTAGTGTTGGATCACAGACGGATATGTAGTCCAGTGGTAACACGCTGGACTGGTAATCCAGGGATCGCAGGTTCGATCCCCCGTCTGACCCTAATAAAATTAACAGTCTTTCAGATGGGACGTTAAACCGAGGTCTCGTGTCGGTACTGTACATCGTGCACGTAAAAGAACCAGAGGAGACTCTGGAATGGGTCTCTGTCTGATATTTCCTGTGAGGAAGCGATCCAGCTGACATGCGGAAGGTTAATGGTTTTACCTGGGTGCGTGCCTGCAATACTACTCGGGGTCTTCCTCCACCAATAATAGCCGGAAAGTCGCCATATGACCTAAACTGTTGGTGCGACTTTAAACCACAACAACATAAATGTTGTATACACGTATATTAAAAGGTTATTGTGTTCAGTTTTACACCAACCACTGTTTCAATGTCTGCATCGTTCCTTTCACCTGTGCTTTGTATTGTAACGTGAGTACTGAAATTTAAATTTCACGGGACCTGCCAAAACATTGACATAATGTTTATTTCTTCTTTACATTGCAAATATAACAGGTGTATCAAAACCAGGGGCGTAGCTCCTATAAGGCACTGAAGGCCCGGACAATCACAATGTCACATAAAATGAAAATTCAAATACGTCAAAAACAAAAACTGCATTAAACAGTGGAGTTGGTATTGACATACATCGGTGTTCAATTGATTAGTCGGGTCTGCAAAATCAAAAGAGCAAAGCTACGCTCATGAAAACGAAACCAATGAGAGACATTGGTCAGTTACTTCCCCTGAATACTCCCTAAACGTAGATAGGTCCTATTAAGTGTTTGCCTCTGTTTTTATTCGTTGTTTCCTTTGCACAACATGCTAGTAATTTTATTCCACTATCTCTTCTTATGAGTATTAAATTACTATATCTCAACAGATCGCATACAGTATATGCAATGGGTACTTATTTGTAAAAGAATATTATCGGTTAATTAACACGATTTTGATAAAATCACATTTATCATACCGCAACATCTGGTTATGGAACAAAAGTAAAAACAAAGGAGTCTAACTAAAATGACCTATTCACATTTTGGATTCAATCGGACTTTATCTGCCAAGGGGGGTAATAGAAGATTATAGATGTCTCTTATTGACAAGCAAGAGAATATTTACAATGGATGTATATTTATTGAAAACCGTAATAATGTCCATTAAACAAATTAATAGTTTGCAGAAGCTATCCAGTGTAAATCATCAGAAGTAAACGGTAGTTAAAATTGTTTGGCTTGGGCCCAGAATGATAATGTGTAAGGGGAAACAATTAGCGGCATCGCTCGTTTTACTAGTACCTCCCATGACAAAGTCCGATTTATTCCGAAATGTATATCGGTCCGTGTAATTGGATTCCTTGGTTTTTTGTTTCCTAGCCATATGTTGTGGTATGATAAATGTGGCTTTATCAAACTTATGTTAATTAATTGATATCATTTTTGACATTAAAGTATCCATTGATTATACTGTAGGATATCTGTCGAGATTTAATAAGTATAAGATGAGAAAACGGAAGATACCATGTAGCATGTGCAAAGGAAACAACGATAAAAACAGAGGAAACCAATTATCGAGTATTCAGGGGTAGTACAACCAATGTCTCTCACATTGTGTTTTGTATTACTTCCTTCATGTGTGTTTTACGTTTATTTATCGTCGCTACCGGTTGCCCATATGAGCGACGCCTCCTGAAGAGATTAAGTCATTTTAGATTTTTGGAGGATAGTGCAATGATACAGACAGAGACCCATTCCAGAGTCTCATCTGGTTCTTTTACGTGCACGACACGAGACCTCGGTTTAACGACCCATCTGAAAGACTGTTAATTGTATTAGGGTCAGACGGGGGATCGAACCTGCGATCCCTGGATTACAAATCCAGCGTGTTACCACTGGACTACAGATCCGTCTGTGATCCAACACTAATAAGCCTGAAGCCATATATAGCTGAAGGCCAGACACTCCGCCTCCGTGGTCGAGTGGTTAAGGTAGCTGACTTGTATACGACAGTAACCTATCATCACTGATGGTCACGGGTTCGAGCCCCGCTCAGACCGTGTCTCTTTATATTAAAACGTTGGCAGTTTCTTACGGAGGTTGGTGCACCCAAGTACTGGTTAGCCGCTGGAGCCTGTCCAGATCCGTCTGTTGTTAAATCGTAAACTACGATCCTTCATACTAACAAAAGTCCTTTTTATTTGTAATATTTTTAATGCTTTGAAATGAACCAATCATCAGTCGGCGTGTTAAAAGGAAGTAACAAATAATTTCAGTTTTCAAATAACTTGTTTGCACCAAATTTAACTTCCTTTTCAAGATATCATGTGACAATATTTAGTATTTAATCTTGTATACTGCTGATGTATCTCTCGGTGTCTTGACTCTAAATACTTTATGAAGAAGAATCGTTTATTAAGACGCAAACTTATACAGTTTATGGTCTACACACAAATGAATATAATTTTATATATTTATATATTTGTGGAAGTCGTGATAGCGCCGTGGATGCACGTTCGTTTCAGGTGCGAAAGGTCCGGAGATCGAACCCCGCTGGAGCAGTTACGATTATGCCCTTAGGCAAGGCATTTAAATTCCACGTTGCCTCCTCTCTCCCTCGTGGCGATGGATTCCATCAGGAATGAGGTCTCCAGAGTGATTAATATAAATTGAAATAACTTGTTTCGCAATCGAGCTAAAATAAATTTGTATAAACTAAATGAATATAATAATAATACATACCAATCAATCAATCTTGTATTACATATACGCTTCTCTGTCATACATTGTCCTTATAAGGTATTAAAGTGTGCTTACTAATTGACGTTTTTAAATGTTTACTATATTAATCATTTTGGAGGATAATCTCAAAATATCCTAAAGCTATATGTATATGATATAAGCCGAAAACCATCCACTATGTAACATATTGGACTGTGTGAGGCACGTAGCTCCGAATACAGTACCAATACTTTACATATTGGATCCGTTTGAGGCTTATATCTTACTTAAAACACACACACACACTTATATATTATATAGCGCGATCTTACTAAATAAACTGTTAATTTCGTATATTTACACATAGAATTTAATATAATACTCTTTTGAATGCAGTCCAATATTGATAATAAGTGGAAGTCGTGATGGCGCAGTGGTAGCGCGTTCGCTTTAGATGCTAAAGGCCCCGAGTTCGAGCCCCGCTGGAGCCGTTACGATTGTACCCCTGGGCAAGGCATTTAAATTCCACGTTGCCTCTTCTCTCTCCCTCGTGGCGATGTATTCCATTAGGAATGAGGACTCGAGAGTGATTAATATAAGTTGTAAGAACTTGTTTCGCAATCGAGCTAAACCGAATTTGTATAAACTAATAATGATCTGCAAGTACAAAAGTATGACGACATGACAGTGTTTTTAAACATACATAAACTATTTTTTGTAACTTTGATTTGTGTTTACATGTAAATGGGCTTTACCAACGATTCCTGCAAGTGTACTATATCGTATAATGACATACCCCTTTTTAGTGGTCATACATATATTCGGCACACCGGTAAGGCATAGTCTATTGTTAAAAACAAGTAAGTAGCTGTTGCTTGATGGCAAATTTTGATGGCTGTTTCGGGTATATTAACAATTTATTATTGTCACTAATCCGTCTGACCCTAATAGGTCTCGTGTCGGTGCTTTACACCGTGAACGAAAAAGAACCAGAGGAGACTCTCCATCTGTATGATTTCCCTATCCTCCAAAATCTATTTTAAGGAAGTGTTGCTCATATGGGCATCCGGTAGCGACGATAAATAAACGTAAAACAATCACGCTAATCTGATAATACACGTCGCAATAAAATATAAATTAAATACGTGTATGCAAATAAATAGAGAATGTGACGCGTTTACATTCGCACGCGCGCACGCACCACGCACACACGCACGCGTGTGTTCATTGCGGATTTGTTAGGTCGTTGACATCAACTCACTTACAGCTAGCTCACCGCTCACATCTCACTGTGGATATCAGATTAGTTCATGTGAGGAAGCTACCAAGCTGGCTGGTGGATTCGTCAGTGTCTGTGAAACTGATCAGAGGAGCACCCGGGATCTTCTCCCACCCGGGATCTTCTCCCACCCGGGATCTTCTCCCACCAATAACTGCTGGAGCATTGGTGCGACTTTAAACCCCAAAATAATTAGTTCATTTCACGACGAATATTTCAAAAATAGAATTCAAGTAAACCGAGTGGACATCCAGAGGTCGTTAGTTCGAGTGCAGATGAGGACTCTTCTCTCTCTCTCTCTCTCTCACTTTGTAAAGTATCGATAATAATAATAATAATAACAACAATAATAATAATAATAATAATAATAACAAAGACTGTATTTAACTAGAGAGCTCATTTGAACAATGAGAGACATCTGTAATTTTCTAGTACCGAATAGGTCCTTTTAGTTAGAATCCTTTGTTTTTACTGTTGTGCCCTAACCAGATGTTGTGGTATGATAAATGTGATTTTATCAAAAACGTGTTAATTAAGTGATAACATTATTTTACAATTAAGTACCCATTGTATTTAATGTAGGAGATCTGTTGAGATATAGTAATTTAATAATCATAAGAAGCAATAGTGGGATTATATTGCTAGCATGTTGTGCAAATGAAACAACGATAAAAACAGAGGAAACACTTAATATGACCTATCTACTTTTAGGGAGTATTCAGGGGCAGTAACTGACCGATGTTTCTCATTAAGTCAATGAAACTAGAGAATAACACTTTCATATATAGTATGGTCTTCTAGAGATCTATTGCAGGTAAAGTTTATATAAAGCATGTGTAATGTTTTATGTCGAAATAATAATCCTGAAATCATAATTCTGCCACTTTGATACTTCGCATCAATATTTGTTTGTGTTTGAGAAATGGAAAGGCTTTGTTCATGTGCGTTTTGGTTTATATTGCAGACAACCCATCCTACCTTGGTGTGTTTATGCAATTATCACACACGTTCGGAATTAATTAGTAGCCATTTTGTTTTTAATTTTTGATAGGGAAGACTGAAAAATACAGCTTGGCATACGGCACATTTGGTGTCAGCACACCCACAGGGATTCGGTACGTTTGGGGGTACTAGTATATATATTTAAGAACTTAAATATATATAGTAGTACCCCCAAACGTGCCGAATCCCTGTGAGCACACCCTAATTATGTTAAAACAAGTGTATGATATTCAACTAAAAATGCCTAACCTTTTTTTCTAGAGGGCTTTTGAGATTTTCCAACCAGTCTACTACTGGTCACATTCGAAACTGGAACAAGGTGAACGTGTGCATATTGTTGAATATTGTATACTAGAGGACATAGAAAACGCACGCCTACATTATATGATTATTATTACGTGAAAACGAAATGCGAAGGATTCCATCAAAGATATACCACATCTTTATTACAAAACACAAACTGAACAACTAAAAATATTCCAAAATGTTTAAAACTATGTATTTCATGCAAAAACACACGTATCCGTTTTCTATGTCCTCTTACTCCTCTAGTATATATTGTCATATTACAGAAAGAGTCGTGCATCGATTCTATAGAGATTGCAGATGTCCAGATCGTTAGACAGACAGGAAACAAGGGCGGTGAAGAGTTTGAGATCAGTACTGTACACAAATCATATACATTTGTAAGTGTCTATCAGTCTGTATTATATATATATGTCCGAATGTACATCTGTGAGTGAGGATTCCGAATATATATTTACTCGAGAGGAATCCGAAGATACATAATTATATACGAAATAATACGATATATGAATCTGTCATAGTATTCATATCCGAATATACATCTGAACGCAAGGACTCCGAATATAAATCCGAAAGCGAGGAATCCGAATTTATATCTGAACGCGAGGAATCCGAAAATAAATCCGAAAGCGAGGAATCCGAATATACCTATGAACGCGAGGAATCCGAATATACATCTGAACGCGAGGAATCCGAATATACATCTGAACGCGAGGATTCCGAATATACATCTGAACGCGAGGAATCCGAATATACATCTGAACGCGCGAGGAATCCGAATATACACCCGACCGCGAGGAATCCGAATATAACATATGAACGCGAGGATTCCGAAGATACATCTGAACGCGAGGAATCCGAATATACACCTGAACGCGCGAGGAATCCGAATATACACCCGACCGCGAGGAATCCGAATATACATCCGACCGCGAGGAATCCGAATATACACCCGACCGCGAGGAATCCGAATATACATCCGACCGCGAGGAATCCGAATATAATCCCAATTAACATATGTGCGAGATGAATCTGAATATACGCAGTATACTCTTGACAGTTTGAGGCACTCACTAGAGATCATCATCAGATGATGGGGGTCGGTGATTAATACACGAATAGAAACGACAGCAGACGAAGAATAAATGTGATGAGACTTGGGATTATTATTTACATTCTTTTCAAGAAAGAAATCCAGACATTTAACTTAATCAAACGTTAGCTTGACTTGCTGGTGCGGGCCGTTGTCAATGTTGTTAAAACTTGTGGCCCAAACCATTTATATTTTCATGCTATGTATTGTATATTTACGTGTATGACATATGTACTATTGATTTACAATAAAATATGGTTAAATAAATAAGAATAAATATGCATTCTTTCTTGTCTTAATCCGTGGGTGGGGGATGAAGGAGGTATCTGCATGCGGAGCTAATTAAATATTGCTAATGTATTAACTTGTGGGTCGTTACGTGTTCGTAGATTCTCGGTACTAATATCGAAAAATCCTCACCAACACAAACCAATTTTTTTTAATTTACCAACTTGTCAAGAATATTAAAAAATATGTTTCCTTTTGATTTTCTGAAAAATAATCCTTCACATATTTGTAATTACGAATTTCTGAAGAATTTTTTTCTGTAGTCCGGTCATTGTTCTGGTACTGGGTAAGCCAAGTCACTGACATCGGCTATTTGAACTTTATTCAACATCTTTTTTCATACATACATTGTATAATGAACTGCAAAAGCGTCATATAATATAACACAATGGCGACTCAGAAAATGTTTTAAAATCACACAATTTCCAGGAAACAAGCAATGTATATCTTAATACGTCAATTTCGCCAGATCTTTTAGCCGACTTATTGCGTAAATGCAAAAAAGGTAAAATGCCCGGTTATGATAATGTTTTCTATGAGCATTTGATTCATGGTGGTAACACCTTAATATTAGTTCTAGCACGTCTGTACTCGGCAATGCTAAAATTTAGTTATGTACCCCCAGACATGAACCGGGGCGTAATTGTGACGCTACACAAGGGCGGTCGTAAAAGTAAACATGATCCACATAATTACCGCGCTATTACACTAACCTCTACAATATTAAAGTTGTATGAAAGTGTTCTTTTAACCCGTGCAGGGGATGATATCCTGAAAGATCTAAGTCCTCAGCAAGGTGGCTTCCAACAACAACTAGGCTGTATAATGACATCGTTTTCCTTAAGGGAGTCAATATCATTTGCAAAAGAGCACCACAGCAAGGCCTTCATTTGTTACTTAGATTGTCGCCAGGCATTTGACCGTGTCTGGCATAATGGTCTAATTTATAAACTAGAGACGTGTGGGCTAGACCATCTCACATTCAAATATTTTGTATCCCTCTATAGTAACATGAATAGTTGTGTCCGCAATCAGTCATTCACATCGGAGTGGTTCCCCGTTATGCAGGGTACCAGACAGGGAGGGAAGAGTTCCCCTCTCCTTTTTTTACTTTACATAAATGGCCTAATACAGGAGTTAGAAAACTCTAAGCTAGGCTTTTGTATATATAATTTTAACATGTGTAGTCCAACAGTTGCTGATGACATGATTCTATTCTCCATGTCCAAGTACGGACTAGATCAGATGTTACAAATATGTTATGAATATTCATTAAAATGGAGATTTGAATACAATGCCAAGAAATGCTCTGTCGTTGTGTACAATGAAACAAAGCATGAGTTTGATCAATCAGATAGGTCATGGAAACTTGGTGATCAAACTATCACTGAAGACATCCAATATACTCACCTGGGGATTATATGTAACAAGTACTGCTCATTAAATGACAATATTCACTCGGCAAGTATCAAACTCCGTGGTACCCTACTTAACATTTCCAATAGTGGTGTTGGATCTGGGAACCTAAACATATCCAGTCTCACAAAACTGTATAGGACAGTAGTATTGCCGACATCCCTATACGGGTGTGAACTGTGGAGCTATCTTACATCCGCCAATATCCTTGAAATCGAACGAGCCCATAGATTTTGCATAAAATATATTCAACGCCTACCATTGTTCACTAATAATCAGGCATAACTCAGCTGTCTGGGCCTTGTTCCGATTGAAACAGAAATTAATTACAAGAAACTCCAGTTTCTGGGTCAACTCGTCCGACTACCCTGCCAATATCTCTCGAAACGTATCTTTATAAACAGGTTGGTACGCTATAAATCTTGCATTGAAAGACAAAGCCTTGGGTTTATTCCTGATGTGCATGGATTACTTAGGAAGTATGATCTCATGCATTATGTAGATATCTTTCTTGAAACTGCATACTTTCCATCGAAATATCAATGGAAATATATTCTTAAACGGAATGTATATGGAATAGATTCCGAAGAAGGTACTGTATCAGCATGTAGCTCCTTGCCTACAGGTATTGGTAAAACTATATTCCAAAAACAGGAACCTTGTACTATCTGGCAATTAAGCCGTACATTCCCAAGCGTAAAAATGTACTGTTTCACAGCTATATATGTACTGTGTAGATTACTTTCTTTCTCACGTCCTGAGTTATGCACACAATGCGATAAATGTGTTGTGAACTTAGTTGTTCATAAGCTGTTATTATGTACATCTCAGGATAAATTAAGAAAGTGCTTATGGCAGAACATAAGTTGTGTGACTGGTATTAAGACATACATTGATTTTATCAAACAACCACCCGAGACACAGATATATGATATGCTTGCAGGACTGGAGACACATGAACTTCCAGACACCGCAAGCGAAACACTTATGATAATATGTTTTAGGGCATTCTGGCAAATGCTCCAAACTTAAGGTTGTGGTAAATCTAAACGTGTTTGCTTCTATTTAAATACCATTGTATTGCTTTTAGGTACCTGAACCGTTTTCTTTACTGAAGAATGGTGTTCCGGTTATAAACACTGTAACATCTTTTATGTGCGCTACCATCATCTCTTTCCCTTGCATTTCGTTTCGGCAAGTAATGATGATCGGTATACACTAATTAATAGCTGCATGGTTATGTCAGTTCTTATGACCATTATTGTACACTTGTACTACTTTGTATATATGTATGTTTATATGTGTCCATGTAAAACGTGTAATTGTATATTATGTATGTTCACTTGTGCTCTTCGTGTATATGGAGGTAATAAAAGGATTAATAACACATCTCTAAGACTATCTGTCTGATATAATTATACTGAAGGCATGTATACTTTATTTCTATCTGCCGCATATAATTATACTGAAAGCATGTATACTTTATTTCTATCTGTCTGATATATTTATACTGAAAGCTAATATACTTTATTTCAGGTGGCGGCGGTATTTGAGCTAGCGGAGGCCTGGGTGAAGGTTATACATAAGGCCATGAGTATCCGTTCTATTCCCAGGTCAGATCCCTATATTGTATACACTTCTTTCCCTTATGTTGAAACTAGCAATGTTCGTGGTGTAAATAAAATATTGACCAGGTTAAGAGTCAGTTACTTCTTAGATGCGCTAGCTATTGACCCAAAGCAAAACGAATTGTGTTTGTTTGTTTGTTTGTTTGTTTTGTGGTGTTTAAAGTCACACCAACAACTTAGGTCATGAGTCGACTCTTCAGCGATGTAAAGCACCGACACGAGACCTCGGTTTAAAGTCACATCTGAAAGACTGTTCATTTTATTAGGGTCAGACGGGGGATCGAACCTGTGATCCCTGGATTACCAGTCCAGCGTGGTACCATTGGACTACAGATCCGTCTGTCTGCTTCTTATATATACATATTTATTTTAGCTCGATTGCGAAACAAGTTCTTACAACTTATATTAATCACTCTCGAGATCTCATTCCTGATAGAATCCATCACCACGAGGCAGAGAAGAGGCAACGTGGAATTTAAATGCCTTGCCTAAGGGCACAATCGTAATGACTCCAGCGGGGTTCGCATGCACTGCGATATCACGACTTCCACTTCTTATAGTCGATATAGCTTACAGTTACATAAACTGTGTGTCTTATAGTCGATATAGCTTACAGTTACATAAACTGTGTGTCTTATAGTCGATATGGCTTACAGTTCCATAAACTGTGTGTCTTATAGTCGATATGGCTTACAGTTACATAAACTGTGTGTCTTATAGTCGATATGGCTTACAGTTACATAAACTGTGTGTCTTATAGTCGATATGGCTTACCGTTCCATAAACTGTGTGTCTTATAGTCGATATGGCTTACAGTTACATAAACTGTGTGTCTTATAGTCGATATGGCTTACCGTTCCATAAACTGTGTGTCTTATAGTCGATATGGCTTACCGTTCCATAAACTGTGTGTCTTATAGTCGATATGGCTTACAGTTACATAAACTGTGTGTCTTATAGTCGATATGGCTTACCGTTCCATAAACTGTGTGTCTTATAGTCGATATGGCTTACCGTTCCATAAACTGTGTGTCTTATAGTCGATATGGCTTACAGTTACATAAACTGTGTGTCTTATAGTCGATATGGCTTACCGTTCCATAAACTGTGTGTCTTATAGTCGATATGGCTTACCGTTCCATAAACTGTGTGTCTTATAGTCGATATGGCTTACAGTTACATAAACTGTGTGTCTTATAGTCGATATGGCTTACCGTTCCATAAACTGTGTGTCTTATAGTCGATATGGCTTACCGTTCCATAAACTGTGTGTCTTATAGTCGATATGGCTTACCGTTACATAAACTGTGTGTCTTATAGTCGATATGGTTTACCGTTACATAAACTGTGTGTCTTATAGTCGATATGGCTTACAGTTACATAAACTGTGTGTCTTATAGTCGATATGGTTTACCGTTCCATAAACTGTGTGTCTTATAGTCGATATGGCTTACAGTTACATAAACTGTGTGTCTTATAGTCGATATGGTTTACCGTTCCATAAACTGTGTGTCTTATAGTCGATATGGCTTACCGTTCCATAAACTGTGTGTCTTATAGTCGATATGGCTTACCGTTCCATAAACTGTGTGTCTTATAGTCGATATGGCTTACCGTTACATAAACTGTGTGTCTTATAGTCGATATGGCTTACAGTTACATAAACTAACATATTGTTCTTATTAATTAACATAACATTCCTAAACTCAACTTTCTAGTTCTAAGCATTGTAGTTGGGCCAATATTTAATTTAATACGAAAACGTAGCGACAGAACGCTTAGCTTAGTTGTTTATTTTGAAAGTATTTATTTTGAGAAATTATTTAGCACATTCTAGAAACTATACCCTATTAAACCATCTAATTATACATACATGTTACTCCATTCCCCGAACTCGCAACCCACTATGATATGATGTTCCACGCTGACCTCCGACACTTCTCGAACTGTTATTGCTAGATGTCAATGTATGGCATCAAAGCACATATGATGTAAATATTGATAACATAAAATATGTTTAAACTAAAGCACATGTCGAGCATCAAAAGCAATTAAACCAAACATATTCAAAAACAAGTCAACCACCACAAACAACATCAAAAGCAATTTGAGGCTAGCCATTGTTCCTCCACTATAATCATTTAATATTTCATACTGGAACAGTTGTTTTCTTTTAGTATAGACGATGACAAGAGCCACGTGCCGAAGTCACCATCAACACCTATGTCCAGTCCGACGTCTGTATTTGAAGAGGAACTCGGCGAATTATCTTCTCAGCAGCATAACAGTATTTTTGGCGTGAAACTTAAGCCTACTCGCCTGTCTAGATCTTCAGTTACGTCATCACCTTCCCCCGAACGAATTCGTGTACGACATTTTTCCTATGAGGCACCTGGCTTCAATGAGAACATTGATGCACCCACTAAAAAGACCACAGAACAAGATAGAAAAGCAAAGATTGTACCCCCAATGCAATTTAAATTGCAAAGACCACCGCCGTCAGCAAAGATTGTACCCCCAATGCAATTTAAATTGCAAAGACCACCGCCGTCAGCAAAGATTGTACACCCAATGCAATTTAAATTGCAAAGACCACCGCCGTCATTTAAACCGCCAGCTCCGCCTATCTCAAAAAGTAACAACACAAACATGAATCAAAAGTCACAGCTGCCAAAAGAAAATATAACAATTCGTCCGCAGTCGCCAGCGCAAAGAGACGATGCAATCAAGCAACGAAAATCACAAAATGAAGGAGATACCATAATAGTTGGTTTAATATCACCACGGCCTGGAGACAACGTGAAAGCACATTCGCCAAGGCCTACGGACGACGGGAGCAATTCATCAGCACCTAACGGGAACACTACATTTATAGATCAAACATCACACGAAGACAATGCCCACTCTGCTACACAGGAGGGCCATGTCTTGAAAGCACTTGATACTCCGAGTATTACTGATACTAGTAAACGTCCAGTGGACAAGAAGATTGAATCTGTTGAAGATACGAGCGGAAGTGCTAATATGAAAGGCACCAATGATGATTTACATGAAGCAGATCCATTCAAAAGGGATAGTGCTTCAAGAAGTAAGTCATCAACGTGGTCTTTGAAAAAGTCAAAGAATGTTGAAGATCATCATGACCGGGATATGGTAGACACTATATCTGATGTTGATATTTCTCAAGTCAGAATGAGAAAATCCCAAATTATAAGTCAGAATGTAGAATGTAATGACGTAGATGTAAACATCTCACACGTTGTAATGAGGAAATCGGCGAGAAGCCTCAGTACCATGAATACAGAATTGGACGAGGATATGGAAAAAGAACTAATTGATTGTTCTGAAGTGATGAAAACAGGAACAAAAGATACAAGAGAGGCATATAATATAGAGAGTACCAACGTGAACCATGAAGAGGATACATCACAAGTGGTGTTAAGGAAGTCATCAAGAAGTCGCAGTACAAGTAATGACCACCAATTATTTAACACTGAAAATGACACATCTTCACCAGTAAACACGGACAACGATATTAGAGATGGTGATATACCTGCTCCTGCATACGAGGCGAAGTACCTGAGACATTATTCCAACGAAGAAGAAGGAGACAACGAAAGCCTGTTCGACGAAGAAGTGTTTGAGTCAATATTTACGGTTGATGGGGACACAGATCTTCCATTGAAGTCTAGACAGGAGGATCGCGTACACGTTAACTGTGATGCTTTTAACGAGCTGAAGCATTATATAGACACGCAGTACGAAGGTGGATTTGACATTGTGACACATCGTATTTCAATAAAACGATCAGTTGAGGTACTTCGCAATATTCTCTTTATGCATTTGAAATGATATTAACAAAATACTAACTTCTAAGTAACATTGATCTTCTTCAAACTACCAGTTGTGTTACTGTTACGTAGTCTGCAGTGATAGCATTTCATTCAATAACACCAGTATTTGTTTACATTACTTTTAATTAATAGCCTTTTGTTATACTTTATTTATTTTACAACGATTGCCAAGCACATTTTAACAACTTGGTATTTTATCAACTCGTTGGCTCGGATGAAAGCGTATATGTGGTCATTCATGTGGGGGGAAACCGGAGTACCCGGAGAAAACTAACCTGTCCGATCTGGCGACTATCGTACCATCTCACATACTTCCCTGTCCGAGGATCGAACCCGGATCGCATTGGTGATAAGCGAGCGTGCTAACCACCGCTAATCGGACAACCTTTGTTGTATTTTGCTTTTTTAATTATTGAGTTATAGCTGTATGTTTAACTAAATCTCGACAACAGCCAAGAGGTCTTTGTCTAAGACACACTTGTCCTTAACCCTTTCAACACCACATACCTCTAAATTGGCTTACACAAAAGTGTAGATCCAGATGAGCCGGCTCGTGACGAGCCGTCTCATCAGGATCTGCACTTTTTTCAAGTAATATAACTATTTTTAGAAACAAAATACCCATTTTGATAAATGAACTGATCCAAATGTAATTTTGTTATTAATTTATTGGTCTAAAAATATCATGGACCAGTCCATGTCAGTTACTTGGTGTTGAATGGGTTAAGACAAAATCTGTCTCCGCTACCGGAATAACCCTGGTCTGTCTCTCTGTCCTTCTGCAACAAGGTATGTATCATAACTGAATGCTGCACGTGGTACAATTACATCTTAATCTCACCCATTTATGCTGCCTTCACCAGTTAATTGATAATAGACACCCCACCACACAATCATCTCCTCGTTGTAGGTTGTAAATCTGTCCAATCTTTCATTTCTTCTGATACCACATCCACTGTGAGGAAACTGAAAAACAACAAAAATATCAAATGTAATGGTCAGCATTAACAGTGCTCACCTGTGAATAACGTCACTGTGTTTACGCACTGTATTCCTCCGCCAAATATTACTGTATATGTGTTCATTTTTACATTAAATGTAACAATAACTATACAATTTATAAATAATAAGTTAACCTATTGTCAAATTTAGCAAGCCAATGTACTACATGTACTTAGTTATCGATGATTCAATACATTAATATACATAACACGAAGCGCAAACATATTAATTTCACAAAACAGTGTTAATTTAAAAATGTTAAATAAAATTATTATAAAACCTGAATAAATTATGATTGCAAAATGGAAGTGTGATGCAATAATCACTGTTCATAGTCCAATAAACATCGTCTTAGAACACCTCGGTGTGCAGCACATTCGGAACAAACGCATAACCAGGCGCGTAGCTAGGCCTAAATATGGATTACGCACCATTCTAGGGGGGTCCGGGGGCATGCCCACCCGGAGATTTTCCCCGCTATATGGTCTCAGGTGACATTTGCCTACTATGAACATCAGCTACATTAAATATATGTTGGCATTTCGTTCATGTCTGCTTTCTTGTGAATGATCAATGTTAGTGCCCCCCCCCCTTACGATCCAGTTTTTATTGCATTTTTCGCATGTATTTAATTTCATTTTCAGGAACTGTCAAAATTAATCTTACGCACGTGCGTACATGCGTAATCCTAGCTACGCGACTGATAACATGTGACTTCAATTTGTAGAAGATAGTTCGGTGTGCAGCACATTCTGAACAAACGCATAACATGTGGCTTCAATTTGTAGAAGATACCTTGATGTGCAGCACATTCTGAACAAACGCATAACATGCGGCTTCAATTTGTAGAAGATAGTTCGGTGTGCTGCACATTCTGAATAAACGCATAACATGTGACTTCAATTTGTAGAAGATACCTTGATGTGCAGCACATTCTGAATAAACGCATAACATGTGACTTCAATTTGTAGAAGATAGTTCGGTGTGCAGCACATTCTGAATAAACGCATAACTTGTGGCTTTAATTTTGTATCTTGGAATTAATTAACAAACTCCAATAAATTTAATGCAACGTTTCGTCCATGGAGTACTTCTTCAGGAATAATCAAAATAAAGCATTTATTTTGTAGAAGACGTAGGCTGATAGTATAATTCGCGTGTACAGCATACTATGTATAATAATTAATGTGCATATCATATACATGTAGTATACTTATCTATCATTATTTCAAATGTTCGATATAGCTGTCCGTTTTGATAATTATGTTTTCTGTTATAATTTTAAAAACGATTCTTATAGGAATATTGCACAGGCACAAGACACACTTTTGTTGGCCTATGGTCATATATTAAGTAATGTTAAACATTACTTACTATATGACCATAGGGCAACACATAAAAATATGTGTCTTGTGCCTGTGGAATATTGCCTTGAATTAAAGTGTATTTAATACCAGGATTAATTTTATTGATATATCCGTGTTCGTGGTAAATACACTGTTTACATTATATGTATTTGAGAATAGCATTAAAGTTTGATTTACATTACAGGGTCATATAGACTGTACACGACCGGTTTGTATGTATATGTGATTTTATCTATGTTAACATACATTGTATTTGCAAATATTTATTGACGCTTTAATAAACTACTAAGTATCTTTATATGTCAAGTTATTCTTGTATTCCAACCTGTTTAATAGCACTATCAGCATACTAGTATGTCCATGGAGGTTGCTACACAGTTACCAACTTTGATACAACGATTTTGGCTGGCTGTGTAAAGTAAAATGAGTCTCGGGCTTTGATACAACGTTATATTTTTTGCGTGGATACAATTCAGCGAGTATCATCCTTTGATACAGCGTTTTTAATTGGCTGAATAAAGTCAGGTGTGTCTCAGGCTTTCATGCAACGTTTTTTTATTGGATGAATAAAATCAAGCCAGGCTCTGACTTAGTAACAACGTTTATGATTGGCTGGAGCAAATCAAGTGAGTTTGCTACACTGTCACATACTTTAATATGGCGGTTTATAATAAAGTCGATTTTGCCCAAATTTGTAGGCTCACTATAAACTGTTTTAAATAACTAGTTGATACCTGCTTGCGTATAATCTACATTAGCCTGGGTTCCAGTTTGTCGATTGTTCACCAATTTATGTCTGTCAAATCAGACGCACATTGTACTTTTTAAAACTATTTATCGTTCCGTTGACCCGTAAACAATGGCTGCCAATTATAAAGTTTTAGCCGACCTTTGTTAGCAGACTGGAATCGAACTCTCTATAATCCTTGTACTGTCTGCTTTTAACAATAGCTTTGTAGATCCTTTTATCTTTTTAACTTGCACATAGCATTTTATATTAACTGACTTCTAGACTGCGCCTGCCAATCATAAGCCTAACTGATTGTTCGGCAGTATGACGTTGAAGTTGACATTGCAGTACCTCGCTTTCGATTCAAGTACGTCATTAATTAAGTCATGTGCTAAATAGGCCTATTAGAAGTCATGTGCTAAATAGGCCTATTAGACAGCGACATGAACACGGGACAGAAATATAGGAATCCGACAGTTGAGTTCACAGATGGCACAACAAATAGAATGAAGAGGCAGTGGGGTATTATAAAAGATCTCATTTAATGATAATCAATAATTACACGGAATACCCCCAGGTTTCCCCCAGGTCTGATATTATCACAAACTCGATACGGCCCAATTCATGATCTAGGTATTAAAATATGTTTATACGACTGACAACGCAAAATATACCAACGCCTGTTCCCAGGCTTAATTTACATGACATATTGATAACTGTAGATGTATACATATTATATTGTATGTTCAGGTTTATAAGGTCGTAAGTCGACGACCGGCTAGATTTTTATCAACAAGTAAATTATTTTCTAAACACTGTCATCATTATTCTTTTTAGATTAAATTAACTGTTGATTGAATGTAGAGTGCACGTACATCCATTATTTAGCGACCAAAGCACGGGAACAATACACAGACGTCCAGATGGAGCCATTGTACCACCATGATGAATATATTCCATTGAAGATTGAAAACGCTAATGACAAGATATCATGGTTGACAAGATAGTGCACATAACTGCTATTTGAAATCGAATGTCATGCAACCTTGGATTTGACCTACTTGACCCAAAATCAATATAGTCATATAGTAAGTAATGTTTACTGAAGGCAAACAGCGGAAGTAAACCATGTAAAACAGTAAACATTACTTACTATATGGCCAAAGGGCAACACAAATTTGTGCATTGCGCTGCCACACTGACAGTGAACAAGAGGCAAATATTTAGTCGGAGATCATACTAAAACTATGCAAAGTCATATAAATGAAACAAGCATAAATAACATGTACCATCCGACAGTAATTCGGTAAATGGTAGACGAGGTTCAAGATTGTCCATTTTTCTACGGCTCAATTAACTGTTTGGGTGTTCAATAAATAGATTTATATGACAGACAAGACGAAATATATCAACGCCGGTCCCCAGCCTAGGAAATGGGATAATTTATCGTATGCGAAAGGCCCAGAGTTCGCGCCCCACTGGAGCCGTTACGATCGTGCCCCTATGCAAGGCATTTAAATTCCACATTGCCTCTCCCTCGTAGCTATGAATTCGATCAGGAATTAGGTATCGAGAATGATTAATATAAGTTGTAAGAACTTGTTTCGCAATTGAGCTAAGATAAATTTGTACGAATTAACAGGAAACTATTAGATATACATGTCGTTACATTACTATCAGACCTGAAGTAGATCAGGATGCACCATGTTTCACAAAACTGTACACCGCATGAAACGACACAGTCGGTACCACGAGGACAGATATCAGGAAGAGAGCATACGATTCCAATAGACAGCGACATGAACACGGAACAGAAATATAGGAATCCGACAGTTAACGAGTTCACAGTGTCACACAACAAATAGAACGAAGAAGTAGCGGGATATTATACAAGATCTCATTGATCAGGCACAAGAGCAACACTATGAATAAAGACAATGGCATTGCTCAAGATCAGGCACAAGAGCAACATTATGAATAAAGACAATGGCATTGCACAAGATACCCACAAGAGCAACACTATGAATAAAGACAATGTCATTGTTCAAGATACCCACAAGAGCAACAATATGAATAAAGACAATGTCATTGCTCAAGATAACTCACAAGAGCAACAATATGAATAAAGACAATGTCATTGCTCAAGATAACCCACAAGAGCAACACTATGAATACAGACAATGGCATTGCTCAAGATACCCCACAAGAGCAACAGTATGAATAAAGACAATGGCATTGCTCAAGATACCCACAAGAGCAACACTATGAATAAAGACAATGAAAATGAATATATTTTCACACAAGTTCAAACATATATTAAAACGACTAAACGCTTCGAGCAAATAACCACATGATCTGTATATATATAGGCTGTTCTCTTGTGACGATCTATGTTAGGGTGTGGTGACGGGTGTGGCTGGCTGGGTAACGTTGTATGGTGGGACACTTGATTGGAGTAGCTATTACAGTTACATTTCCTAAACTTTTTTTTTTGGTTTGTTTATTGTTGTTTTTTGTTTCTAAATTCTTATTATCTAAAATGTTGCTTATTCTCTTAATCATTTTACCCTTTTTCTATTAGTATCATTAAATTTAGTAAACTACTAGCACAACTCTTGTAGTCAGTCTCTTTGTTAATTACAATCTAGTCTTATGGGGAGGGCTGTAACTAATGTTGTTAAAACTTGTGGCCCAACCCATTTGCTTCAACATATAATGACAATCCTTGAGCAAACAATGCCACGAATCATGCATTATGGATAGTTATACAAGTTTGTTCATTTGTTTTGTATTGTACATTGTATATATAGAATGCAATAAAATATGATTAAACTAAAAAAGACAATGCTATTGCCCAAGATAACCCACAAGAGGCAACAATATGAATAAAGACAATGTCATTGCTCAAGATAAGGCACAAGAGCAACAACATAAATAAAGACAATGACATTGCTCAAGATACCCCACAAGAGCAACACTATGAATAAAGACAATGGCATTGCTCAAGATAAGGCACAAGAGCAACAATATAAATAAAGACAATGACATTGCTCAAGATAAGGCACAAGAGCAACAATATGAATAAAGACAATGGCATTGCTCAAGATACCCACAAGAGCAACACTATGAATAAAGACAATGGCATTGCTCAAGATACCCACAAGAGCAACACTATGAATACAGACAATGGCATTGCTCAAGATACCCACAAGAGCAACACTGAATAAAGACAATGGCATTGCTCAAGATACCCACAAGAGCAACACTATGAATAAAGACAATGGCATTGCTCAAGATACCCACACGAGCAACAATATGAATAAAGACAATGCTATTGCTCAAGATAACCCACAAGAGCAACAATATGAATAAAGACAATGCTATGGCTCAAGATAACCCATCAATCATCATCATCATCATCATCATCATCATCATCATCATCATCATCATCATCATCATCAATCATCATCATCATCATCATCATCACATCACATCATCATCATCATCAATCATCATCATCATCATCATCATCATCACCACCACCATCATCACCACAACCCACCACCACCACCACCACCACCACCACCATCATCATCATCATCATCATCGTAGACATCTCTCCCCCTCTCGCCCTCGCAATTGAGCTAAAATAATTTGCACAGGAGAGACAACTATTGCAATTCTGTTATCTGCATTATTGTAGCATTTACTTCCCTCGAACGCTTACTTTGATTATCAAAATTAACTTGATTGGGGTTGAATTAATTTAAAAATAAACAAGTAAACAGTGTCCATTTTCTCATATTTTATGCATATTTATCAGATACAATCCTTGGATAGATCTGATGCAATCCTTGGCTAGATTGTGTGTTGACAATGTAAGTTATGTGTATGGAAATGAAAAGGGAATCTACCCGAGTTTGTTGTTAGACGTCACGAACTCGCCCATTGATTTGCAATCCAACATGGCCGCAGTTAGTAAAGATAACAACGGAGAGCCGAAAAATCATCGGCGCATTTTTGTTTGTGTTTTAAAGTGTTTGACAATACATTGGCCATGATATTTTAGCCTGACATAATGGAAGTGACATTCAAAGAACTTTTAGAAACACACAGATCGAAATTTTCGGCTGTTGTAGATGCTGACAGTCTGTTGCCGACGTTGGAGAGGGCAGAGACGTTGACGCATACAGATGTCGGAGAAATCAATAAACAAACAACAAATAAAGACAAAATTGACAAAACTCTTGACATTTTAACAACAAAAGATAATTTTGCTTTTGAAAGCTTGTGCTATGCACTTGAACCCACGTACCCACATTTGTTGACGGTTATGTTTCTTGGAAAGAACCAAAGAATAGGACCAGGTTTGTAATCAGCTGATTCATGTGCTTTTGTCTTTTCAATTTAGCAGCGTTTGAAATACAACAGAATGACGAACAGATTGCCGTAAAATCTTCCGTGGCCAAGTGGATAACCTGTAGTCCATCACGACTGTTAACCGTGTTGAACATGAAAATCTGTAGAAGTCGTGATATCTATCTATCTTCCTCTAATGTCAAACCCCTCACGGGGATGTGGACATGTGATACAAAGTAGCTCGTTCACCTCAGGTGAGAAAGGCCTGGAGTTCATGTTCAGATTTTGTTTGTGCCCTTCGGCTAAGCATTTAGATTCCACAATGCCTCCTCTCTCCCTCGTGGCGATGGATTCCATCAGGGAATGAGGTCTGGAAAGTGATTAATAAAAGTTGTAGGAACTTGTTTCGCAATCGAGCTAAGGTAAATTTGTATGAACTAAAGCCTGTGGAACAAATAACCACATTTTACCTGGTTATCCTAATCTCACTTGCTTTGATCTTTTAAAACCATTTCACTATGCTACATGCTATGTAAGTTGTCTTGTCCTTTATTACTACTAACTAAGGGTGCAACGATACGCCTACCTCACGATATGATACGTATCACGATTCTTGGGTCACGATACGTATCGCGATATGGTTTTATGGAACCAAAGGGGAAAATATAGAAAATAGTTAAACTTTTCAAGTACATCCAAGACATTTGAAACTGTTTCTTCATAGAGTTTGGGGATAACACTCACTAAAGTGTGTCCGACTAGGTAACTGATATTTAGGTTCTAGTGTTTTTATCATATTTTTGAACCCATTTGTTTCCACTACACTATAGGGCCGCATATCTAAGGCAATAAACTGGCCTATTGCCGTTGCAATTTCTTTTGACCGCACTGATCCAGTAGGGAGTTTTTGACTGAATGCTTCTTTAAGTCTTAGCTGCCCAGATGGAACGGGGGTTGTGCTCTTTTTGGATTGATCCCGATCTTTATTTTTCCGGCCACATTCGGATACGTCGATGTTTGGATAATGACGCTTCATGTGCATAGTCATGTTACCCGTTTTATATGACACGTCCGTGAAACAATGGCGGCAAGTGGTTGTTTCTTTCACCGTTGTTTTTACGCCGTCAACTATATTAAATTTGAATCCAAAATGCGCCCATATTTTTTATTTGAAAGTTGCCGGTGGTGATTGTAATTCAGCCATGTTTGTTTTGTTTGTAAGAGTAGTCTCCCTTCCGTTGGAGTCAGGAATAATTGCCGTACCGTAACGGGCATGCAGCGTATCGCGTATCGAACCGTGGCCCTAGTACCGCGATAAACCGTCCCACGGTATATCGTTGCACCCTTACTACTAACACCGTTGTCTTGTGACAGTGTGTGTTTAACGTTTATTTATCGTCGCTACCGGTTGCCCATATGAGCGATGCCTCCTGAAGAGATTAGTCATGTTAGATTTTTGGAGGATAGTGCAATGATACAGACAAAGACCCATTCCAGAATCTCCTCTGGTTCTTTTACATGCACGGTGTACATCACCGACACGAGACCTCGGTTTAAAGTCCCATCTGAAAGACTGTTAATTTTATTAGGGTCAGACAGGGGGATCGAACCTGCGATCCCTGGATTACCAGTCCATCGTGTTACCACTGGACTACAAATCCATCAGAAGGATGTGCACTATATATATCCCCATTTGGGGTGTGATAGAAATGGTGTCAGACGTGGGATCGAACCTGCGATTTTGTTTAGTGGAGAGAAAACAAACATTTAAAATGTACTATTTAATTGGGTGATGCTAATATCCAATCATGTCTCCTCAAATTAAAATCAAGACCAATCAAAGTTATCACAACTTTATTTATTTACAAACAAATGATCAAAGGGTCAAAGTCATACATGGTAGGGTCTGCTACCCACCAATTATTCACAGTACAAAGTGCAGTTTTCACAACTTGCGAAAAACACGGGTGCTGACATGCAAACAATAGAATGTTGTCACTTTTATGACAGTACACAACGATCATCCCTTGACTGGCTTCGTTTCATTATTGGTACGTCCGGTTTAGAGAGCGATCAATTTGTGTTAAAACTACACAAAAATTTCATCCGGTTTCCGGAATAGATTCAGGATTAAAGTGGGGTTTTTTACGTTTATTTATCGTCGCTACCGGTTGCCCTTATGAGCGACGCCTCCTGAAGAGATTAGTTATTTTGGAGGATAGTGCATGATACAGACAGAGACCCATTCCAGAGTCTCCTCTTGTTCTTTTACGTACACAGTGTAAAGCACCGACACAAGACCTCGGTCTAACGTCCCATCTGAAAGACAGTTAATTTTATTAGGGTCAGACAGGGGATCGAACCTGCGATCCCTGGATTACCAGTCCAGCGTGTTACCACTGGACTACAGATCTGTCTGTATGAAACTAGAAGGGAAACATTCAGGACCAGATAATCTACTAGTATTTGGTTTGGAGAGGATTCCGAATTAGAGGGGTTTTACTGTACTTGGTTTGGCAACGTCGTACCTACATTGTACTAAAAAATAATTATTTTGGTAGTGAGAATGACTAGATCTAGATATACTTGTTGACTTTATGTGATTCTTGATTTATTTGATGTTCTTGGTAGATTTTGGAACTCTGGTTTTGCCAGGCCAAGACTCGCAGTAGGCAGAGCAATTAGTTGTTCTCTCAGTGGAGCTGGGATATATGCTCAATCATCATCATCATCATCATCATCATCAACACTAGACAGTCTAGATCATTTATCCACTGGCAGTGTTAAATAATTATGCTTTATTGTGTGTGATCCCTGACACCAAGGTTATTGTGTGTGATCCCTGAACCTGAGGTTATTGTGTGTGATCCCTGACCCCGAGGTTATTGTGTGTGATCCCTGACCCCAAGGTTATTGTGTGTGATCCCTGACCCCGAGGTTATTGTGTGTGATCCCTGACCCCGAGGTTATTGTGTGTGATCCCTGACCCCGAGGTTATTGTGTGTGATCCCTGACCCCAAGGTTATTGTGTGTGATCCCTGACCCTGAGGTTATTGTGTGTGATCCCTGACCCCGAGGTTTTGTGTGTGATCCCTGACCCCAAGGTTATTGTGTGTGATCCCTGACCCTGAGGTTATTGTGTGTGATCCCTGACCCCGAGGTTATTGTGTGTGATCCCTGACCCCAGGTTATTGTGTGTGATCCCTGACCCCGAGGTTATTGTGTGTGATCCCTGACCCCGAGGTTATTGTGTGTGATCCCTGATGCTGAGGTTATTGTGGGTGATCCCTGACCCCAAGGTTATTGTGTGTGATCCCTGACCCCGAGGTTATTGTGTGTGATCTGATGCTGAGGTTATTGTGGGTGATCCTGACCCCAAGGTTATTGTGTGTGATCCTGACCCTGAGGTTTTGTGTGTGATCCCTGACCCCGAGGTTATTGTGTGTGATCCCTGACACCAAGGTTATTGTGTGTGATCCTGACCCTGAGGTTATTGTGTGTGATCCCTGATGCTGAGGTTATTGTGGGTGATCCCTGACCCTGAGGTTATTGTGGGTGATCCCTGACCCAAGGTTATTGTGTGTGATCCCTGACCCTGAGGTTATTGTGTGTGATCCCTGACCCCGAGGTTATGTGTGTGATCCCTGACCCCAAGGTTATTGTGTGTGATCCCTGACCCTGAGGTTATTGTGTGTGATCCCTGACCCCAAGGTTATTGTGTGTGATCCCTGACCCCGAGGTTATTGTGGGTGATCCCTGACCCCAAGGTTATTGTGTGTGATCCCTGACCCTGAGGTTATTGTGGGTGATCCCTGACCCCAAGGTTATTGTGTGTGATCCCTGACCCTGAGGTTATTGTGTGTGATCCCTGACCCCAAGGTTATTGTGTGTGATCCCTGACCCTGAGGTTATTGTGGGTGATCCCTGACCCTGAGGTTATTGTGTGTGATACCTGACCCCAAGGTTATTGTGTGTGATCCCTGACCCTGAGGTTATTTAAATTTTCTGAGTTTGATCTCTAGCTCAACTCCAAGTTATGTGCTCAACTCCAGTCTCAAGCTCAGAACTGAAAGTCATAAAACTGTTTGAGTTTGATCTTGAGAAAAACTAGCGATAGGTTTTGATGAAAATCAGTAACCAGGTTCAGTCTCAAAATGTTATGACTTTTATGTTTCCATACAAGTGTTAAACTCTTGAGCATGATCACACAAATCTACAGTGAGTGTGAGATTTGAGTTGACTTTTGAGCTAAGATCAAACAAGTTTTATAACCTTGGCACCAGATGTAATTAAATGTACATAATTTGGGTTGATTTCGGGTATGATTAGAAGGTTTTATGACTGATTTCTGATGATATTGAAAAAGTTAATGAACATCTTATAGGCATTTAGAATCAATCTTCTGGATCAAATATTGGTCACCGACTAGCAGACCAAAATTTTCGAAGATCTGTTTTAGCATTGTTTCCTCTACAATGATGTGTCACGGATGTTATGTTGGGTCTGGTTGTCTATACAATGATGTGTCACGGATGTTATGTTGGGTCTGGCTATCTATACAATGATGTGTCACGGATGTTATGTTGGGTCTGGTTGTCTATACAATGGTTTGTCATGGATGTTTTGTTGGGACTGGCTGTCTATACAATGGTTTGTCATGGATGTTTTGTTGGGTCTGGCTGTCTATACAGTGGTGTGTCACGGATGTTATGTTGGGTCTGGTTGTCTATACAATGGTTTGTCATGGATGTTTTGTTGGGTCTGGCTGTCTATACAATGGTTTGTCATGGATGTTTTGTTGGGTCTGGTTGTCTATACAATGATGTGTCACGGATGTTATGTTGGGTCTGGCTGTCTATACAATGGTGTGTCACGGATGTTTTGTTGGGTCTGGTTGTCTATACAATGATGTGTCACGGATGTTATGTTGGGTCTGGCTGTCTATACAATGGTGTGTCATGGATGTTATGTTGGGTCTGGCTGTCTATACAATGGTGTGTCACGGATGTTTTGTTGGGTCTGGCTGTCTATACAGTGGTGTGTCACGGATGTTATGTTGGGTCTGGCTGTCTATACAATGATGTGTCACAGATGTTTTGTTGGGTCTGGCTGTCTATACAATGGTGTGTCACGGATGTTTTGTTGGGTCTGGCTGTCTATACAATGATGTGTCACAGATGTTATGTTGGGTCTGGCTGTCTATACAATGGTGCACCACAGATGTATTCTTGGATCTGACTGTCTATACAATAGTGCACCACAGATGTATTCTTGGATCTGGCTGTCTATACAATAGTGTGGCACAGGTGTCAGTCTTTGTATGTGAATGCTGGATTATGTATTAAAGGTACATGTGTTTTACCATTTTCACCCCATTCAAACTGATGCAACACATCTTCATGACTGTCGAACGTTGATTACAAACATTCAAGCTTTCTTTTTTTAAAAATCAACGAGAACACGCGCCTTGTACTCTTTCCTTGTTTGTTCATCAGGTGGAGATTTTATCGCTGTTACACACTAATTATTTTGTTTGCTCTTAATTTTAGAAACACATTTGTTTTACATTTTATGAATACAGTTTATACAAACACTATTTGTCTTTCTTATCTAGACTACTTCTTTTAAAACATTTTCATTTCAAAAGAAAATAAATTTGGTAATTGACTGTGAATGAAGCCTGAAGACATCAATGTTCATTAGTTTTATACATTCTCACTACGAGTATGAAGCCATAACTGTAGATTCACACGATATACTTCTAACTTTTGTTTTTAACCCTTTCAACACCACAGACCTCTAAATAGGTTTACAAAAAGTGTAGATCCAGATGAGCCGGCTCGTAACGAGCCGTCTCATCAGGATCTGCACTTTTTGCCAGTGATATGACTATTTTTAGACATATATACCCATTTTGATAAATGAACTTGTCCAAATGTGATTTTCTGATTCATTTATTGGTTTATGAATATCATGGACCAGTCAATGAGAGTTACTTGGTGTTGAATGGGTTAAACAAGGTGCAGAAACTGACTCGGTTGATGGGACTTCACCATTTACTCCCCAACAGAAGAGGCCAATGAGCTACACCGCTGGCATTTCAGTTACCTCCCTTGGCAGTGAAAATCTGATTTATCCTGATATGTATAGCGGTCCTTTTAGTTGGAATCCTTTGTTTTTACTGTTGTTCTCTATCCAGATGTTGCAGTATGTTAATTATGATTTTATCAAAGTCATGTTAATTATTTGATAACAAATCTGTACAGATAAAGTACCCATTGGATATGCTGTAGGATATCTGGTGAATTTTAATAATTTATTAATTGTTAGATGAGAAAGTGCATGAAAATTGATAGCATGTTGTGCTGATAAGCATTAGGCACACAGTACTGATTGATCAATATTCATTATCTATGGGAATACAAAATGGTACTATCTGCAGAGGGAGACCACAGTTCATCATAGACTAGTTAACCCATTCAACACCAAGTAACTGACATGGACTGGTGCATGATATTTAACCCATTCAACACCAAGTAACTGACATGGACTGGTGCATGATATTTAACCCATTCAACACCAAGTAACTGACATGGACTGGTGCATGATAGTAACCCATTCAACACCAAGTAACTGACATGGACTGGTGCATGATATTAACTCATTCAACACCAAGTAACTGACATGGACTGGTGCATGATATTAACCCATTCAACACCAAGTAACTGACATGGACTGGTGCATTATATTTTTTAGTGTTGAAATGATTAGATGACTAATCGACGTCGTCAATCAGTGAAAGAAAACTCCATCTTACACCGCTTTGAAACAGTGAAAGATGGAATGTTCTCTGCCACTGGTTGCATTTCGTGTTGCTGCGTGGTTCGATGTACTTGTATTTTAGCTATTTTCTAACTATCATGAACAGTTAATTATTACGGTAAGTAATATATTCTAATGAATTTTTTTCATCTTGTTTTTAATTTTGACAGCGAACAAACTAACTTTAAATTCTACAGGAACTATTTATTATTACGGACGTTCACACTAACAGAAGTGGTTGTGCGGTTGTTTCACGTACCGCAATGAGGATAAAAAGTTTTGCCCAACTAAAATGAATAAAATTTGAAAACAAATCTTATATCAGCCAAAGTCATTGGAAATCATAAAAGAAAAAGAAGAATTGTGTTTATTAGTGTAAGATAGGATTTTATTTCATCGAGTGATCAAAGAAATATGTATTTTTAACCCCACTCGTGATGAAATAAAATCCTATCTTACACTAATAAACACAAATATTCCCAATAGAGTGGTGGAACCTATGCTCGGCGTATTCCTATGCTCGGCATATTTTTCCCATTTACATCCGTATTTAAAATATTTAAATAGTTTTAACCTATTTTCGCTGACAGAGGTGAAGCATGGTTCAATAACATTCCGTTGTGCGTACCGGTAGCCTAATGCAACTGTCACCTGACTGGTTCAGTAGCCGAATATAAACAGACAATTTGTTGGGAATTTTGTTCCACCAAAATGATGCGGTTTATGAGCATTTCAGGTAGCTATCCTAATTGGGGGGGGAAATGTACAAATAACCAGAAAAAAGTTTCTTATGAGTTGTAATATTGTTAGTTATTGATGTTACTAAGTCAAAATAATATATTCAACATTTGCCCATGCATAAATAAAAAAATTCATGTACGCCGTGCATAGGTGTCCTAAAGTATCTAGTTCCCCATGGAAACAGGTGCCGTTGCGATAGCTGTATTTAGGCGCATTGTTACGTAATGAAGCTAAAATTTTCAACAACAATTTTATGAAAGTTGTGTTCACGACTTACGAAAATAATAATATACGGCAAGTGCATTTAACTTTTTTTATAGGCCATGATATGTAGGATTTACGCCGAGCATAGGTTCCACCACTCTATCTTTAATTGATTTTCATGTTTGGTTGTATCAGCTCTTAGCAGTGAAAGTGGATTTTGTCGTATCAATAGGGTGGTCCAGACAGATAGCATTAGTGGGAACATATCTGCCAGCATTAGTGGGAACATATCTGCCAGCATTAGTGGGAACATATCTGCGAGCATTAGTGGGAACATATCTGCCAGCAGTAGTGGGAACATATCTGCCAGCAGTAGTGGGAACATATCTACCAGCATTAGTGGGAACATATCTGCCAGCATTAGTGGGAACATATCTGCGAGCATTAGTGGGAACATATCTGCGAGCATTAGTGGGAACATATCTGCGAGCATTAGTGGGAACATATCTGCCAGCATTAGTGGGAACATATCTGCCAGCATTAGTGGGAACATATCTGCCAGCATTAGTGGGAACATATCTGCCAGCATTAGTGGGAACATATCTCCGAGCATTAGTGGTAACATATCTGCCAGCATTAGTGGGAACATATCTGCCAGCATTAGTGGGAACATATCTGCGAGCATTAGTGGGAACATATCTGCCAGCAGTAGTGGGAACATATCTGCCAGCAGTAGTGGGAACATATCTACCAGCATTAGTGGGAACATATCTGCCAGCATTAGTGGGAACATATCTGCCAGCATTAGTGGGAACATATCTGCGAGCATTAGTGGGAACATATCTGCCAGCATTAGTGGGAACATATCTCCGAGCATTAGTGGGAACATATCTGCCAGCATTAGTGGGAACATATCTGCCAGGATTAGTGGGAACATATCTCCGAGCATTAGTGGGAACATATCTGCCAGCATTAGTGGGAACATATCTGCCAGCATTAGTGGGAACATATCTGCCAGCAGTAGTGGGAACATATCTACCAGCATTAGTGGGAACATATCTGCCAGCATTAGTGGGAACATATCTGCCAGCATTAGTGGGAACATATCTGCCAGCATTAGTGGGAACATATCTGCCAGCATTAGTGGGAACATATCTCCGAGCATTAGTGGGAACATATCTGCCAGCATTAGTGGGAACATATCTGCCAGGATTAGTGGGAACATATCTGTGAGGATTAGTGGGAACATATCTGCCAGCATTAGTGGGAACATATCTGCCAGCATTAGTGGGAACATATCTCCGAGCATTAGTGGGAACATATCTGCCAGCAGTAGTGGGAACATATCTGCGAGGATTAGTGGGAACATATCTGCCAGCATTAGTGGGAACATATCTGCGAGCATTAGTGGGAACATATCTGCGAGCATTAGTGGGAACATATCTGCCAGCATTAGTGGGAACATATCTGCCAGCATTAGTGGGAACATATCTGCCAGCATTAGTGGGAACATATCTGCGAGCATTAGTGGGAACATATCTGCCAGCATTAGTGGGAACATATCTGCCAGCATTAGTGGGAACATATCTGCCAGATGTGAGCATTAGTGGGAACATATCTGCCAGCATTAGTGGGAACATATCTGCCAGCATTAGTGGGAACATATCTGCCAGCAGTAGTGGGAACATATCTACCAGCATTAGTGGGAACATATCTGCCAGCATTAGTGGGAACATATCTGCCAGCATTAGTGGGAACATATCTGCCAGCATTAGTGGGAACATATCTGCCAGCATTAGTGGGAACATATCTCCGAGCATTAGTGGGAACATATCTGCCAGCATTAGTGGGAACATATCTGCCAGGATTAGTGGGAACATATCTGTGAGGATTAGTGGGAACATATCTGCCAGCATTAGTGGGAACATATCTGCCAGCATTAGTGGGAACATATCTGCCAGCATTAGTGGGAACATATCTGCCAGCATTAGTGGGAACATATCTGCCAGCATTAGTGGGAACATATCTGCCAGCATTAGTGGGAACATATCTGCGAGCATTAGTGGGAACATATCTGCGAGCATTAGTGGGAACATATCTGCCAGCATTAGTGGGAACATATCTGCCAGCATTAGTGGGAACATATCTGCCAGCATTAGTGGGAACATATCTGCCAGCATTAGTGGGAACATATCTCCGAGCATTAGTGGGAACATATCTGCCAGCATTAGTGGGAACATATCTGCCAGCATTAGTGGGAACATATCTGCGAGCATTAGTGGGAACATATCTGCCAGCATTAGTGGGAACATATCTGCCAGCATTAGTGGGAACATATCTACCAGCATTAGTGGGAACATATCTGCCAGCATTAGTGGGAACATATCTGCCAGCATTAGTGGGAACATATCTGCGAGCATTAGTGGGAACATATCTGCCAGCATTAGTGGGAACATATCTGCGAGGATTAGTGGGAACATATCTGCCAGCATTAGTGGGAACATATCTGCCAGGATTAGTGGGAACATATCTGTGAGGATTAGTGGGAACATATCTGCCAGCATTAGTGGGAACATATCTGCGAGGATTAGTGGGAACATATCTGCGAGGATTAGTGGGAACATATCTGCCAGCATTAGTGGGAACATATCTGCCAGCATTAGTGGGAACATATCTGCCAGCATTAGTGGGAACATATCTGCCAGCATTAGTGGGAACATATCTGCCAGCATTAGTGGGAACATATCTGCGAGCATTAGTGGGAACATATCTGCCAGCAGTAATGGGAACATATCTCGGAATGGTTTGTGTTTGCAGTCTATCACAGGTCTTGAATTATTAAGTGATATTGAGGTGTCTTGGCTTTGATTCCCTTTAATCTATTAGAACATGGAGGTGAGTCACTCATTAGCAAATCTAACATGTAAATGGGCACTGATGCTGTGCAAGCTCAGGTCATTAGAACTAAATTAATAGATTTTTATCCAAATATTTGTCTCATATTGGGGTGAAGGTGTCACGTCACCACCACCTGAATGCGAGCAACAGTGGGTGTCTTGAATAAAAGCTAATCAATTGAAAATAAAAATAGGTGACAATGTTGAAAAGTAATTCCAAAATTAATGTATACCGCAGTATGTCAAAACCCATGGTTTGTCAAGAACCATATTAAACCCATGGTTTGTCAAGAACCATATTAAACCCATGGTTTGTCAAGAACCTTATTTTTTCTGCAGCATTTTTGTCTAATATTAATTTAATATTAAATTTACCCATGCATATCTTTTGGGTGTACACTTTTATTTTGAATCGATGCATTTGTTGTAAATAAATAGAGGCAGTCATAATTAGTGATGTGTCACAAGAATTCAACATGTATATTGGTGATTCATAATCGGCAGCTGCTGGTGTTAATTGGAAATGTTGTCACCAAATTGGATTTTCCTGGGAATTTACCGGGAAATCACATAAAGTATGTTGTACACCATATGTTGCTACTGCAGCATATAGCCAGGTTTAGCCAGCATTGATATTTAGCAGTCTTGGGTTGAGGTAAATGTATAGAAATGTAGTCACATATTTTAGTGTGATTACGAAATAAGTATTTTTTCAACTTTGGACACTGAGTCCTCATTCCTGAATTCCTGATGGATTCCGTTGACATGAGGGTGAGAGAAGAGGCACTGTGGACTAAGTGTATGAGGTAAAGTGATAGACTTTTGTCCATCTGGTGCAACTTTTGTCCATCTGGTGCAAGTCTGTTTTTTTCCCAACTTGGTCACAACATTTATTTTAATGAAAGTTTAGGCCATAATAAAATAGGTGTTTTATTTTTATTGACCTTTTTCTAAAAAACATTATTATTACGACGCTATCATCATTTGGAATAGTTCCTTTTTTGCAGAAATTTATTTTATTTGCCTGCATGTAACTAACTACCCTACTTCAAAATTCAAGGTTGAGAAATGGGATACAAACATTAATTGTGGCCTTTGTTCCTTTCAATATGGTAATTTTAGTAAAACTAAGTCACTATTTTTTAACCAAATCCTGTTCAATCTTACCGGTAGTCAGTTATTGATCAGCCCCTTTCCGTTAAAAATGTTGGTCACAAGTAAACACGATAGCAACAGTGTTTTCGCCGAGAGGTAAACACTTTCGGACGACACAATTCAATCGACGTATTTATTTACAAGTCGCTCTGCTGAGACTATAAACCAAGATCTTATGTACTATGCACTACTCGAGGCTAAGTAATCGGACTGTAAATCAATATCGTCGATTGTCCATAAAACCCAACACAAACTGGAGAATAGCGCTGGGAGAGATTTAAACCCCGCACTGGTATTTGACACAAGAACAAATGCTTGATTTTACGGAGTGAACGATTCACTGACTGCCCTGACCACAGGCCACTGTCCACAGACAGACAGACAAACAGACATACAGATGGACAGACAGACAGACAGACAGACAGACACAGCCAACAGCAATAACCCCAGTTATCCTCTAGGTGAGAAGAGGGGGTATCAAACAAACAAACAAACAAACAAACAAACATGTAAATGTTAATTGTGCTGCGCAGTTGTGAGAAAAAGCTAAGGACTAGATAATGCTTGTAGGCTTCAATCATTAATGATTGTATTTGATGTTTGAGTAATGGAATGGATTTATCGTGTTTTGTGTGCTGTTGTGTGAGGAAATGAAAGAGTTTAGTAGGCGGTTGATTGTTGCTGGTGCTTTGTACCTACACCTGCTCAGATCTGGTACAATCTCCAAGTGGAAGCTTTTGTTTGTCTGCATTGTTTTGGGGGTTTAACGTTACACCAACAGCTTAGGTTATATGGCGACTCCCCAGCTGTTATTTGTGGAGGAAGTCTCTGGGTGACCCTCCAAGCGGTATATCAGGCTCTGACATGCACCCAGGTAGAACCACCGACCTTCCACAAGCCAGCTATCCACACGCTAGCTAGATTGCTGGCTTACATGAAGGGGTTGGAAAACAAGGTTCTTTCATGATTGTGTGGTTTTTGGAATCTTTGTGAAGGAGCCAACACCACCTTAATTCTTTTTTAATAGACCTATGGGGGGGTCTACACTCTTGGCCTTTTTTAATCCAGGGGCTACCGTACCATCTCACATACTTCACGGTCTGAGGATCGAACCCAGGTTGCATTGGTGAAGAAAATTTTCGCGATGTAATGTCACTTTAATGAAAAGTATAATCTTCAGGTGTGCTAATTTGATGGGATTGTTAATTAACCCGTAACCTGCCAATCACGACTAAAGTCGCTTTTGCAAACAACATAGAGCCAGATCAGACAGCACGTGGCATCTGGTCAGGCTCTATGCTATTTAGATAGTGGATCTAAAACACTTGTCCGAATAGCAAACAACACAGATCCTGATCAGATGCGGCATAATATTTGTGGATCTATTCTTTGCACATTCCGTCCAATTTATTCGGCAGGTTAACTGTTAAATCAGATACCGTGTCATCTGCAAGAAATTTGCAGTAAGTGAGGTCATTCTGGAGATTTGGGCGTAAATGTTGCGGATGAGTATTTAGGAAAGAAGACTGTGAATTAATGAATGTTACATTCAACCCGCCCTGCTGCTGATAATGCAAGTTTGTTTATATGAAGAAGGTTAATGATGATCATATTACAGTGTATTCAGGGTTAATAAATATAGAGCAGGAGAACTTATGTTTACCTACTAAAATAATTGTAAATAGGAAGTAACTGTAGTTTTGTGCATTACACATAGTCTGTCTGCTCTGTAAGAAAATTATTGAACTTATTCAGTAATTTTTTTGTTGGAAATGTTTCACAGTTTTTTTTGAAGATTTCGATATCTTACAGTATTTTGTGGATAAAATGTTGAAAGGTTTGCATATGTTTCTAGGAAGATTTTGAAGCTGTATAAAGGTTTTGCATATAGTAGTTTGTTGGTACTTTGACACTTGTTTTTTATGCCCCCACCCCCCCCCCGTAAATTTTGTATAGTTTTCGTGCTGTCCGTCAGTCCATGTCTCCTTCCTCGGCTATGAAGGGATTTCAAAACTGATGTGCCACAAATGAGGTGATACTTATATCGTGTACACATGACCTTGGTCTGTAGCTTCAAGGTCACACTTGGAGTTTAAATGTGAAATATATACATGTAGGTTACTACAATACTTCCGGTCCGGGCTGTTACTACACCGAAGTCGTGATAGCGCAGTGGATGCGCGTTCGCTTCAGGTGCAAACGGTCCGGAGTTCGAGCCCCGCTGGAGCCATTACGATTGTGCCCTTAGGCAAGGTATTTAAATTCCACGTTGCCTCTTCTCTCTTCCTCGTGGCGATGGATTCCATCAGGAATGAGGTCTCGAGAGTGATTAATATAAGTTGAAATAACTTGTTTCGCAATCGAGCTAAAATAAATTTGTATAAACTACAATATTTCCAGTCCGGGCTGTTATTTCTTTGGTTATGGAGGGAGTTCAAAACTAATGTGCCACAAATGTTTGCCATATAGAGGTGATGTATTGTACACATGACCCAGATATGTAGCTTCGCGGTCAAGGTCAAACTTGGAGGTTAAATGTCATGAAAATATAGGTACAATTATTTCCGGTCCAGACTGAAACTTATTTGGCTATGGAGGGATTTCCAAAACCTGTGTGCCACAAATATTGTGTGCCACAAATATTCGTCATTTAGAGGTAATATATCGTACACAAGACCCAGGTCCGTAGCTTCACGGTCAAGGTGACACTTGTAAGTTAAATGTGAAATATAGATACAATATTTCCAATCCAGGCTGTAACTTCTTCTGCTCAATTATTAATATATAAAAAAACGAGGGTAACTTCCCAGTATTGTTTCCTGTTTCAATGTTTTTGTTAGTTTTAGCAAACGGCAGTAATTAATATTCCGAAAATTGTCCGTAACACTCCATAAAAATGGCTTGGTTTATTTCACGACGCATGTCACAATTCAATTTACTGAACTCATGACAAAGCGTTACGCCTGGTTTTGCTGGATAGTGGATCAGATAACTCATGACAAACTGCTATGCCTGGTTTTGCTGGATAGCGGATCAGATAACTCATGACAAACCGCTATGCCTGATTTTGCTGGATAGCGGATCAGATAACTCATGACAAACCGCTATGCCTGGTTTTGCTGGATAGCAGATCAGATAACTCATGACAAACCGTTATGCCTGGTTTTGCTGGATAGCGGATCAGATAACTCATGACAAACCGCTATGCCTGGTTTTGCTGGATAGCGGATCAGATAACTCATGACAAACCGCTATGCCTGGTTTTGCTGGATAGCGGATCAGATAACTCATGACAAAGCGTTACGCCTGGTTTTGCTGGATAGTGGATCAGATAACTCATGACAAAGCGTTACGCCTGGTTTTGCTGGATAGCGGATCAGATAACTCATGACAAACCGTTATGCCTGGTTTTGCTGGATAGCGGATCAGATAACTCATGACAAAGCGTTACGCCTGGTTTTGCTGGATAGAGGATCAGATAACTCATGACAAAGCGTTACGCCTGGTTTTGCTGGATAGCGGATCAAATAACTCATGACAAAGCGTTACGCCTGGTTTTGCTGGATAGCGGATCAGATAACTCATGACAAACCGTTACGCCTGGTTTTGCTGGATAGAGGATCAGATAACTCATGACAAAGCGTTACGCCTGGTTTTGCTGGATAGCAGATCAGATAACTCATGACAAACAGTTATGCCTGGTTTTGCTGGATAGCGGATCAGATAACTCATGACAAACCGTTACGCCTGGTTTTGCTGGATAGCAGATCAGATAACTCATGACAAACAGTTATGCCTGGTTTTGCTGGATAACGGATCAGATAACTCATGACAAACCGTTATGCCTGGTTTTGCTGGATAACAGATCAGATAACTCATGACAAACCGTTATGCCTGGTTTTGCTGGATAGCGGATCAGATAACTCATGACAAACCGTTACGCCTGGTTTTGCTGGATAGCAGATCAGATACATTTCTCCAAATTTTGATTGTTGCTATACTGTATGTCTGTTTCAGTACATCTCAAACATGCACATTCTTACAGCCATCATAAAGCTTCAGGGGCATTCATCACTTACTGTCATATATTTCGTTTGACAATATTTTCTGAGAACTGCAGTTCCAACTTTGAATTGTCTTTGCCATTCTTCTGTTTCCATCAGTCACAATTATTGATATTTTGTGTAGTTGCAACATTTAACCCATTCAACACCAAGTAACTGACATGGACTGGTCCACAATATTTTTAGACCAATAAAGTAATAAGAAAATTACATTTGGACCAGTTCATGTCATAAAATAGTAAAATAACTGGCAAATATGCAGATCCTGATGAAACGGCTCATCACAACCTGGCTCATCTGGAATCTACACTTTTTATAAGCCTATTTAGAGGTATGTGGTGTTGAACAGGTTAATGGTCAATGATAGTTGGTTAGATTACTTTCTACAGAGTTTTGGCCCTTTGTAATCAAATCATTTATTGATTTTTTGTAAATTATTTTTACAGCATTTTAAAGCCAGTTCTATTAGACGGCCTGCACCAGTTCCATTCTGGCTTTGATGATATATATTTCAATAGTAAAAGGATTAATTTAACAAAATTTAGAAAACTGACAGTAATTCATACATGGTATACATTTCAAATGGAGGTTAACCCATTCAACCCCAAGTAACTGACATGGACTGGTGCGTGATATTTTCAGACCAATAAATTAATAAGAAAATTACCTTTGGACCAGTTCATTTATCAAAATGGGTAATTTTATCTAAAAATAGTAATAATTATTACTGGCAAAAAAGTGCAGATCCTGACGAGCCGGCTCATCTGGATCTACACTTTTCATAAGCCTATTTAGAGGCCTGTGGGGTTGAAAGGGTTAAAGTTTAAAATGTCAAAATGACATTATGACTGGGACACATGGTCCGCCTCCGTGGTCGAGTGGTTGAGGTCGCTGACTTGTATACCACTGTAACCTATCATCACTGATGGTCACGGGTTCGAGCCCCGCTCAGGCCGTGTCTCATTTATATGTAAAAGTTGGCAGTTTCTTACGGAGGTTGGTGCACCCAAGTACTGGTTAACCGCTGGAGCCTGCCTAGGAAAGGTGTTGTTAAGTAAACTGCCCACCGGCGATATAGCCCGAAATGGTGCTGATGCAGGCGTAAAACCCGAAATATAACATATATAATATAACATATAACTTGGACACATCTGTTTGTCTTAAAAAAACAACCATCTGGCTTAACCCTTTCAACACCACAGACCTCTAAATAGGCTTGCAAAAAGTGTAGATCCAGATGAGCCGGCTCGTGACGAGCCGTCTCATCAGGATCTGCACTTTTTGCCACTAATATTACTATTTTAAGACAAAATTACCCATTTTGATAAATGAACTGGTCCAAATGTAATTTTCTGATTAATTTATTGGTCTAAATATATCATGGACCAGTCCATGTGAGTTACTTGGTGTTGAAAGGGTTAAATATGGCCTCCCATTCTGTTTAATTAATTCATCAGTCTGGGTTCAATCAATTATCGATTAGCTTCTCACCAATGCAACCGGGGTTCGATCCACGGACCGGGAAGTATGTGAGATGGTACGGTGGTCGCCAGATCGAACATGTGTGTTTTCTCCAGGTACTCCGGTTTCCTCCCACACGAATGACCACATTTACGCTTTCATCTGCGCCAACGAGAGTGATTAATATAAGTTGTTCAAGCTTGTTTCGCGGTCTTGTAAAATAAATAAAGTTTAATCTAATATATAGATAATGAGTGTGCAATTTATTCCATATTTGATTTTTTACGTTTATTTATCGTCGCTACCGGTTGCCCATATGAGCGACGCCTCCAGAAGAGATTAGTCATTTTAGATTTTTGGAGGATAGTGCAATGATACAGACAGAGACCCATTCCAGAGTCTCTTCTGGTTCTTTTACGTGCACGATGTAAAGCACCGACACGAGACCTCGGTTTAATGTCCCATCTGAAAGACTGTTAATTTTATTAGGGTCAGACGCGGGATCGAACCTGCGATCCCTGGATTACCAGTCCAGCGTGTTACCACTGTTATATTTGATTTGATGTTACTTGTACATATTTATACCAAAGCAACACACAAAGAAACGAAACACACAGCATGTTAGCCAGGCATTGAAAGATGAATTAACATAGAAAGAAAATAATAAATGTTTACTGGTACTACATTTTATAATATTCAGTTTAGCTATTCATTTCCTCATGTTTTCTAGTTACTGATGTCTAACTGGTATAGGTAGGGAACAAATTAGCCAATCATTGGTGGGTTTGGGGTAATCTGATTTTTCCCCCAGGTGCATGCATATGCCTTAGAATCGAGTAGAGATCTGGGTCACTGGAGTGCTTTTGTACAATAAGCAAGTGTTTGTAAAGATTTGATCATAGAAACCTATAGTTATATAGAAATCTAGGTCGTCTGAGAAGGATGTTTATGCGTTGGCTGTTTCCTCGTTATGAAGGGAATAATAATAGTACACAAGGTTTGTAGAGATTATTTTACAGGACAGTATCTCCTTAGAATCAGAATTATTCAAAGTATCATTGTACCACTATACCTGCAGTATAATACCATGTAACATTGTACCACTATACCTGCAGTATAATACCATACATTGTACCACTATACCTGCAGTATAATACCATGTAACATTGTACCACTATACCTGCAGTATAATACCATGTAACATTGTACCACTATACTGCAGTATAATACCATGTCATTACCTCAGTATAATACCATTGTACCACTATACCTGCAGTATAATACCATGTAACATTGTACCACTATACCTGCAGTATAATACCATGTACATTTCCTAAGATTCTTAACTGTACCACTATACTGCAGTATAATACCATTGTACCACTATACCTGCAGTATAATACCATGTACCATATCATAACATTGTACCACTATACCTGCAGTATAATACCATGTACCACTATACTGCAGTATAATACCATTGTACCACTATACCTGCAGTATAATACATTGTACCACTATACCTGCAGTATAATACCATGTAACATTGTACCACTATACCTGCAGTATAATACCATGTACCACTATACCTGCAGTATAATACCATGTACCACTATACCTGCAGTATAATACCATGTACCACTATACCTGCAGTATAATACCATGTACCACTATACCAGCAGTATAATACCATGTAACATTGTACCACTATACCTGCAGTATAATACCATGTACCACTATACCTGCAGTATAATACCATGTAACATTGTACTACTATACCTGCAGTATAATACCATGTAACATTGTACCACTATACCTGCAGTATAATACCATGTAACATTGTACTACTATACCTGCAGTATAATACCATGTAACATTGTACCACTATACTTCAGTAAATACCATGTAACATTGTACCACTATACCTGCAGTATAATACCATGTAACATGTACCACTATACCTGCAGTATAATACCATGTAACATTGTACCACTATACTGCAGTATAATACCATGTACATTGTACCACTATACCTGCAGTATAATACCATGTAACATTGTACCACTATACCTGCAGTATAATACCATGTATTGTACCACTATACCTGCAGTATAATACCATGTACCATTATACCTGCAGTATAATACCATGTACCATTGTACCTGCAGTATAATACCATTGTACCACTATACCTGCAGTATAATACCATGGTACCACTATACCTGCAGTATAATACCATGTACCACTATACCTGCAGTATAATACCATGTAACATTGTACCACTATACCTGCAGTATAATACCATGTAACAGTGTACCACTATACCTGCAGTATAATACCATGTAACAGTGTACCACTATACCTGCAGTATAATACCATGTAACAGTGTACCACTATACCTGCAGTATAATACCATGTAACAGTGTACCACTATACCTGCAGTATAATACCATTGTACCACTATACTGCAGTATAATACCATGTACCACTATACCTGCAGTATAATACCATGTACCACTATACCTACAGTATAATACCATGTACCACTATACCTGCAGTATAATACCATGTACCACTATACCTACAGTATAATACCATGTAACATTGTACCACTATACCTGCAGTATAATACCATGTACCACTATACCTGCAGTATAATACCATTGTACCACTATACTGCAGTATAATACCATGTACCACTATACCTGCAGTATAATACCATGTAACATTGTACCACTATACCAGCAGTATAATACCATGTACCACTATACCAGCAGTATAATACCATGTACCATTGTACCACTATACCTGCAGTATAATACCATTGTACTACTATACCTGCAGTATAATACCATATACCATTGTACCACTATACCTGCAGTATAATACCATGTACCACTATACCTGCAGTATAATACCATGTAACATTGTACCACTATACCTGCAGTCAGGGTTGATATAAATCATGATTTTTTTTAAAAAATCAAAAAAATCGGATTTTTTTTATTTAAATCGGATTTTATTGATTTAAATCGATTTTTTTGATTTTAATTGATTTTTTTGATTTTAATAGTTATTTTAAAATATATAGTGATACTAAAATAAAACACAAAGGTAATTTCAATGCATTTATGATTTAAATATATACATTACACATAGTTTAGAATAAGATGATTTAAATATATATGGAGAGGTTCTCCTCATCATGTGTATGAGTAGTCGGAGTATATGTAGTATGTGGAGTAGCTGGAGAGTCTGGAATAGCATCATGCGCTTGCTGCTCAGTGTCGCGACTGTCGGCAGTGATCAGGTCGCACATACTAGTAGTGTTACTGTTACAATCTTGAACATGTTGCTTCATACGAGAGACCAGTCCCTGCATTTGTTTCGCACACTTTTTACATTTAGCCTTACATCCAGACTTTCCATGAACAGTAAACTTGTCAAGATACAACCATACACAATCTTTTTTTCTACCAGACATTGTGAAGATTGATGTGCAACTTCCCTTTATTATAATACTGATCAACAAAGTTGCTTCTTATTAACTGAAGTTTTTGAACATATCAATATTAGGTCAAATTTGAAATAGATACATCTACAGTGTATATATATATAGTCTATTAGCCATTTTAAATAATTATAGATAAATAGATCTATTTTAGGCCAATGGTCATTACTGAAATGAGTCATGGGAACTAATTGAATAGTTTTGAATAGCTTCAAAGCATAAATGACTCTGTACTACTTACTTTCTTTAATACAATCATTACAATGCAAATAATTACCTTCAAAGCATGCCCCCAATTACCAAAACCAAAGACATGTGTGGACACTTACCTCTATACTAACTGTGACCGGCTTATAATTATCTAATCCGTGATTTAAATCATGATTTAAATCAATGATTTAAATCAAGTGATTTAAATCATACAACTCTGCCTGCAGTATAATACCATTGTACCACTATACCTGCAGTATAATACCATGTAACATTGTACCACTATACCAGCAGTATAATACCATGTAACATTGTACCTGCAGTATAATACCATTGTACCACTATACCAGCAGTATAATACCATGTAACATTGTACCACTATACCAGCAGTATAATACCATTGTACCACTATACCAGCAGTATAATACCATTGTACCACTATACCTGCAGTATAATACCATTGTACCACTATACCTGCAGTATAATACCATGTAACAGTGGACCACTATACCAGCAGTATAATACCATGTAACAGTGGACCACTATACCAGCAGTATAATACCATGTACCACTATACCTGCAGTATAATACCATGTACCACTGTACCACTATACCTGCAGTATAATACCATGTAACATTGTACCACTATACCTGCAGTATAATACCATTGTACCACTATACCTGCAGTATAATACCATGTAACATTGTACCACTATACCTACAGTATAATACCATGTAACATTGTACCACTATACCTGCAGTATAATACCATGTAACATTGTACCATTTGCAGTATAATACCATGTAACATTGTACCATTGCAGTATAATACCATTGTACCACTATACCTGCAGTATAATACCATTGTACCACTATACCTGCAGTATAATACCATTGTACCACTATACCTGCAGTATAATACCATGTAACATTGTACCACTATACCTGCAGTATAATACCATTGTACCACTATACCTGCAGTATAATACCATGTAACATTGTACCACTATACCAGCAGTATAATACCATTGTACCACTATACCAGCAGTATAATACCATGTACCATTGTACCACTATACCAGCAGTATAATACCATGTAACATTGTACCACTATACCAGCAGTATAATACCATGTAACATTGTACCACTATACCTACAGTATAATACCATGTACCATTGTACCACTATACCAGCAGTATAATACCATGTAACATTGTACCACTATACCAGCAGTATAATACCATGTAACATTGTACCACTATACCAGCAGTATAATACCATGTAACATTGTACCACTATACCTACAGTATAATACCATGTACCATTGTACCACTATACCAGCAGTATAATACCATGTAACATTGTACCACTATACCAGCAGTATAATACCATGTAACATTGTACCACTATACCTGCAGTATAATACCATGTAACATTGTACCACTATACCTGCAGTATAATACCATGTATTGTTTTGGTTTTGTTTGGTTTTGTGTGTTTTGGTTTTTGTCCACTATACTGCAGTATAATACCATGTAACATTGTACTACTATACCTGCAGTATATACCATGTTTGTACCACTATACTTGGTTTTGTTTTGGTTTTGTTTTTGCAGTATAATACCATTGTACACTATACCTGCAGTATAATACCATGTACCACTATACCTGCAGTATAATACCATACCACTATACCTGCAGTATAATACCATGTACCACTATACCTGCAGTATAATACCATGTAACAGTGTACCACTATACCTGCAGTATAATACCATGTACCACTATACCTGCAGTATAATACCATTGTACCACTATACCAGCAGTATAATACCATGTACCATTGTACCACTATACCAGCAGTATAATACCATGTACCACTATACCAGCAGTATAATACCATGTAACAGTGTACCACTATACCTGCAGTATAATACCATTGTACCACTATACTGCAGTATAATACCATGTAACATTGTACCACTATACCTGCAGTATAATACCATTGTACCACTATACTGCAGTATAATACCATGTAACATTGTACCACTATACCTGCAGTATAATACCATTGTACCACTATACCTGCAGTATAATACCATTGTACCACTATACCTGCAGTATAATACCATGTAACATTGTACCACTATACCTGCAGTATAATACCATGTACATTGTACCACTATACCTGCAGTATAATACCATGTAACATTGTACCACTATACCTGCAGTATAATACCATGTACCACTATACCTGCAGTATAATACCATGTACCACTATACCTGCATATAATACCATGTACCACTATACCTGCAGTATAATACCATACATGTACCACTATACTGCAGTATAATACCATGTACCACTATACCTGCAGTATAATACCATTGTACCACTATACCTGCAGTATAATACCATGTACCATTGTACCACTATACCTGCAGTATAATACCATGTACCACTATACCAGCAGTATAATACCATGTACCACTATACCTGCAGTATAATACCATGTACCACTATACTGCAGTATAATACCATGTACATTGTACTACTATACCTGCAGTATAATACCATTGTACCACTATACTGCAGTATAATACCATGTAACATTGTACCACTATACCTGCAGTATAATACCATTGTACCACTATACTGCAGTATAATACCATGTACCATTGTACCACTATACCTGCAGTATAATACCATGTAACATTGTACTACTATACCTGCAGTATAATACCATGTACACTATACCTGCAGTATAATACCATGTAACATTGTACCACTATACCTGCAGTATAATACCATGTACCACTATACCTGCAGTATAATTGTGTGTACCACTATACCAGCAGTATAATACCATGTACCACTATACCTGCAGTATAATACCATGTACCATTGTACCACTATACCTGCAGTATAATACCATGTACCACTATACCTGCAGTATAATACCATGTAACATTGTACCACTATACCTGCAGTATAATACCATGTACCACTATACCTGCAGTATAATACCATGTAACATTGTACCACTATACCTGCAGTATAATACATGTACCACTATACAAGCAGTATAATACCATGTACCACTATACCTGCAGTATAATACCATGTAACATTGTACCACTATAACAGCAGTATAATACCATGTACCACTATACCTGCAGTATAATACCATGTAACATTGTACCAATATACCTGCAGTATAATACCATGTAACATTGTACCACTATACCAGCAGTATAATACCATGTACCACTATACCAGCAGTATAATACCATGTACCACTATACCTGCAGTATAATACCATGTAACATTGTACCACTATACCAGCAGTATAATACCATGTACCACTGTACCTGCAGTATAATACCATGTACCACTATACCTGCAGTATAATACCATGTAACATTGTACCACTATACCTGCAGTATAATACCATGTACCACTATACCTGCAGTATAATACCATGTAACAGTGTACCACTATACCTGCAGTATAATACCATGTACCACTATACTGCAGTATAATACCATGTACCACTATACCTGCAGTATAATACCATGTAACATTGTACCACTATACCAGCAGTATAATACCATGTACCATTGTACCACTATACTGCAGTATAATACCATGTACCACTATACCTGCAGTATAATACCATGTACCACTATACCTGCAGTATAATACCATGTACCACTATACCTGCAGTATAATACCATTGTACCACTATACCAGCAGTATAATACCATGTACCATTGTACCTACAGTATAATACCATGTACCACTATACCTGCAGTATAATACCATGTACCACTGTACCACTATACCTGCAGTATAATACCATTGTACCACTATACCTGCAGTATAATACCATTGTACCACTATACCAGCAGTATAATACCATGTACCACTATACCAGCAGTATAATACCATGTACCATTGTACCACTATACCAGCAGTATAATACCATGTACCACTATACCTGCAGTATAATACCATGTACATTGTACCACTATACCTGCAGTATAATACCATTGTACCACTATACCAGCAGTATAATACCATGTAGCATTGTACCACTATACCAGCAGTATAATACCATGTACATTGTACCACTATACCAGCAGTATAATACCATGTACCACTATACCAGCAGTATAATACCATGTAACATTGTACCACTATACCTGCAGTATAATACCATTGTACCACTATACCTGCAGTATAATACCATGTAACATTGTACCACTATACCTGCAGTATAATACCATTGTACCACTATACCTGCAGTATAATACCATGTAACATTGTACCACTATACCTGCAGTATAATACCATGTAACATTGTACCACTATACCTGCAGTATAATACCATGTAACATTGTACCACTATACCTGCAGTATAATACCATGTAACATTGTACCACTATACCTACAGTATAATACCATGTAACATTGTACCACTATACCTGCAGTATAATACCATTGTACCACTATACTGCAGTATAATACCATGTACCATTGTACTACTATACCTGCAGTATAATACCATGTAACATTGTACCACTATACTGCAGTATAATACCATGTACCACTATACCTGCAGTATAATACCATTGTACCACTATACCTGCAGTATAATACCATGTATGTACCACTATACCAGCAGTATAATACCATGTAACATTGTACCACTATACCTGCAGTATAATACCATGTATGTACCACTATACCTGCAGTATAATACCATGTACCATTGTACTACTATACCTGCAGTATAATACCATGTACCATGTACCACTATACTGCAGTATAATACCATGTACATTGTACTGCAGTATAATACCATGTACCACTATACCTGCAGTATAATACCATTGTACCACTATACTGCAGTATAATACCATGTACCATTGTACCACTATACTGCAGTATAATACCATTGTACTACTATACCTGCAGTATAATACCATGTACCATTGTACCACTATACCTGCAGTATAATACCATGTACCATTATACCTGCAGTATAATACCATGTACCACTATACCTGCAGTATAATACCATGTACCACTATACCTGCAGTATAATACCATGTAACATTGTACCACTATACCAGCAGTATAATACCATGTACCACTATACCTGCAGTATAATACCATGTAACAGTGTACCACTATACCAGCAGTATAATACCATGTACCACTATACCTGCAGTATAATACCATGTACCATTGTACCACTATACCTGCAGTATAATACCATGTACCACTATACCTGCAGTATAATACCATGTACCACTATACCTGCAGTATAATACCATTGTACCACTATACCTGCAGTATAATACCATGTAGCATTGTACCACTATACCTGCAGTATAATACCATGTAACATTGTACCACTATACCAGCAGTATAATACCATGTACCATTGTACCACTATACCTACAGTATAATACCATGTAACATTGTACCACTATACCAGCAGTATAATACCATGTAACAGTGTACCACTATACCAGCAGTATAATACCATGTACCATTGTACCACTATACCTGCAGTATAATACCATGTACCACTATACCTGCAGTATAATACCATTGTACCATTGTACCACTATACCAGCAGTATAATACCATGTAGCATTGTACCACTATACCAGCAGTAT
>CM026390.1:23029553-23143829 GCA_014843695.1 Archivesica marissinica
CTCCAAGCGGTATATCAGGCTCTGACATGCACCCAGGTAGAACCACCGACCTTCCACAAGCCAGCTATCCACACGCTAGCTAGATTGCTGGCTTACATGAAGGGGTTGGAAAACAAGGTTCTTTCATGATTGTGTGGTTTTTGGAATCTTTGTGAAGGAGCCAACACCACCTTAATTCTTTTTTAATAGACCTATGGGGGGGTCTACACTCTTGGCCTTTTTTAATCCAGGGGCTACCGTACCATCTCACATACTTCACGGTCTGAGGATCGAACCCAGGTTGCATTGGTGAAGAAAATTTTCGCGATGTAATGTCACTTTAATGAAAAGTATAATCTTCAGGTGTGCTAATTTGATGGGATTGTTAATTAACCCGTAACCTGCCAATCACGACTAAAGTCGCTTTTGCAAACAACATAGAGCCAGATCAGACAGCACGTGGCATCTGGTCAGGCTCTATGCTATTTAGATAGTGGATCTAAAACACTTGTCCGAATAGCAAACAACACAGATCCTGATCAGATGCGGCATAATATTTGTGGATCTATTCTTTGCACATTCCGTCCAATTTATTCGGCAGGTTAACTGTTAAATCAGATACCGTGTCATCTGCAAGAAATTTGCAGTAAGTGAGGTCATTCTGGAGATTTGGGCGTAAATGTTGCGGATGAGTATTTAGGAAAGAAGACTGTGAATTAATGAATGTTACATTCAACCCGCCCTGCTGCTGATAATGCAAGTTTGTTTATATGAAGAAGGTTAATGATGATCATATTACAGTGTATTCAGGGTTAATAAATATAGAGCAGGAGAACTTATGTTTACCTACTAAAATAATTGTAAATAGGAAGTAACTGTAGTTTTGTGCATTACACATAGTCTGTCTGCTCTGTAAGAAAATTATTGAACTTATTCAGTAATTTTTTTGTTGGAAATGTTTCACAGTTTTTTTTGAAGATTTCGATATCTTACAGTATTTTGTGGATAAAATGTTGAAAGGTTTGCATATGTTTCTAGGAAGATTTTGAAGCTGTATAAAGGTTTTGCATATAGTAGTTTGTTGGTACTTTGACACTTGTTTTTTATGCCCCCACCCCCCCCCCGTAAATTTTGTATAGTTTTCGTGCTGTCCGTCAGTCCATGTCTCCTTCCTCGGCTATGAAGGGATTTCAAAACTGATGTGCCACAAATGAGGTGATACTTATATCGTGTACACATGACCTTGGTCTGTAGCTTCAAGGTCACACTTGGAGTTTAAATGTGAAATATATACATGTAGGTTACTACAATACTTCCGGTCCGGGCTGTTACTACACCGAAGTCGTGATAGCGCAGTGGATGCGCGTTCGCTTCAGGTGCAAACGGTCCGGAGTTCGAGCCCCGCTGGAGCCGTTACGATTGTGCCCTTAGGCAAGGTATTTAAATTCCACGTTGCCTCTTCTCTCTTCCTCGTGGCGATGGATTCCATCAGGAATGAGGTCTCGAGAGTGATTAATATAAGTTGAAATAACTTGTTTCGCAATCGAGCTAAAATAAATTTGTATAAACTACAATATTTCCAGTCCGGGCTGTTATTTCTATGGTTATGGAGGGAGTTCAAAACTAATGTGCCACAAATGTTTGCCATATAGAGGTGATGTATTGTACACATGACCCAGATATGTAGCTTCGCGGTCAAGGTCAAACTTGGAGGTTAAATGTCATGAAAATATAGGTACAATTATTTCCGGTCCAGACTGAAACTTATTTGGCTATGGAGGGATTTCCAAAACCTGTGTGCCACAAATATTGTGTGCCACAAATATTCGTCATTTAGAGGTAATATATCGTACACAAGACCCAGGTCCGTAGCTTCACGGTCAAGGTGACACTTGTAAGTTAAATGTGAAATATAGATACAATATTTCCAATCCAGGCTGTAACTTCTTCTGCTCAATTATTAATATATAAAAAAACGAGGGTAACTTCCCAGTATTGTTTCCTGTTTCAATGTTTTTGTTAGTTTTAGCAAACGGCAGTAATTAATATTCCGAAAATTGTCCGTAACACTCCATAAAAATGGCTTGGTTTATTTCACGACGCATGTCACAATTCAATTTACTGAACTCATGACAAAGCGTTACGCCTGGTTTTGCTGGATAGTGGATCAGATAACTCATGACAAACTGCTATGCCTGGTTTTGCTGGATAGCGGATCAGATAACTCATGACAAACCGCTATGCCTGATTTTGCTGGATAGCGGATCAGATAACTCATGACAAACCGCTATGCCTGGTTTTGCTGGATAGCAGATCAGATAACTCATGACAAACCGTTATGCCTGGTTTTGCTGGATAGCGGATCAGATAACTCATGACAAACCGCTATGCCTGGTTTTGCTGGATAGCGGATCAGATAACTCATGACAAACCGCTATGCCTGGTTTTGCTGGATAGCGGATCAGATAACTCATGACAAAGCGTTACGCCTGGTTTTGCTGGATAGTGGATCAGATAACTCATGACAAAGCGTTACGCCTGGTTTTGCTGGATAGCGGATCAGATAACTCATGACAAACCGTTATGCCTGGTTTTGCTGGATAGCGGATCAGATAACTCATGACAAAGCGTTACGCCTGGTTTTGCTGGATAGAGGATCAGATAACTCATGACAAAGCGTTACGCCTGGTTTTGCTGGATAGCGGATCAAATAACTCATGACAAAGCGTTACGCCTGGTTTTGCTGGATAGCGGATCAGATAACTCATGACAAACCGTTACGCCTGGTTTTGCTGGATAGAGGATCAGATAACTCATGACAAAGCGTTACGCCTGGTTTTGCTGGATAGCAGATCAGATAACTCATGACAAACAGTTATGCCTGGTTTTGCTGGATAGCGGATCAGATAACTCATGACAAACCGTTACGCCTGGTTTTGCTGGATAGCAGATCAGATAACTCATGACAAACAGTTATGCCTGGTTTTGCTGGATAACGGATCAGATAACTCATGACAAACCGTTATGCCTGGTTTTGCTGGATAACAGATCAGATAACTCATGACAAACCGTTATGCCTGGTTTTGCTGGATAGCGGATCAGATAACTCATGACAAACCGTTACGCCTGGTTTTGCTGGATAGCAGATCAGATACATTTCTCCAAATTTTGATTGTTGCTATACTGTATGTCTGTTTCAGTACATCTCAAACATGCACATTCTTACAGCCATCATAAAGCTTCAGGGGCATTCATCACTTACTGTCATATATTTCGTTTGACAATATTTTCTGAGAACTGCAGTTCCAACTTTGAATTGTCTTTGCCATTCTTCTGTTTCCATCAGTCACAATTATTGATATTTTGTGTAGTTGCAACATTTAACCCATTCAACACCAAGTAACTGACATGGACTGGTCCACAATATTTTTAGACCAATAAAGTAATAAGAAAATTACATTTGGACCAGTTCATGTCATAAAATAGTAAAATAACTGGCAAATATGCAGATCCTGATGAAACGGCTCATCACAACCTGGCTCATCTGGAATCTACACTTTTTATAAGCCTATTTAGAGGTATGTGGTGTTGAACAGGTTAATGGTCAATGATAGTTGGTTAGATTACTTTCTACAGAGTTTTGGCCCTTTGTAATCAAATCATTTATTGATTTTTTGTAAATTATTTTTACAGCATTTTAAAGCCAGTTCTATTAGACGGCCTGCACCAGTTCCATTCTGGCTTTGATGATATATATTTCAATAGTAAAAGGATTAATTTAACAAAATTTAGAAAACTGACAGTAATTCATACATGGTATACATTTCAAATGGAGGTTAACCCATTCAACCCCAAGTAACTGACATGGACTGGTGCGTGATATTTTCAGACCAATAAATTAATAAGAAAATTACCTTTGGACCAGTTCATTTATCAAAATGGGTAATTTTATCTAAAAATAGTAATAATTATTACTGGCAAAAAAGTGCAGATCCTGACGAGCCGGCTCATCTGGATCTACACTTTTCATAAGCCTATTTAGAGGCCTGTGGGGTTGAAAGGGTTAAAGTTTAAAATGTCAAAATGACATTATGACTGGGACACATGGTCCGCCTCCGTGGTCGAGTGGTTGAGGTCGCTGACTTGTATACCACTGTAACCTATCATCACTGATGGTCACGGGTTCGAGCCCCGCTCAGGCCGTGTCTCATTTATATGTAAAAGTTGGCAGTTTCTTACGGAGGTTGGTGCACCCAAGTACTGGTTAACCGCTGGAGCCTGCCTAGGAAAGGTGTTGTTAAGTAAACTGCCCACCGGCGATATAGCCCGAAATGGTGCTGATGCAGGCGTAAAACCCGAAATATAACATATATAATATAACATATAACTTGGACACATCTGTTTGTCTTAAAAAAACAACCATCTGGCTTAACCCTTTCAACACCACAGACCTCTAAATAGGCTTGCAAAAAGTGTAGATCCAGATGAGCCGGCTCGTGACGAGCCGTCTCATCAGGATCTGCACTTTTTGCCACTAATATTACTATTTTAAGACAAAATTACCCATTTTGATAAATGAACTGGTCCAAATGTAATTTTCTGATTAATTTATTGGTCTAAATATATCATGGACCAGTCCATGTGAGTTACTTGGTGTTGAAAGGGTTAAATATGGCCTCCCATTCTGTTTAATTAATTCATCAGTCTGGGTTCAATCAATTATCGATTAGCTTCTCACCAATGCAACCGGGGTTCGATCCACGGACCGGGAAGTATGTGAGATGGTACGGTGGTCGCCAGATCGAACATGTGTGTTTTCTCCAGGTACTCCGGTTTCCTCCCACACGAATGACCACATTTACGCTTTCATCTGCGCCAACGAGAGTGATTAATATAAGTTGTTCAAGCTTGTTTCGCGGTCTTGTAAAATAAATAAAGTTTAATCTAATATATAGATAATGAGTGTGCAATTTATTCCATATTTGATTTTTTACGTTTATTTATCGTCGCTACCGGTTGCCCATATGAGCGACGCCTCCAGAAGAGATTAGTCATTTTAGATTTTTGGAGGATAGTGCAATGATACAGACAGAGACCCATTCCAGAGTCTCTTCTGGTTCTTTTACGTGCACGATGTAAAGCACCGACACGAGACCTCGGTTTAATGTCCCATCTGAAAGACTGTTAATTTTATTAGGGTCAGACGCGGGATCGAACCTGCGATCCCTGGATTACCAGTCCAGCGTGTTACCACTGTTATATTTGATTTGATGTTACTTGTACATATTTATACCAAAGCAACACACAAAGAAACGAAACACACAGCATGTTAGCCAGGCATTGAAAGATGAATTAACATAGAAAGAAAATAATAAATGTTTACTGGTACTACATTTTATAATATTCAGTTTAGCTATTCATTTCCTCATGTTTTCTAGTTACTGATGTCTAACTGGTATAGGTAGGGAACAAATTAGCCAATCATTGGTGGGTTTGGGGTAATCTGATTTTTCCCCCAGGTGCATGCATATGCCTTAGAATCGAGTAGAGATCTGGGTCACTGGAGTGCTTTTGTACAATAAGCAAGTGTTTGTAAAGATTTGATCATAGAAACCTATAGTTATATAGAAATCTAGGTCGTCTGAGAAGGATGTTTATGCGTTGGCTGTTTCCTCGTTATGAAGGGAATAATAATAGTACACAAGGTTTGTAGAGATTATTTTACAGGACAGTATCTCCTTAGAATCAGAATTATTCAAAGTATCATTGTACCACTATACCTGCAGTATAATACCATGTAACATTGTACCACTATACCTGCAGTATAATAACATTGTACCACTATACCTGCAGTATAATACCATGTAACATTGTACCACTATACCTGCAGTATAATACCATGTACCATTGTACCACTATACCGCAGTATAATACCATTGTACCACTATACCTACAGTATAATACCATGTAACATTGTACCACTATACCAGCAGTATAATACCATGTAACATTGTACCACTATACCAGCAGTATAATACCATGTAACATTGTACCACTATACCTGCAGTATAATACCATTGTACCACTATACCTACAGTATAATACCATTGTACCACTATACCTACAGTATAATACCATTGTACCACTATACCTACAGTATAATACCATGTACCACTATACCTACAGTATAATACCATGTACCACTATACCTGCAGTATAATACATTTACCACTATACCTGCAGTATAATACCATGTACCACTATACCTGCAGTATAATACCATTGTACCACTATACCTGCAGTATAATACCATTGTACCACTATACCTGCAGTATAATACCATGTACCACTATACCTGCAGTATAATACCATGTACCACTATACCTGCAGTTAATACCATGTACCACTATACCTGCAGTATAATACCATGTACCACTATACCAGCAGTATAATACCATGTAACATTGTACCACTATACCTGCAGTATAATACCATGTACCACTATACCTGCAGTATAATACCATTGTACCACTATACCTGCAGTATAATACCATGTAACATTGTACCACTATACCTGCAGTATAATACCATTGTACCACTATACCTGCAGTATAATACCATGTAACATTGTACTACTATACCTGCAGTATAATACCATGTAACATTGTACCACTATACTGCAGTATAATACCATGCAACAGTGTACCACTATACCTGCAGTATAATACCATGTACATTGTACCACTATACCTGCAGTATAATACCATGTAACATTGTACCACTATACCTGCAGTATAATACCATGTAACATTGTACCACTATACCTGCAGTATAATACCATGTAACATTGTACCACTATACCTGCAGTATAATACCATGTAACATTGTACCACTATACCTGCAGTATAATACCATGTAACATGTCCACTATACCTGCAGTATAATACCATGTACCATTATACCTGCAGTATAATACCATGTACCACTATACCTGCAGTATAATACCATTGTACCATTATACCTGCAGTATAATACCATGTACCACTATACCTGCAGTATAATACCATGTACCACTATACCTGCAGTATAATACCATGTAACATTGTACTACTATACCTGCAGTATAATACCATGTTGTACCACTATACCTGCAGTATAATACCATGTAACATTGTACTACTATACCTGCAGTATAATACCATGTAACATTGTACTACTATACCTGCAGTATAATACCATGTAACAGTGTACCACTATACCTGCAGTATAATACCATTGTACCACTATACCTGCAGTATAATACCATGTACCACTATACCTGCAGTATAATACCATGTACCACTATACCTGCAGTATAATACCATGTACCACTATACCTGCAGTATAATACCATGTACCACTATACCTGCAGTATAATACCATGTAACATTGTACCACTATACCTGCAGTATAATACCATGTACCACTATACCTGCAGTATAATACCATTGTACCACTATACTGCAGTATAATACATGTACCACTATACCTGCAGTATAATACCATGTACATTGTACCACTATACCTGCAGTATAATACCATGTACCACTATACCAGCAGTATAATACCATGTACCATTGTACCACTATACCTGCAGTATAATACCATTGTACCACTATACCTGCAGTATAATACCATGTAACATTGTACCACTATACCTGCAGTATAATACCATGTACCACTATACCTGCAGTATAATACCATGTAACATTGTACCACTATACCTGCAGTCAGGGTTGATATAAATCATGATTTTTTTTAAAAAATCAAAAAAATCGGATTTTTTTAATTTAAATCGGATTTTATTGATTTAAATCGATTTTTTTGATTTTAATTGATTTTTTTGATTTTAATAGTTATTTTAAAATATATAGTGATACTAAAATAAAACACAAAGGTAATTTCAATGCATTTATGATTTAAATATATACATTACACATAGTTTAGAATAAGATGATTTAAATATATATGGAGAGGTTCTCCTCATCATGTGTATGAGTAGTCGGAGTATATGTAGTATGTGGAGTAGCTGGAGAGTCTGGAATAGCATCATGCGCTTGCTGCTCAGTGTCGCGACTGTCGGCAGTGATCAGGTCGCACATACTAGTAGTGTTACTGTTACAATCTTGAACATGTTGCTTCATACGAGAGACCAGTCCCTGCATTTGTTTCGCACACTTTTTACATTTAGCCTTACATCCAGACTTTCCATGAACAGTAAACTTGTCAAAATACAACCATACACAATCTTTTTTTCTACCAGACATTGTGAAGATTGATGTGCAACTTCCCTTTATTATAATACTGATCAACAAAGTTGCTTCTTATTAACTGAAGTTTTTGAACATATCAATATTAGGTCAAATTTGAAATAGATACATCTACAGTGTATATATATAGTCTATTAGCCATTTTAAATAATTATAGATAAATAGATCTATTTTAGGCCAATGGTCATTACTGAAATGAGTCATGGGAACTAATTGAATAGTTTTGAATAGCTTCAAAGCATAAATGACTCTGTACTACTTACTTTCTTTAATACAATCATTACAATGCAAATAATTACCTTCAAAGCATGCCCCCAATTACCAAAACCAAAGACATGTGTGGACACTTACCTCTATACTAACTGTGACCGGCTTATAATTATCTAATCCGTGATTTAAATCATGATTTAAATCAATGATTTAAATCAAGTGATTTAAATCATACAACTCTGCCTGCAGTATAATACCATTGTACCACTATACCTGCAGTATAATACCATGTAACATTGTACCACTATACCAGCAGTATAATACCATGTAACATTGTACCTGCAGTATAATACCATTGTACCACTATACCAGCAGTATAATACCATGTACATTGTACCACTATACCAGCAGTATAATACCATTGTACCACTATACCAGCAGTATAATACCATTGTACCACTATACCTGCAGTATAATACCATTGTACCACTATACCTGCAGTATAATACCATGTAACATGTACCACTATACCAGCAGTATAATACCATGTAACAGTGTACCACTATACCAGCAGTATAATACCATGTACCACTATACCTGCAGTATAATACCATGTACCATTGTACCACTATACCTGCAGTATAATACCATGTACCATTGTACCACTATACCTGCAGTATAATACCATTGTACCACTATACCAGCAGTATAATACCATGTAACATTGTACCACTATACCTGCAGTATAATACCATGTACCATTGTACCACTATACCTGCAGTATAATACCATGTAACATTGTACCACTATACCTGCAGTATAATACCATGTAACATTGTACCACTATACCAGCAGTATAATACCATGTACCACTATACCGCAGTATAATACCATTGTACCACTATACCAGCAGTATAATACCATGTACCACTATACCAGCAGTATAATACCATGTAACATTGTACCACTATACCTGCAGTATAATACCATGTACCACTATACCAGCAGTATAATACCATGTAACATTGTACCACTATACCTGCAGTATAATACCATTGTACCACTATACCAGCAGTATAATACCATGTACCATTGTACCACTATACCAGCAGTATAATACCATGTAACATTGTACCACTATACCAGCAGTATAATACCATGTAACATTGTACCACTATACCTGCAGTATAATACCATGTACCATTGTACCACTATACCAGCAGTATAATACCATGTAACATTGTACCACTATACCTGCAGTATAATACCATGTACCACTATACCAGCAGTATAATACCATGTAACATTGTACCACTATACCTGCAGTATAATACCATGTACCATTGTACCACTATACCAGCAGTATAATACCATGTAACATTGTACCACTATACCAGCAGTATAATACCATGTAACATTGTACCACTATACCTGCAGTATAATACCATGTAACATTGTACCACTATACCTGCAGTATAATACCATTGTACCACTATACTGCAGTATAATACCATGTACCAGTACCACTATACCTGCAGTATAATACCATGTAACATTGTACCACTATACCTGCAGTATAATACCATGTAACATTGTACCACTATACCTGCAGTATAATACCATGTAACATTGTACCACTATACCTGCAGTATAATACCATGTACATTGTACCACTATACCTGCAGTATAATACCATGTACCACTATACCTGCAGTATAATACCATGTAACATTGTACCACTATACCAGCAGTATAATACCATTGTACCACTATACCTGCAGTATAATACCATGTACCACTATACCTGCAGTATAATACCATGTACCACTATACCTGCAGTATAATACCATTTACCACTATACCTGCAGTATAATACCATTGTACCACTATACCAGCAGTATAATACCATGTACCACTATACCTGCAGTATAATACCATGTAACAGTGTACCACTATACCTGCAGTATAATACCATGTACCACTATACTGCAGTATAATACATGTACCACTATACCTGCAGTATATATATACCATTGTACCACTATACCTGCAGTATAATACCATGTAACATTGTACCACTATACCTGCAGTATAATACCATGTACCACTATACCTGCAGTATAATACCATGTAACATTGTACCACTATACCTGCAGTATAATACCATTGTACCACTATACCTGCAGTATAATACCATGTACCACTATACCTGCAGTATAATACCATGTAACATTGTACCACTATACCTGCAGTATAATACCATTGTACCACTATACTGCAGTATAATACCATGTAACATTGTACCACTATACCAGCAGTATAATACCATGTATGTACCACTATACCTGCAGTATAATACCATGTAACATTGTACCACTATACCTGCAGTATAATACCATGTACCACTATACCTGCAGTATAATACCATGTACCACTATACCTGCAGTATAATACCATGTACCACTATACCTGCAGTATAATACCATGTAACATTGTACCACTATACCTGCAGTATAATACCATGTACCACTATACCTGCAGTATAATACCATTGTACCACTATACCAGCAGTATAATACCATGTACCATTGTACCACTATACCAGCAGTATAATACCATGTACCACTATACCAGCAGTATAATACCATGTAACAGTGTACCACTATACCTGCAGTATAATACCATTGTACCACTATACTGCAGTATAATACCATGTAACATTGTACCACTATACCTGCAGTATAATACCATTGTACCACTATACTGCAGTATAATACCATGTAACATTGTACCACTATACCTGCAGTATAATACCATTGTACCACTATACTGCAGTATAATACCATTGTACCATTGTACCACTATACCTGCAGTATAATACCATGTAACATTGTACTACTATACCTGCAGTATAATACCATGTAACATTGTACCACTATACCTGCAGTATAATACCATGTAACATGTACCACTATACCTGCAGTATAATACCATGTACCACTATACCTGCAGTATAATACCATGTAACATTGTACCACTATACCTGCAGTATAATACCATGTACCACTATACCTGCAGTATAATACCATGTAACATTGTACCACTATACCTGCAGTATAATACCATGTACCACTATACCTGCAGTATAATACCATGTAACATTGTACCACTATACCTGCAGTATAATACCATGTACCACTATACCTGCAGTATAATACCATGTAACATTGTACCACTATACCTGCAGTATAATACCATGTACCACTATACCAGCAGTATAATACCATGTACCACTATACCTGCAGTATAATACCATGTAACATTGTACCACTATACCGCAGTATAATACCATGTACCACTATACTGCAGTATAATACCATGTAACATTGTACCACTATACCTGCAGTATAATACCATGTAACATTGTACCACTATACCAGCAGTATAATACCATGTACCACTATACCAGCAGTATAATACCATGTACCACTATACCTGCAGTATAATACCATGTAACATTGTACCACTATACCAGCAGTATAATACCATGTACCACTATACCTGCAGTATAATACCATGTACCACTATACCTGCAGTATAATACCATGTAACATTGTACCACTATACCTGCAGTATAATACCATGTACCACTATACCTGCAGTATAATACCATGTAACATTGTACCACTATACCTGCAGTATAATACCATGTACCACTATACTGCAGTATAATACCATGTACCACTATACCTGCAGTATAATACCATGTAACATTGTACCACTATACCTGCAGTATAATACCATGTACCATTGTACCACTATACTGCAGTATAATACCATGTACCACTATACCTGCAGTATAATACCATGTACCACTATACCTGCAGTATAATACCATGTACCACTATACCTGCAGTATAATACCATTGTACCACTATACCAGCAGTATAATACCATGTACCATTGTACCTACAGTATAATACCATGTACCACTATACCTGCAGTATAATACCATGTACCACTGTACCACTATACCTGCAGTATAATACCATTGTACCACTATACCTGCAGTATAATACCATTGTACCACTATACCAGCAGTATAATACCATGTACCACTATACCAGCAGTATAATACCATGTACCATTGTACCACTATACCAGCAGTATAATACCATGTACCACTATACCTGCAGTATAATACCATGTAACATTGTACCACTATACCTGCAGTATAATACCATTGTACCACTATACCTGCAGTATAATACCATGTAACATTGTACCACTATACCAGCAGTATAATACCATGTAACATTGTACCACTATACCAGCAGTATAATACCATGTACCACTATACCAGCAGTATAATACCATGTAACATTGTACCACTATACCAGCAGTATAATACCATTGTACCACTATACCTGCAGTATAATACCATGTACCATTGTACCACTATACCTGCAGTATAATACCATTGTACCACTATACCTGCAGTATAATACCATGTAACATTGTACCACTATACCTGCAGTATAATACCATGTAACATTGTACCACTATACCTGCAGTATAATACCATGTAACATTGTACCACTATACCTGCAGTATAATACCATGTAACATTGTACCACTATACCTGCAGTATAATACCATGTAACATTGTACCACTATACCAGCAGTATAATACCATGTACCACTATACCGCAGTATAATACCATGTAACATTGTACCACTATACCTGCAGTATAATACCATGTAACATTGTACCACTATACCAGCAGTATAATACCATGTACCACTATACCGCAGTATAATACCATTGTACCACTATACCTGCAGTATAATACCATGTAACATTGTACCACTATACCAGCAGTATAATACCATGTAACATTGTACCACTATACCAGCAGTATAATACCATGTAACATTGTACCACTATACCTGCAGTATAATACCATGTACCATTGTACCACTATACCTGCAGTATAATACCATGTACCATGTACCACTATACCTGCAGTATAATACCATGTACCATTGTACCTGCAGTATAATACCATGTACCACTATACCTGCAGTATAATACCATTGTACCACTATACTGCAGTATAATACCATGTAACATTGTACCACTATACCTGCAGTATAATACCATTGTACCACTATACCTGCAGTATAATACCATGTAACATTGTACCACTATACCTGCAGTATAATACCATGTACCATTATACCTGCAGTATAATACCATGTACCACTATACCTGCAGTATAATACCATGTACCACTATACCTGCAGTATAATACCATGTAACATTGTACCACTATACCTGCAGTATAATACCATGTACCACTATACCTGCAGTATAATACCATGTAACATTGTACCACTATACCTGCAGTATAATACCATGTACCACTATACCTGCAGTATAATACCATGTACCACTATACCTGCAGTATAATACCATGTACCACTATACCTGCAGTATAATACCATGTACCACTATACCTGCAGTATAATACCATTGTACCACTATACCTGCAGTATAATACCATGTAACAGTGGACCACTATACCAGCAGTATAATACCATGTAACAGTGGACCACTATACCAGCAGTATAATACCATGTACCACTATACCTGCAGTATAATACCATGTAACAGTGGACCACTATACCAGCAGTATAATACCATGTACCACTATACCTGCAGTATAATACCATGTAACATTGTACCACTATACCTGCAGTATAATAACATGTAACATTGTACCACTATACCTGCTGTATAATATCATGCAACAGTGTACCACTATACCAGCAGTATGTGTCATAGATTGTTGTTGTGAGATTCGACTGTAAGCAGTGAGGAGATCGGCTGAGATAATTGCTTATTCTTAATTAGGCAATATTTCTAGGAGTTTTTCAAAATATATTTACATTTCTGGTTTTTAATGATATTCTGTGATAAAAAATAGACCATTAGGTCAGAATGGCTGGCCATCAACATTTACATTGTAAGTATATAATGTAGCAAGTCTAGATTTCATTGGTCACGTAGAAACTAGGTTTGCATCGATACTCTGTCATTGCTTTCAGAAAACTATGTGACCACAGTCAAACCTGTGTTAGTGGTCACCTCTATTAAGCAGCCAACCTGTATTTAGCAGCCAGTTTCTAGATTGCTAATATGGTGTTTTATTATACGTTTGAGCTATATTAAGCAGATTCCGGCCTCTGTGGTCGAGTGGTTAAGGTCACTGACTTGTATACCACTGTAACCTATCATCACTGATGGTCGCGGGTTCGAGCCACGCTCAGGCCGTGTCTCATTTATATGAAAAAGTTGGCAGTTTCTTACGGAGGTTATTGCACCAAAGTACTGGTTAACCGCTGGAATCTGCCCAGGAAAGGTGATCTAGCCCGAAATGGTGCTGATGCAGGTGTAAAACCCGAAATATAACATAATCTATTAAGCAGCCACCTGTGCTAAGCAGCCACTTTCTGTAATTCCCTTGACTGGCTGCTTAAGGCAGGTTTGACTGTAGTTCAGATTAAATATATACCATATAAACACTCGAGCAGATTATTTTTGGCCCAATTTTGTCCAAGCTATGTCATTATGTATATTTTGATGAAACCTCTGTTCCTTTCGGTATCAGTCAGCCCCATTTCCATTAAATAAATATGTCACTCAGACCCTATACCTACCAATCACGACTAAAGTCGCTTTTGCAAACAGCATAGAACTCGATCAAATGGCACAGCTGTATTGGAGCTAAAACACTTGTCTGAATAGCAAACAACATAGATCCTGATCAGACGCGGCGCTACACTGCTGCTGATTTAGATCTATGTTGTTTGCTCATTCCGTGCAATGTATTCGGCAGGTTATGGGCTAAAGTAAAGCCTTATTTATAAACACTTGCAGCGCTATAATTGATCCAATTTTTGTTAAAAACTTGGTCAAAAGTTATGGGGTGTTCAGTGACTCAAAAAAAATATTGATTTCATTGTTGATATATTGGGGCCATTATGGGCTTGGTCTGTTATACACATTGTTTGGCCCAAAACTGATAACATTTTATAACGCTGATAAACAAGAACAATCTGAGATAGCAAACCTCTAACACACTGCATGCATATATAGGTAATATAAACCCTGTATACAAGCTATTGAGTAATATTCTATTTAAATCAATGTTTATAACTTGTACAATAAAAGCCCATTAAACATATCATGTTAAAATATTGATCGTTTTAAGCATGAAAATCTTTTAGTTATTTTATTAATTCCATCTATGTTCCCGCTTTACCCAGTTAATGGGAAAGGAATCCCTTTAAAAAGATCCTGGATAATGTGTTAATTAATGGGTTCGTCCTGGAACTGTGGTCCAAACTCTTAATGGGTTCGTCCTGGACCCAAGGTCCAAACTCTTAATGGGTTCGTCCTGGACCCGAGGTCCAAACTCTTAATGGGTTCCAGGGATCAGTTTAGAGGGCGATGTGGGCGAAATTGTCGCCCTAGGGACCCTGACTTCGCCCTCTGGGGGCCCCACTTCTCCCTTAAATTTTTTTTTTTATAAAGCACTCTTATTCAAATGTTGTATTTAATGGTTGTACTGTGCATTTTAACCCTATTTTGCAGAAGTATATTAAAGAACACCATTTAAGGAAACGATCACGCGCTTTCTCACTTCTCCCAAAAATTCTGACCTAGAATGAACCCTGGGGTCCAAATTATTAATGGGTTCGTCCTGGACCCAAGGTCCAAACTCTTAATGGGTTCGTCCTCAACCCGAGGTCCAAACTCTTAATGGGTTCGTCCTGGACCCGAGGTCCAAACTCTTAATGGGTTCATCCTGGACCCGAGGTCCAAACTCTTAATGGGTTCGTCCTGGACCCGAGGTCCAAACTCTTAATGGGTTCGTCCTGGCCCCGAGGTCCAAACTCTTAATGGGTTCGTCCTGGACCCGAGGTCCAAACTCTTAATGGGTTCGTCCTGGACCCGAGGTCCAAACTCTTAATGGGTTCGTCCTGGCCCCGAGGTCCAAACTCTTAATGGGTTCGTCCTGGCCCCGAGGTCCAAACTCTTAATGGGTTCGTCCTGGCCAAACTCTTAATGGGTTCATCCTGGACCCGAGGTCCAAACTCTTAATGGGTTCATCCTGGACCCGAGGTCCACCCTTCCACCAAATTTCATTAACATTTTGTGTAATCATGCTAACAGATAAACGGAGACAAAAACATTATCTCATTATAAAGGTAATAAAAATATTCTATGTCTCCATGAAATGAAAGTTACCACTTAATTAAACGTTTGTACTGTCAGTGAATTCATAAATAGGTAGCGACCGGTCAGTCGGGTCAGTCCGCTGACCTATAATCATTTGTTATGCAAGACTTATTTGATTTCTGCTGTCACCACAATAACACACAGGTAAATTGATCCTTGTTTACTATTGGATTTCCTTCATAAGTGGAATGAAATATTCATTACTACCTGTGTTGTGTACTGTGGGTGGTGGGGAATTGTGATTACATTTTCCATTTGTATTATTGTAGCTTGGTTTTGACTGGAATCGGGGGATATAAATACTCTTGATTCAGGTATTAGTTTTGTGTCTATGTTGTTTACAAACTAGAGAGATGTTCATGTCTTATGTCTATATTGTTTACAAACTAGATAGGTTAATATCTTATGTCTACATTGTTTACAAACTGGAGAGATGGTCATGTCTTATGTCTATGTTGTTTACAAACTAGAGAGGTTAATATCTTATGTCTACATTGTTTACAAACTAGAGAGGTTCATTTCTTATGTCTACGTTGTTTACAGACTAGAGAGGCTGATATCTGATGTCTATGTTGTTTACAGACTAGAGAGGCTGATATCCGACATCTACATTGTTTACAGACTAGAGAGGCTGATATCTGACATCTATGTTGTTTACAGACTAGAGAGGCTGATATTCTGATGTCTATGTTGTTTACAGATTAGAGAGGCTGATATCCAACGTCTACGTTGTTTACAGACTAGAGAGGTCCTGTCATGTGTTTCTTTGGGATACCAGTCACCCTGTTACATCCCAAAAACCTGGAAATGATATTTTGTATTGAATGCCGAAATACTGCACCAAAATCTAAACATACTTATTCTATGTTGATGAGCTAGGAAACAATAATTGTTTAGTCTGTTCAGTCTTCATCATATATTACTGAACTGTTATTTTCGCTCCATTAAATCCAACAACAATGGAAGCAGCAGCAGCAACAACAACAACAACTGTTAATAAGTACAAGTGCGACAGCTCAGTGAGACAAATTTTCCGTACACATTTAGCCCTCGTCCTAAATCTCCTGCATCTCTAGCCCTCCCCCTCCAATTGAAACCCTCACCCTAAGTCTCCCCATCTCTAGCCCTAATCCTAAATCTCCCTCCATCTCTAGTAACATCCCTAAGTCTCCCTCCATCTCTAGCCCTCACCCTAAGTCTCCCAACATCTCTAGCCCGCACCCTAAGTCTCCCTCCATCTCTAGCCCTCCCCCTAAGTCTCCCTGCATATCTAGCCCTCCCCCTAAGTCTCCCTCCATCTCTTGCCCTCATCTAAGTCTCCCTCCATCTCTAGCCCTCCCCTAAGTCTCCCTCCATCTCTAGCCCTCACCCTAAGTCTCCCTCCATCTCTAGCCCACACCCTAAGTCTCCCTCCATCTCTAGCCCTCCCCCTAAGTCTCCCTCCATCTCTAGCCCTCACCTTAAGTCTCCCTCCATCTCTAGCCTGCACCCTAAGTCTCCCTCCATCTCTAGCCCTCCCCCTAAGTGTCCCTGCATATCTAGCCCTCCCCCTAAGTCTCCCTCCATTTCTTGCCCTCATCTAAGTCTCCCTCCATCTCTAGCCCTCCCCTAAGTCTCCCTCCATCTCTAGCCCTCACCCTAAGTCTTCCTTCATATCTAGCCCTCCCCCTAAGTCTCCCTCCATCTCTAGCCCTCCCCTAAGTCTCCCTCCATCTCTAGCCCTCCCCTAAGTCTCCCTCCATCTCTAGCCCTCCCCCTAAGTCTCCCTCCATCTCTAGCCCTCACCCTAAGTCTCCCTCCAGCTTGAACCCTCATCCTTAATGAAGTCTCCCCGATTACCCATATCTCCTACCACAAAACCATGTATTTGAACAGATTTATCATCAGAGACTTTCAAGTTGTAAACCTGACCGAACTTAAATTCTATATCTGTCATATTTGTTGTGGTATTATATATCTCAACCTGTCATACAAGATAAATCGTAAAACTTGCTCATCCGTATCCTGTCCACAGGCCATTAATTTGTTCAGTAAGAGTAACAACTGTCACATGTAACGCAAAATCCTATACAGTATAGTGTTCTATTGTTTCATTCTCAAATTAATGGAGACTTATGGCAGTTTAAAGTTTCCATTTGATTAAATTAAAAGTGTAGTCGTGCACCTTGTGTAACCTGGATTACCTTTAGCGCTGCGGTTTGATAATTGTGAATATGGAGGTAAGGTGTAGGTAGATTGGAGGAGCTTTGACAGATACAGTAGGTTAGTGGGGATGGGTATGAAGTAAATTGGTATGTTACCGTCAGTGTTTGTCTCTACATTCTTCATCTCTTTATAAGCTGCTGAGTCTCCATTTTTTGGATGATCTGTTTCGTTTTGAAGGCGAAATGTATTTCAAGTTTATTTAAACATTTTATGATTCATCGGCTTGTTTTTATACTGTTACCTGTTCGTGTATGTAGTGGATTCATCTATTCATAGTTGTTTATATTTGGGTCAACCTTTTGAATAATTCTGTGTAGACCTACTGATATCATTTGTACTACACAGTCCCAGGGTTTATTTCGTGTGCATGGCCTGGTGGGTATATCAAATAATATGGGTTGATACAGCATTATTATAAATTAAATAAAAGGGTTTATTATTTTAGGGAGTGTTTTATAATTGCTGGCTATGTGTGGTTTGTGTTTGTGGAGTATGTGTTTACATAATACTTATGCAAATCAGAATATATCACATATCTGTTATCTCTTAGACTGATAATAGAACAATATGGAGCAGATCTAATGGGCCCCCCCCTCCCCCCACCTTCCCCACCCCGGATACTAGAGTGCATTTAAATCCACATTTGCAGGCTCGATCTGTAGCAATGTGGAAACAAATGATCATGTGACATTCGGTGGGACAGTTAATTGACATAGTTAATTGACCCATGTTGAAGTAGGCATACACTATATAAATTATTTTCTCACATGACTCCTTGTATTTAGTGTAATATAGCCATCTTATACATTCTTATAATTATGTACACATGTGTAATAATACCTGGAAGGATTCTGATTGGTTAACCCATTTCATTCTGGATACCGTTCTAATGGTATTTGCAAAGAACATAGAGCCAGATCAACCGCCACAGAACGTGCCATCTTATCAGGCTCTATGCTGTTTGCTATTCACATGATCTTGCTAAGACACTCTTTTTTTTTGGCTATGTAGCAAACAACATAGATCCTGATCAGCATGCAGTGTCACGCTGCAGCTGATCTGGATCTATATTGTTTGCAAAAGCCTTTAAATATATTCAGAATGAAATGGGTTAAGAGAATAAACCTTATAATTTGTAAATTAAACTTTAAAGTATGCATATGTCTATTTGAATTGGTACATAAGACCGACTATTATTTAAAAGAAAGTCTTGACTCAATTATAACTCTGTTTAAAATATAAATATAACGCAACACCTCGCCAAAAGGCTCGCTTAACCCTTTCAACACCACAGACCTCTAAATAGGCGTACAAAAAGTGTAGATCCAGATGAGCCGGCTCGTGACGAGCCGTCTCATCAGGATCTGCACTTTTTGCAAGTAGTATTACTAATTTTAGACAAAATTAACCATCTTGATAAATGAACTGGTCCGAATGTAATTTTCTTATTCATTTATTGGTCTAAGAATATCATGGACCAGTCCATGTCAGTTACTTGGTGTTGAATGGGTTAATAGCAAAATTCCAAAACTTGTTTCACAAAATATTGTGTGAAATCACCACGAGTGTAAGATCCTTATTATCACATTACCATAGTAACAACTACCATAAATTTGAAGAAAAAATACATTTCTGTTTGCCAGTATGTATATTTTTGATAGTTATTACATTAAGCTGCATCTGTATACTGTAGTAAATAGTCCCTGATAATTGAACCTGCATCCGTATGCTGTAGTAAATAGTCCCTGATAATTGAACCTGCATCCGTATGCTGTAGTAAATAGTCCCTGATAATTGAACCTGCATCCGTATGCTGTAGTAAATAGTCCCTGATAATTGAACCTGCATCCGTATGCTGTAGTAAATAGTCCCTGATAATTGAACCTGCATCCGTATGCTGTAGTAAATAGTCCCTGATAATTGAACCTGCATCCGTATGCTGTAGTAAATAGTCCCTGATAATTGAACCTGCATCCGTATGCTGTAGTAAATAGTCCCTGATAATTGAACCTGCATCCGTATGCTGTAGTAAATAGTCCCTGATAATTGAACCTGCATCCGTATGCTGTAGTAAATAGTCCCTGATAATTGAACCTGCATCCGTATGCTGTAGTAAATAGTCCCTGATAATCGAACCTGCATCCGTATGCTGTAGTAAATAGTCCCTGATAATTGAACCTGCATCCGTATGCTGTAGTAAATAGTCCCTGATAATTGAACCTGCATCCGTATGCTGTAGTAAATAGTCCCTGATAATCGAACCTGCATCCGTATGCTGTAGTAAATAGTCCCTGATAATTGAACCTGCATCCGTATGCTGTAGTAAATAGTCCCTGATAATTGAACCTGCATCCGTATGCTGTAGTAAATAGTCCCTGATAATCGAACCTGCATCCGTATGCTGTAGTAAATAGTCCCTGATAATGAACCTGCATCCGTATGCTGTAGTAAATAGTCCCTGATAATTGAACCTGCATCCGTATGCTGTAGTAAATAGTCCCTGATAATTGAACCTGCATCCGTATGCTGTAGTAAATAGTCCCTGATAATTGAACCTGCATCCGTATGCTGTAGTAAATAGTCCCTGATAATTGAACCTGCATCCGTATGCTGTAGTAAATAGTCCCTGATAATTGAACCTGCATCCGTATGCTGTAGTAAATAGTCCCTGATAATTGAACCTGCATCCGTATGCTGTAGTAAATAGTCCCTGATAATTGAACCTGCATCCGTATGCTGTAGTAAATAGTCCCTGATAATCGAACCTGCATCCGTATGCTGTAGTAAATAGTCCCTGATAATTGAACCTGCATCCGTATGCTGTAGTAAATAGTCCCTGATAATCGAACCTGCATCCGTATGCTGTAGTAAATAGTCCCTGATAATCGAACCTGCATCCGTATGCTGTAGTAAATAGTCCCTGATAATTGAACCTGCATCCGTATGCTGTAGTAAATAGTCCCTGATAATTGAACCTGCATCCGTATGCTGTAGTAAATAGTCCCTGATAATCGAACAACTTCACGCACCTAATCGACACAATATTTTAATCGCTGTATCCTGCTGGTGCATATTGAGCATTTTATTGATCTAAGCAGTTGATTTTCAACAAATAAAGCATGAACACAAACAACATGTATATACATCGTGCCGTGACAAATCAGAATCCTTCCAGGTGTTATTATTTAAACGTGTGGACATATAAGAATTTATGACATGGCTGTATTACACTGAATATAAGCAAAGTTATGTTAGAAATATGTATAGAAATATGGAATCTTTTACTATACTCTATAATTTATAATATAATATACAAACTGTGGGATCAATATTTTGTTCAGTTTTCTTTCATTGTGGTTATTATTAAATCTAGATCGTCTAGCAGCTTATTGAAAGAAATCAAGCATTTGGCATTTGCTTTTGTACGTTTTTGACAATTAGCATGTGAGACACAGACAGATCTGTAGTCCAGTGGTAACACGCTGGACTGGTAATCCAGGGATCACAGGTTCGATCCACCGTCTGACCCTAATGAAATTAACAGTCTTTTAGATGGGACTTTAAACCAAGGTCTTGTGTCGGTGCTGTACATCGTGCACGTAAAAGAACCAGAGGAGACTCTGGAATGGATCTCTGACAATTGTCTTTAATAAACGTACACCCCCAACATTGAAAGCAGTGATGGGTGTTTATTAGAATAAATATGGTAATTATAGCTCTCAATTTATAGTTAAATGTCCGCTTAATCTAGGATAATTTTTGTACATTTCATAATTACAAGGATAAATTTGCATAATTTACAATTGCGGGTACGTGGGACGAAATTAACCTTGATATTTCCAGTGCTAAATATGAATCTGATAACGTTGTTTCCAACAAATGAATTAAATTTTAAATTCTCACTTCTCCCAAAAATTCTGACCTAGAATGAGCCCTGTGTTTGACTTGGACATTAACAAAAGAAAGAAGACATTTATGTTGATTTTTAAGGATTTTTTGCAGGAGATCCTAGATGCTGATTACTTGTTATATAGCGATTGTAGTTGAGTGTTGGTGTGGGGTGTGTTAGACAGCTGTTCCAGTTGTTAGTTGTGTCTGTCAGAGTACACCGACTGCTCCCTCTGTATGCTTTGGCATATTCCATAATGAGTAAATTGCATGTTACTGGTACCTGTACACATCTCACATTAATGGCATTTCATGCTTTCTATTTCATTGTCAGAAATTTGAGTATATAGTTCCTTATTTATCTCCCGTTGTTTCCAATGGGAGGCAACTGAACGACAGAATTGTGTTTATATTATATCAAGCAAAATTTAGCAAATAGCACAATCTGTCTGTCGTCAGTACACATCCCTGGTGAATGGTACTTAACCCTTTCCCTCATAGAAGCACCTCTTGACGCCATTACCAATACAACATACATTGACTATGTAGTAGCCAAACCAGTGTTCATAATAAAGGCCAGAATCTCATGTAGTCCCAGTAAAATCTATGGAGGTGGGATAGATATGGCGACTACTTATCCACTGTCGTTTGTATGGAGATATAATAGTATATTAATCTAAATCTCTATGAAGGAAAGGGTTAACTTGTTACCCAGCATGCAAAGAGTAAATGCTTTCTGTTTCATTGTTAGAACTTTAATTTTTACAGTTAAATGGTCATATTTATCTCCCCTAGTATTAAAGGGAGGTAACTGAACAACTGAATTGTGGGAATACTATTACATTTCAAATGCAAAAGCAGACATTATGTTTTGGTGAATATATATCCCACCATTGACCGAAGAATATTTACCCGTTTTAGCAATTTGTCACTTATATTGACAGAAACATGAGAATTTATGAAAATGATCTAAGGAAGGAGTAATGTTTTAGTTCAAACCATACGATGTCTCTTCTCTGTTAATGGTTAACAGTCAACAATTGAGCTATTATGGCCATGCGTGGGGGGGGGTAGAAAAGTGAGCTACCAGGCCTCCTCAGCTACTATTATTCCACAAAAGAGGACACTGGTAGTGTGATAAAAAAAGTTGCAAAAACCTTAAACCTTAACCCTTTCAACCCCACAGGCCTCTAAATAGGCTTATGAAAAGTGTAGATCCAGATGAGCCGGCTCGTGACGAGCCGTCTCATCAGGATCTGCACTTTTTTGCCAGTAATAATTATTACTATTTTTAGATAAAATTACCCATTTTGATAAATGAACTGGTCCAAAGGTAATTTTCTTATTAATTTATTGGTCTGAAAATATCACGCACCAGTCCATGTCAGTTACTTGGGGTTGAATGGGTTAAAGCCTACAATATGTACATATGCTAGAAGTGTGCAAAGAGAGGTTAGTAGTTGTTAAGAACAAGATAAAAACAAGTGTGTTCTGTTATGGCTTCATCATGATGCATCCAGCGCTGACTTAAATCCTGCGATAGAGTCAGCGCTGACTACATGAGATGGCAGTATGTTCCATTGAACAACTGTTCTCAGAAAGTATGAGCACTTGAAATAGTCAACTGTTGTGAATGGAATGTGATATGCCCAATGGTGGTAATGTCGTGACTGTCTGCTGTAAGGTGTGAGATATTGTGATGGATTGACAGCCACATGATTATTAGTTTTTCGTTGACTTTCTAAGGAGTTCCATTTCAGATCATTCATTATATTAGTGATTGTGCCCGGGGTCTAGTCTGGGATCCAGTCTGATCTCAGGCTACCCGGGGTCTTGCTGTATGTGTTGGTGTCACAGCGTGCAGCCTGTTTTTGAATATTTTCAACTCTGTCATTGTCTTTCTGTGTATGTGTGGATCCCATACTGATGAGCAATATTCTAATGTAGGTCTGACAATAGAGTTTCAGTATGTATATACTAGTAATACAAAGTGCTATGTTAAACAAGCTTGCAAAGATAACTTATTTAATTAATTTTCTAAATTAATGTACTTGTAATGTATTATTCTTGTCTGTGCATCCTGCGCTTCCATCCATTGTGCCCATGACACCTGGCATTGGGTCACATTCTGTCCTGAAACATGGCATCAGTTAGCACAGCATTGGATCACATTCTGTCCTGAAACATGGCATCAGTTAGCACAGCATTGGATCACATTCTGTCCTGAAACATGGCATCAGTTAGCACAGCATTGGATCACATTCTGTCCTGAAACATGGCATCAGTTAGCACAGCATTGGGTCACATTCTGTCCTGAAACATGGCATCAGTCAGCACAGCATTGGATCATATTCTGTCCTGAAACATGGCATCAGTTAGCACAGCATTGGATCACATTCTGTCCTGAAACATGACATCAGTCAGCACAGCATTGGATCACATTCTGTCCTGAAACATGGCATCAGTCAGCACAGCATTGGATCACATTCTGTCCTGAAACATGGCATCAGTCAGCACAGCATTGGATCACATTCTGTCCTGAAACATGGCATCAGTCAGCACATCATTCAGTTGGATGTATTGTTTGTGTTATTTTCTGAAGTTTATTGTTTGAATATATTTCAGAAGCCCGGTCGGTATCGTTAGCCTCGGATTCTGAAGACGATGTTGTAAGACGACCAAACAGCTCGGGTAATTATCAGTATTTTAGGCTTTACAATACATGTATATCCATGACCAAAAATGATATTTATTTTATACATTCCTCTATAACATGGTCACTGTAACCATTTTAATGATAACTCATACATGGCCTCAGGATCGAGGACATGCTAATTAGAAATTGTGACGTATTCACTGACAAAGTAAATACAGTTAAACCTGTGTTAGTGGTAACCTCCATTAAGCAGCCAACCTGTGTTATGCAGCCACTATCCAGATTCCCAATATGTTGTTTTATTATACAATTATACATTTGCCCTCTATTAAGCAGCCACCTGTGCTAAGCAGCCACCTTTTTGTGATTCCCTTGGCTGGCTGGCTGCTTAAGACAGGTTTCACTGTATGTGTAAATAAACACATTTCATCCTAGTGTGATTGCGCCCTTAAATGGTATTATTTAATAAATGTCATGAAAATAGTGTTAAAATACACAATATGACCATTAACACTATGCCTGCTGAGTAAATAAAATCACATTTACAAACAACATAGATCCAGATCAGCTGCGGCGTAGCACCGTGTCTGATCAGGATGTATGTTGTTTGCCAGTCAGTCAAGTGTTTTAGCTCCACTATCCTATTAACAAACAGCATTATAGCCTGATCAAATGGCACGTTCAGACGGCTCATTATGTGCAGTCTGATCTAGCTCTATGCTGTTTACCAAAGTGATTTTATCTGCCGCTAGCGTGCAACGGGTTAAATACAACATATACAATGGCCAGTGTATCTTTCTGGACAACATTGTGTGTATGAACATTGTAAAAAAAATTAAAATAACATTTTTTTACGTAGAAATGGGGCCACCAGGGAGCGAAATCAGAGTCTCTAGGGCGACTATTTCACCCATGTCACTACCTAGAATGAGCCCTGTCCTACAGTGTCTGTAACCATAATAATCCCTGTTACAGAATATATGATCATTTCAGTAATTTGCACATATTAAACAATTTAGATAATATTTGGATCTTGGATAACTATCAGAAATCTCAAATCTGGGTTTAATTTACAGTTCTATATGTATTCAAGTAACTTCTGTAAACGATGTGTCTGCCTGTCGGTAGGTCAATATCCGCTGTCATTTACTCCTGTGTTTTAATCTAAATCATAGCTGTACAACTTCCCTGGTGCCAGGAATTTTATAACCCAGACATTTAACTGGAAATGGAAATGTCAACTGGCTCTGACATTTTCAGATTTGTTTAAGGTGGTTGAAAACCATCGTCTGTGATTGTGATATCTGTGATGTCATATTGCCTAGTTCTCATGACCCTGTTTGTCACAGTCGTGGTCATTTGGATCAACAATATGTTGCGTGAATGTTTTATAAATAGGAGAGGCACTGAGTACTCGAGTATCCGAATGCTCAGCAGAACGTTTGATTATTGATTCGCAAATTGATAAACGAATATTTGACAAGAGAAAATTGCCGAAAACGCATTGCATGTGTCATCAGACATAAATCATTGCCATCCGGGGGTGGGGGTGTGTGTGTGTGGGGGTGAGGCGGGCAATAATCCGCATGCTGAACCGTAAGATATTCATTCATTAAGCAAGTCAACAGTGTTCCAGATTTGATAGGTGATTTTGAACCGCTTATCTTTTATCTTTTAACTGGGTGGTGCTTAACCCATTCAACACCAAGTAACTGACATGGACTGGTCCATGACATTAACCCATTCAACACCAAGTAACTGACATGGACTGGTCCATGACATTAACCCATTCAACACCAAGTAACTGACATGGACTGGTCCATGACATTAACCCATTCAACACCAAGTAACTGACATGGACTGGTCCATGACATTAACCCATTCAACACCAAGTAACTGACATGGACTGGTCCATGACATTAACCCATTCAACACCAAGTAACTGACATGGACTGGTCCATGACATTAACCCATTCAACACCAAGTAACTGACATGGACTGGTCCATGACATTAACCCATTCAACACCAAGTAACTGACATGGACTGGTCCATGACATTAACCCATTCAACACCAAGTAACTGACATGGACTGGTCCATGACATTAACCCATTCAACACCAAGTAACTGACATGGACTGGTCCATGACATTAACCCATTTAATTAATTAATAAGAAATTTACGTTTGGACCAGTTCATTTATCAAAATGGGTAATTTAGTCTTAAAATAGTAATATTACTGGCAAAATGTGCAGATCCTCACCTGATGAGACGGCTCGTATGGACAGTACTCTAGTATCAAAATTGCTACTCGTTGCCATCCATAATTATGTATAATAATATACAAGGATTTGAGGGAAGGGCCTTTGTGGCCGAATTCAAATCACTTGCTGCTCAATGCTGTAGGTTTGAATCCCACATGTGGTGTCAAATTCTTTCATGTGAGGAAGCTATCCAGCTGGCTTGCAGAAGGTCAGTGGTTCTACCCAGGTACCCGTCCGTGCCTGAAATACGTCTCGGAGGGGCACCCAGGGTTTTCCTCTGCCAATAACAGCTGGGGAGTTGCCATATGACCTGTCTGAGCTGTGAGGGGAAATTACATTCAATAATGGAATAAAACAGCCAACATGCATCTAGCTAATTACAGTCAAACCTGTCTTAAGCAGCCAGCCTAGGGAATCACAAAAACTGGCTGCTTAACACAGGTTACCGTTGGCTGCTTAATGGAGGTGACCACTAACACAGGTTTGACTGTATATACTTGTAAGGATAAGGGTAATTTGCAATTTGATGGTTATAGTTTTCATGCAGAGACCTATCAGTGTCCAGCTTCTGTAATTAGATATGCGTAGTGTCTCGGCTGTCCATATCCAGATAATCATTATTTGTCCTTTGCTGTTCTACCAAAAAACATTTTAACCCTTAATCTGCTAATCAAGACAAAAGTTGCTTTTGCAAACTGCTTAGAGCCTGATCAGACGACACAAAATGTAAAAAATGTGTCGTCTGATCAGGCTCTATGCTGTTTGCTATTCCAATGGTTGAGCTAAAACACTTGGTTAAATAGCAAACAACAGCCCATACTGATCTGGATCTATGTTGTTTGCACATTCCGTCCAATTTATTCGGCAGGTTATGGGTTATTAATGGCAGGTGAGCGGCTCTCAACCAATTAAATTGTCCTTTGTGTAATATATACATAGATATTACATCTCACTGTGCACATACCTACATGTATTGATGCAAAGCTACAGTTAGGTAATAGATTTTCCTTTGGGTGTTCGTACACCTTAGGTTTAGTAAATTGTAGTGAAAAGTGGCTTTATACAAACGGAAAATCTCATTTTAAATTGGAAGCTGTTGTTATTTCGTTGTTGCTTTGAAGAAAGTATGGATTTTGGAAATAGAGATGTATTTCTTCAAAATAGTAAAACAGTACAGTGTATGAGAGGTTAGTAATAATTACATTAATTATAAAAAGTTCAGACTTGTGTGTGTGTGTTTTACGTTTATTTATCGTCGCTACCGGTTGCCCATATGAGCGACGCCTCCTTAAGGGATTAATCATTTTAGATTTTTGGAGGATTGTGTAATGATAGATCCTTTTAAATAACGCATGCACACTCGGTTTGTTTACTTCTTGCTGCTTGTCAAATTTGACAGATAACAGATGTTTGTAGTTTCATGGTAATATTTCAATTGGTCGTGTATCTAATTCAGTAATTGTGATTTATTCCTGATAAATGGATACTATAATGGAGAGCTGGATTTCGATTATTAAATGTTCAAATTCATATCAAAGTAATAAAGATTATTAAATGTTCAAATTCATATCAAAGTAATAAAGACGTAATTACGTGGTTAGGTTCATATCTGCCTAGGCATAGACCCTCGGTAACTTGATATCAAATAAAGCTCGAGACCGAAACTGATATGAAACTAGCAACGTAATAACGTCCAGGTAATATACAGATGCAGGGATTCCGCTGTCGGTTGTCAGTGGCGCCAATTGCAATAAAAAACAAATACTGGTGCTAAATTTGGTGGATTGGCGCAACATTTTGGGCGGGGTGGGCGCAACATGTTTTGTCAAATATTTATCTGTGAACTGTATGGCTCTTAGTTGGCTCCAACTCTTTCAAATTGGCTCAAATTTGTTTTAAAAAACCAGACAGAGGGAACCCTGAGATGTTACCGAATCAAACTAAAGAATAGCACTCGTAAAGATTCAAACCACCCCACTCTGATATTTGATATAAGACCAAATGCTTAGAATTTATAGTAAATGGGAGTATGTATGTATGTTCCATTAACCCTTTCAACACCACAGACCTCTAAATTGGCTTACAAAAAAGTGTAGATCCAGATGAGCCGGCTCGTGACGAGCCGTCTCATCAGGATCTGCACTTTTTTCAAGTAATATAACTATTTTTAGAAAAAAAATTACCCATTTTGATAAATGAACTGATCCAAATGTAATTTTGTTATTAATTAATTGGTCTAAAAATATCATGGACCAGTCCATGTCAGTTACTTGGTGTTGAATGGGTTAATGTCAAATCCCTTGCGGGGAGTGGACTCCTCGTCGACAGCTAGCCCTGACTTCAGGCCTTGACCGATTTATCCTAAATGTAATCACTTCCTCCTAGACATCTATAATTATATATCTACAAAGTTTCACCAAAATCCATCAACATGGAGTAATCATGGCTACATAGGGGGGTGAGGTGAAAAATCCACTGTAAACTTGAAAGTGAGTGTGAAAGTGAACTTGTTATCATGAACCTGGCACTCATATCTCCTATCATTACATCACAGATTCAACTTTACTCATCACATTTATGTAGTATCTCACACATTTCCCTTTGTAAATGTTTCCGCTTTCATGTAGCTCTCGTAAAACCCAGTTTTAAAACCCGTAAAAGTTTCCTGCATCCTATATCATTTGTGAGATGTTTACAATATTTGTAATGTTGTGAAAACTTTATTTATTCTTCAGATATTACTTTGTTGCCTCTGGGTATTTATGAGGTCAAAATAATTGTTGATTTATTAGTTAGTGCAAATTGACTGGTCTCATTTAGGGGTCATTCGAATATTAATAAGGTAGTCTATTGTTGAAAAGAAGTTATTATATATTTCTTTCACTCAAGTTTTCTGGTACAATTATGTTATATATTATATTTTGGGTTTTACGCCTGCATCAGCACCATATCGGGCTATATCGCCGGCGGGCAGTTTACTTAACAACACCTTTCCTGGGCAGGCTCCAGCGGTTAACCAGTACTTGGGTGCACCAACCTCCGTAAGAAATTGCCCACTTTTTCATATAAATGAGACATGGCCTGAGTGGGGCTCGAACCCGTGACCATCAGTGATGATAGGTTACAGTGGTATACAAGTCAGCGACCGTAACCACTCGACCACAGAGGCGGACCTTTCTGGTACAATTAACAATTGTCCATAATCCTTTAATACCAACCACAAACAATAACAAGTTGTGTAAAAAAACAAATTGTGGAATAAACAAGTGTGAGTGGGCGGGGGCTTTAAGGTGCAGTACACAAAGTCTATAAGGTGAGACTACCCCCCCCCCACACCTAGTTTTGTCCTGAAATCTGTTGTTTTGGCATGCACTCTCATATAAAAACAGGTTGATAAAATGGACACGGACCATGACGTGTATAAATTGCCTGTTTATTCAGTGCAAGTTGAGGACATTTTCAGTGTCAAGAATGCTTTCTGTCTGAAACTATGGATACCATTTCAAACATTTTTAAAGAAATAAAAACTTTTTATTTCTTTTTCTTTTTTTAAATTTTATTTTAGCACTGACTTATAAGATGGGGAGCCACTTTCAGGCCATAGTCTAGTGGTATAAAACTTGTCTTATATGCGAGTATGGACAGTAAATAAATGTGAGTGTGAGCCTGCCAAACTATTACCCTAAATTATTTATTTTAGGTGTATAGATATATTGTCTACATATGTATACTAGCCTGCCGGGACAGCCTGTACGGCTTGAACCCGCCACTGTCACTGTAAGAGACACCTGCGAGTGACCTAGCATTGTTTAGTTAATGTCTTCTTTGAGAATTGATGATTTGCGTAACATTGCCATGTGTTGTATGTGACACGTGTCACACGCCTCCCTGTCACATGTATCGCCATTGTCACGCCTCCACCACAAACACGAGCAGTCTCCCACAGAAGGTGAGGATATTGATGGTTAATGTGGGAAGCGGATACTGACTTTATTACCTTCTTCGGTTACCATGCTAACACAGTTTGTATGTAAAATACCCTCTCTTTGAAAGAATCTCTATGGTTACTGTTACTGGTCATTGAATTAGTAGGAAAGTAGCATTATGTATACGACCTATTATAGAAATACAAACTCAATTATTTATAATGTTATTCCAGTACAAATGTGTGATGCAGTTTTGTAGAAAATACTAGTACACAGAGGGGCCAGTAGTATAGTAACATGGTTAACACGTTGGACTACGAATCCAGGGGTCGCAGGTTCGATCCCCCGTCTGACCCTAATAATATTAAGTTTCAGATGGGGCTTTAAACCGAGGTCTCGTGTCGGTGCTTTACACCGTGCACGTAAAAGAACCAGAGGAGACTTACTGGAATGGGTCTCTGTCTGTATCATTGGTGCACTATCCTCCAAAATCTAAAATGACTAATCTCTACTGGAGACGTCTCTCAAATGTGTAAAAACACACACAGAAATAAAAAATCATGTGAATATGGAGAAATCGAGACAAACGTACCATTTTTTCATACTGATCGTCGTCACAATAGTGTTGTCCGTCCTTCCAAACTGGTAGTTATGTGGCTAGAACGATCGAAACACAAAGATTAATGGTCTAGGGTTAGCTTCTGTGAGGCTATAGAAACGTACCTGGCTAAAAGAGAACAATGAAGTAGCAACATAAATACCATACATACTCACCTGTAACACGATCTCGACTACAAGACCAACCCCCAACGTTGGTCTTAAATCAGTGGTATTTTGCATGGACCCGCATATAAGGCGGGTTGAGAAAATGGAAACCATTCAGAAGTAAAGATCAATGAAATTTGACTTATAAAAGCATTGTAAATTATGTCAAATCATTAAAAAAAATGCACTGATACACAACAGTAAGTTTGATTTGCTAAAATGTTGACAAGTTCAGTTTACAGATAGAGCTGTGAACGTGTATGCATTTGTTACACCTTGTCATTTATTTCAAAGGTCATCAATTATTGAGTTGGAACAAAAAACTGATTCTTTTCACTCACTTATAAGACTGGAAGCCACTTTGAGACAATAATCTGGTGATAAAAAACCCGTCTTATAGGCGAGTAAGTACGGTATTCATTTCTGAGAACATCCATCCCTCCCTTTGTCCTTAGTTTTACGTGTCCACTCCATATCAGGACGTTTGAACCATATTGAACCGACAGTCGTGCTCAAGATAGTCCATAACCTGCAAGGTAATGGATACAATATTCACCTTGTCTGTCCGCCTCCGTGGTCGAGTGGTTAAGGTCGCTGACTTGTATACCACTGTAACCTATCATCACTGATGGTCACGGGTTCGAGCCCCGCTCAGGCCGTGTCTCATTTATATGAAAAAGTTGGCAGTTTCTTACAGAGGTTGGTGCACCCAAGTACTGGTTAACTGCTGGAGTCTGCCCAGGAAAGGTGTTGTTAAGTAAACTGCCCGCCGGCGATATAGCCCGAAATGGTGCTGATGCAGGCGTAAAACCCGAAATATAACTATGTACAATATTCACATTGTCTCATATGATCGAGTTATGTGTTTGAGCTCTACCAATCCCACAGTGGTTGTTTCCATAGTCGAGACATTTGAATCCACAATGACTTCTCTCTGCCTCATGGCGATGGATTGCATAAGTTGTAAGAACTTATTTTAACAATTAAATATATTTACATAAACTGATTAAAAACTGAATTCTAAATGTAATGCATTCCAATTGTTTTGTGTAACGTTTGATCTTTTATGAATGTAATTGTGATTTTTGATCAATGTTATTGTCTTTAAGTAATTATTGATAATCATTTTCCACCCATGGATACACATGATGCATTCTGTGTCAGCTCATCTAATGATCAAACGCATGACAGTCTGGTTATTTTAATTAATAATAGGAAATATAATGATTTTAGTGAAACGGTGGGTATTTATTGATCAGTAATTAACTTTTGCATAATTTCAAATTGAAAAAATGTCAATGTTTTGCCGTTTGTCTTTGTAGCCTCCATGGTGTAAGTGTAGCCTCTGTGGTTTAAGTGTAGCCTCTGTGGTGTAAGTTTAGCCTCCGTGGTGTAAGTGTAGCCTCCATGGTGTAAGTGTAGCCTCCATGGTGTAAGTGTAGCCACAGTGGTGTAAGTGTAGCCTCCGTGGTGTAAGTGTAGCCTCCGTGGTGTAAGCGTAGTCTCCGTGGTGTAAGTGTAGCCTCTGTGGTGTAAGCGTAGCCTCCGCGGTGTAAGTGTAGCCTCCGTGGTGTAAGTGTAGCCTCCATGGTGTAAGTGTAGCCTCCGTGGTGTAAGTGTTGCCTCTGTGGTGTAAGTGTAGCCTCTGTGGTGTAAGTGTAGCCTCCATGGTGTAAGCGTAGCCTCCGTGGTGTAAGCGTAGCCTCTGTGGTGTAAGCGTAGCCTCTGTGGTGTAAGTGTAGCCTCTGTGGTGTAAGTGTTGCCTCTGTGGTGTAAGTGTAGCCTCTGTGGTGTAAGTGTAGCTTCTGTGGTGTAAGTGTAGCCTCCGTGGTGTAAGTGTAGCCTCCGTGGTGTAAGTGGAGCCTCCGTGGTGTAAGTGTAGCCTCCGTGGTGTAAGTGTGTGGTGTAAGTGTAGCCTCCATGATGTAAGTGTTGCCTCCATGGTGTAAGTGTTACCTCTGTGGTGTAAGTGTAGCCTCTGTGGTGTAAGTGTAGCCTCTGTGGTGTAAGTGGAGCCTCCGTGGTGTAAGTGTAGCCTCCGTGGTGTAAGTGTAGCCTCCGTGGTGTAAGTGGAGCCTCCGTGGTGTAAGTGTAGCCTCCGTGGTGTAAGTGTGTGGTGTAAGTGTAGCCTCCATGATGTAAGTGTTGCCTCCATGGTGTAAGTGTAGCCTCTGTGTGTAAGTGTAGCCTCCATGGTGTAAGTGTAGCCTCCATGGTGTAAGTGTAGCCTCCATGGTGTAAGTGTAGCCTCCATGGTGTAAGTGTAGCCTCTGTGGTGTAAGTGTAGCCTCCATGGTATAAGTGTATCCTCGTGGTGTAAGTTTAGCCTCCATGGTGTAAGTGTAGCCTCCATGGTGTAAGTGTAGCCTCCATGGTGTAAGTGTAGCCTCTGTGGTGTAAGTGTAGCCTCCATGGTGTAAGTGTAGCCTCCGTGATGTAAGTGTAGCCTCCATGGTGTAAGTGTATCCTCGTGGTGTAAGTGTAGCCTCCGTGGTGTAAGTGTAGCCTGCGTGGTGTAAGTGTAGCCTCTGTGGTGTAAGTGTAGCCTCTGTGGTGTAAGTGTAGCCTCCGTGGTGTAAGTGTAGCCTCCCTGGTGTAAGTGTAGCCTCCATGGTGTAAGTGTAGCCTCTGTGGTGTAAGTGTGGCCTCCGTGGTGTAAGTGTAGACTCTGTGGTGTAAGTGTGTGGTGTAACTGTAGCCTCCATGGTGTAAGTGTTGCCTCCATGGTGTAAGTGTAGCCTCTGTGGTGTAAGTGTAGCCTCCATGGTGTAAGTGTATCCTCGTGGTGTAAGTTTAGCCTCCAATGTGTAAGTGTAGCCTCCGTGGTGTAAGTGTAGCCTCCATGGTGTAAGTGTAGCCTCTGTGGTGTAAGTGTAGCCTCCATGGTGTAAGTGTAGCCTCCGTGGTGTACGTGTAGCCTCTGTGGTGTAAGTGTAGCCTCCGTGGTGTAAGTGTAGCCTCTGTGGTGTAAGCGTAGCCTCCGCGGTGTAAGTATAGCCTCCGTGGTGTAAGTGTAGCCTCCGTGGTGTAAGTGTAGCCTCCGTGGTGTAAGTGTTGCCTCTGTGGTGTAAGTGTAGCCTCCGTGGTGTAAGTGTAGCCTCCATGGTGTAAGCGTAGCTTCCGTGGTGTAAGTGTAGCCTCCGTGGTGTAAGCGTAGCCTCTGTGGTGTAAGCGTAGCCTCTTGTGGTGTAAGTGTAGCCTCCATGGTGTAAGTGTAGCCTCCATGGTGTAAGTGTAGCCTCCGTGGTGTAAGTGTAGCCTCCGTGGTGTAAGTGTAGCCTCCATGGTGTACGTGTAGCCTCCATGGTGTAAGTGTAGCCTCCATGGTGTAAGAGTAGCCTCCATGGTGTAAGTGTAGCATCTGTGGTGTAAGTGTAGCCTCCATGGTGTAAGAGTTGCCTCCGTGGTGTAAGTGTAGCCTCCGTGGTGTAAGTGTAGCCTCCGTGGTGTAAGTGTAGCCTCCGTGGTGTAAGTGTAGCCTGCGTGGTGTAAGTGTAGCCTCTGTGGTGTAAGTGTAGCCTCTGTGGTGTAAGTGTAGCCTCTGTGGTGTAAGTGTGGCCTCCGTGGTGTAAGTGTAGCCTCTGTGGTGTAAGTGTAGCCTCCGTGGTGTAAGTGTAGCCTCCGTGGAATACATGGATATGATGTTTGCCATGTAGTAATTTGGTTGCGAGTTCGAGATAATATAACAGAAATTACTTTGCCTCTTCTTCTCACCATCATGGTGATGTATTCCATGAGGAATTAGGTCTCGAGAGCAATAAATATAATGTTGTAAAACAGCTTGTTTCGCATTCAAGCTAAAATAATTTGTATAAACCAAACGATTGTTAGGAAATAGAACAGAATCATGGGAGGACAATGCTATGTCAGGGCTATCTCAATGTGTACCTACCTACCTGTCTGGAGACATTATCAATTGTTAGTCTCCAGATAGCTGTAATCCATGTTTGAATTGTTCCCTATTTATTGTAGGTTTATAATGCGAGACCGTCGCACATACTGCAAGTTCATTTACAGTGCTGTAGTATAGTTGTATTGTTCTGTTTTTTAAATTCATATCGTGGGGGGTAGATTTCTTGTAGTGTTCAATAGCATGCTATAATAGAAGATTATATTGGGTTTTTTTAACCCATTTCATTCTGGATACATTTAAAGGCTTTTGCAAACAACATAGATCCAGATCAGCTGCAGCATGACGCTGCATGCTGATCAGGATCTATGTTGTTTGCTACATAGCCAAGTGCCTTAGCAAGATCATCTGAATAGCAAACAGCCTAGAGCCTGATCAGACGGCACGTTCCGTGGCTGTTGATCTGGCTCTATATTATTTGCAAATACTGTTTGACTGGTATCCAGAATGAAATGGGTTTAGAGAATGTTTGACAGTGGAGATTGTTGCTATCTGTGTAACCAAGGTATGGGTAATTAACCCATTTCATTCTGGATACCGTTCAAACAGTATTTGTAAATAACATAGAGCCAGATCAGCCGCCATGGAGCATCCCGGCTGATCTGGATCTATGTTGTTTGCAAAAGCCTTTAAATGTATCCAGAATGAAATGGGTTAAGGCTTGTATTAGTGGCTTCAACCTTGAGGTGAATATTTTCAACTTTGTAAGTATATGTTTGTCATTGTTACCTTCCCCACCCCTCCCTCACTGCAGTTAGGATCGTGGGTTATTGTTTTGGAGTCTGTTCTGATGTCTCACATACGGTTATTATAACACTATATTGTTCTTCATATTTAAGTATATGTGTAATATACCTAGAGATGCACTTAGTTTTTAAGTATATGTGTAATATACCTAGAGATGCACTTAGTTTTTAAGTATATGTGTAATATACCTAGAGATGCACTTAGTTTTTACTTGTTTGTTTACTATCCTCATTAGAGAGTGTCTTAGTGTGATAAATGGAGGCTGCAGTAACACATAGAGAGTGCAACAGGTACCTATATGCTATAATTAGATGAACAGTTCACATGCTGTTTTAATTACTTACTGGGGGGAGAGAGAGAAAACCCACTAATGGATTAGTGCTTGGAAAATGGATTTCTGTATAGTTTGTTTTGTTTACTTAGCATGCATTGAATATCGGGAGTAGATGCAGAAGTATAGTTTATACACATTTTTATTTTAGCTCGATTGCGAAACAAGTTCTTACAACTGAAGGCGAGTAAACTCGTAGGGTAAATGAAGAGGGAATGAGACAGTCGTCTTTAGCACATTAGCAGTTGTAAAACTGTTCTCTGGAATTGTAATAGGCCATCTGTAAAAAAAAGGCTGTTTGGCATAACCCGATCAGGCCGAGATATTTGAGATGGGTAGATAGTTTGATGTTTGAGGGCGTGGGGAGTTGGTTGATTATGCCATATTAAATGCATTACCAGGAAATAAAATTAACAGAGTGTCTGATGCTTGTTATATTAAACTTATTATTTAGTTAGTTTATACAAATTTATCTAAAGCTTGATTGCGAAACAAGTTCTTGCAACTGATATTAATCACTCTCGAGACCTCATTCCTAATGGAATCCATCGCCACAAGGGAGAGAGAAGAGGCAACGTGGAATTTAAATGCCTTGCCTAAGGGTACAATTGTAACGACTCTAGCGGGGCTCGAACTCCGGGCGTTTCGCACCTGAAGCGAATATGCTACGACTGCGCTATCATGATTTCCATAATGCATAAGTATAGAGTAGGTGCAATTTACATCCAAGTACATCATCATATAAATGATAGTTGTTGGTATTGATTGTTATTTTCGCTGTCTGAACTCTGCTTCAACTTCTGTATAGTATAAAAAAACACAGGTAATTTTTTATTACACAGCTGTTTTCATAGCATGTGTACTAGCCCGATTTCATAGCATGTGTACTAGCCCGATTTCATAGCATGTCTACTAGCCCGATTTCATAGCATGTCTACTAGCCCGATTTCATAGCATGTGTACTAGCCCGATTTCATAGCATGTGTACTAGCCCGATTTCATAGCATGTGTACTAGCCCGATTTCATAGCATGTCTACTAGCCCGATTTCATAACATGTGTACTAGCCCGATTTCATAACATGTGTACTAGCCCGATTTCATAGCATGTCTACTAGCCCGATTTCATAACATGTGTACTAGCCCGATTTCATAACATGTGTACTAGCCCGATTTCATAGAATGTGTACTAGCCCGATTTCATAGCATGTCTACTAGCCCTATTTCATAGAATGTGTACTAGCCCGATTTCATAGCATGTCTACTAGCCCGATTTCATAACATGTGTACTAGCCCGATTTCATAACATGTGTACTAGCCCAATTTCATAGAATGTGTACTAGCCCGATTTCATAGCATGTGTACTAGCCCGATTTCATAGCATGTGTACTAGCCCAATTTCATAACATGTGTACTAGCCCAATTTCATAACATGTGTACTAGCCCGATTTCATAGCATGTGTACTAGCCCGATTTCATAGCATGTGTACTAGCCCGATTTCATAGCATGTGTACTAGCCCGATTTCATAGCATGTGTACTAGCCCGATTTCATAGCATGTGTACTAGCCCGATTTCATAACATGTGTACTAGCCCGATTTCATAGCATGTGTACTAGCCCGATTTCATAGCATGTGTACTAGCCCGATTTCAAAAACCCTATAATTATGTGGTTTTACAAGGTTCTGCTCACAGCATATTGCACACAAGAGTGGATGATTTGAAAGTGTGCTTTCTGTCTTTTATTTAATTTGATGACAGCAAACAACATAGATCCAGATCAGCCGCGGCGTAGTGCCATGTCTGATCAGGAGCACCGCGTCTGATCAGGATCTATGTTGTTTGCTGTTCAGACAAGTGTTTTAGCTTGACTATTCGAATATCAAACAGCAGAGCCTGATCAGACGGAACATTTTGTGCCGTCTGATCTGGTGCTATGCCTTTTGCAAAAGCGACTGTAGTTGTTATTGGCAGGTTAAGGGTCATGCTTGCCAATGAAATGTAGAAATTCATCAGTGAATTCAAATGTGTTATTCCACTGGTTGATTCTTAGCAACGGAATAACACATTTTATGCTTAACCCATTTCATTCTGGATACATTTAAAGGCTTTTGCAAACAACATAGATCCAGATCAGCCGCAGCATGACGCTGTGTGCTGATCAGGATCTATGTTGTTTGCTACATAGCCAAGTGTCTTAGCAAGATCATCTGAATAGCAAACAGTATAGAGCCTGATCAGGCGGCACGTTCCAGGGCGGTTGATCTGGCTCTATGTACTTTGCAAATACTGTTTGAACGGTATCCAGAATGAAATGGGTTAATACATTACGCCGTCGGACTCGATCCGTGAGTGCTGTCATTCATGTCGCATTCTATGCTTAATACATTACACCGTCAGACTCGATCTGTTAGTGCTGTCATTCATGTCGCATTCTATGCTTAATACATTACACCGTCAGATTCGATCCGTTAGTGCTGTCATTCATGTCGCATTCTATGCTTAATACATTACACCGTCAGACTCGATCCGTTAGTGCTGTCATTCATGTCGCATTCTATGCTTAATACATTACACCGTCGGACTCGATCCGTTAGTGCTGTCATTCATGTCGCATTCTATGCTTAATACATTACACCGTCGGACTCGATCCGTTAGTGCTGTCATTCATGTCGCATTCTATGCTTAATACATTACACCGTCGGACTCGATCCGTTAGTGCTGTCATTCATGTCGCATTCTATGCTTAATACATTACACCGTCGGACTCGATCCGTTAGTGCTGTCATTCATGTCGCATTCTATGCTTAATACATTACACCGTCGGACTCGATCCGTTAGTGCTGTCATTCATGTCGCATTCTATGCTTAATACATTACACCGTCGGACTCGATCCGTTAGTGCTGTCATTCATGTCGCATTCTATGCTTAATACATTACACCGTCGGACTCGATCCGTTAGTGCTGTCATTCATGTCGCATTCTATGCTTAATACATTACACCGTCGGACTCGATCCGTTAGTGCTGTCATTCATGTCGCATTCTATGCTTAATACATTACACCGTCGGACTCGATCCGTTAGTGCTGTCATTCATGTCGCATTCTATGCTTAATACATTACACCGTCGGACTCGATCCGTTAGTGCTGTCATTCATGTCGCATTCTATGCTTAATACATTACACCGTCGGACTCGATCCGTTAGTGCTGTCATTCATGTCGCATTCTATGCTTAATACATTACACCGTCGGACTCGATCCGTTAGTGCTGTCATTCATGTCGCATTCTATGCTTAATACATTACACCGTCGGACTCGATCCGTTAGTGCTGTCATTCATGTCGCATTCTATGCTTAATACATTAATACATTACACCGTCGGACTCGATCCGTTAGTGCTGTCATTCATGTCGCATTCTATGCTTAATACATTACACCGTCTGACTCGATCCGTTAGTGCTGTCATTCATGTCGCATTCTATGCTTAATACATTACACCGTCGGACTCGATCCGTTAGTGCTGTCATTCATGTCACATTCTATGCTTAATACATTACACCGTCGGACTCGATCCATTAGTGCTGTCATTCATGTCGCATTCTATGCTTAATACATTACACCGTCAGACTCGATCCGTTAGTGCTGTCATTCATGTCGCATTCTATGCTTAATACATTACACCGTCGGACTCGATCCGTTAGTGCTGTCATTCATGTCGCATTCTATGCTTAATACATTACACCGTCAGACTCGATCCGTTAGTGCTGTCATTCATGTCGCATTCTATGCTTAATACATTACACCGTCAGACTCGATCCGTTAGTGCTGTCATTCATGTCGCATTCTATGCTTAATACATTACACCGTCAGACTCGATCCGTTAGTGCTGTCATTCATGTCGCATTCTATGCTTAATACATTACACCGTCAGACTCGATCCGTTAGTGCTGTCATTCATGCCGCATTCTATGCTTAATACATTACACCGTCAGACTCTATCCGTTAGTGCTGTTTTTTCCATTTTTCAATATTAATTTTTTAAAGGAGCTTGTTCTTCTAAAATGATCTATATATATATATAATAATAATAATAAAGCAAAATAATGTTAGAGACAATAAAAATTAATTACAATATGTTTGTTATAAAGATGCTGAAAAATCCTAGAATTGATGCAGACAATTTTAGCATTGAAAATGCCAAAATAAAACAGAATGTAAAATAAATTCTTCTAAAATGATCTAGTTTTGAAGCTGATGCAGTAATAAGGGGAGCAAAATAATGTTACTGACAATAATAATTAATTACAATATATGTTATGTTATAAAGATGCTGAAAATTACTAGAATTGATGCAGACAATTTTCGGGACCTCTTTAGACTCAATCAGGGCTGTCCGATTAGCACAGTGGTTAGCGCGCTCGCTTCTCACCAATGCAACCCGGGTTCGATCCTCGGACCGGGAAGTATGTGAGATGGTATTGTGGTTGCCAGATCGGAGGTGGGTTTTCTCCGGGTACTCAGGTTTCCTCCCATACAAATGACCACATTTACGCTTCCATCCGCGCCAATGAGAGTGATTAATATAAGTTGTTAAAACTTGCTTCGCAATCGTAAAATAAATAAAGTTTAAACTTTAACAACTCAATCAGTTTTGGCGATTTCTGTTTTTTTTATATTTGTGACCCTTTTCACATAATATTGGAGTAATTTATGAATGGGTGGTGTATCAACTGTTTAGTCATAATGAACGGAAATGATATGCGCAGGTAGGTTGCAATGTTATGAAAGGAACATGGGTATCTGAATCATTTACAAAGACGGCCATTGTATCTTGCATGTAATTTTCTTTGCCCGATTTCCTTACATAGTATTTATACAATGGTATGAACGGTGGGTTTAATTTGAGTTCTTCTGGGTTGGAGGTTATGAAACTTATGTCAAATCTCAAAAGATTTGCTCTCGACCAATCAGAGCTTGAGAATGAGTTTGAGATTGGAAAAGTCAGGTCAGTCATTGGAGTCAGTTTCACAAAACTGTGACAGCTGAAATTATTGTAAAGTGTGATGTATCGGCAGATGCGATTGGTTCTTACTCTACATATAGCTATCTAATAACACACATTGTTACTTCTGAATAAAAACTATTATCTTTGTTTATTATAGCTTCAGGAAACTGACCCCAGGTGCTTAAGATTTTATTTTTCTATTGAGGAAAGAAACGCATAAGGAGACTAACCCATTCAACCCCAAGTAACTGACATGGACTGGTGCATGATATTAACCCATTCAACCCCAAGTAACTGACATGGACTGGTGCATGATATTAACCCATTCAACCCCAAGTAACTGACATGGACTGGTGCATGATATTAACCCATTCAACCCCAAGTAACTGACATGGACTGGTGCATGATATTAACCCATTCAACCCCAAGTAACTGACATGGACTGGTGCATGATATTAACCCATTCAACCCCAAGTAACTGACATGGACTGGTGCATGATATTAACCCATTCAACCCCAAGTAACTGACATGGACTGGTGCATGATATTAACCCATTCAACCCCAAGTAACTGACATGGACTGGTTGGTGCATGATATTTTTAGGCCAATAAGTTAATAAGAAAATTACATTTGGACCAGTTCATTAATCAAAATGGGTAATTTTGTCTAAAAATAGTAATATTACTGGCAAAAGGTGCAGATCCTGATGAGACGGCTGGAGTCGGCTCATCTGGATCTACACTTTTTGTAAGCCTATTTAGAGGTCTGTGGTGTTGAAAGGGTTAATTAAGTCTTGTGAAGTCACGGAATCTACTCTTTATATTCTGTGCTATAGAAGCTTCTCTCTGCCGGAAACCAGTAGCAGTGATTCAGGGAGGCTATTTCTCCCACATCTCCCTCTAGTTCCGACCCTCCTTGTCCTGTTTATGTCTCTTTTATCACTGGTTGTTGTTACACTAACCTAGCTACGTGAACAGCGATTGTTACAGTTTCACATGGCTACTGTACGTTTAGGATAACTTGACAGTGACGTCACTCAATATTTACTCCCGTTGGCTATGTCCACAACACAAGACAGGTAAATCGGCTTATAAAAAATTGAAAATACATTATCATAATATCAATAACTGTAAATTTACCTGAATTACCTGTACTGACAGGCATAGCCTGTGTACGTCACTGTCAAGTTATCCTAAACGTACAGTAATAATGCGCTGACATAATATTATGTTCATTAATTGTCGTTGACTTCAAATCACTTATTTTCCCCTCACTGCTATAGGTTCGAAATTATTTATGTAACGGTTATAATGGTATTTTTCTCCTTGTATATTATAGGCGACGCAAGATCACACGATCTGAAGACATATACTCGTAAAATCCCGTCCCACGAATACGATGATTTTCAAGATCTGGACAACTCCCTTAGTGAGGGTCATCGCTCTGGGGCCAAGCACAAACATCACTCAGGACGATATAAACTGGGTCTGAATGGTGAAAACAGACAAAGTGGCCATAATAGGGATTACGATTGGCTAAAGTCACAGTGTGAGAGGGCCATGTCAGAGTTACAGGCCCTGAAATTGCAGCAGACGGACAATACAAAACGTTATGAGGCAGTCATGAACGAGTCGGATTCCTATCGTCAGAGTTACGTGTCCACCCTCGGTCAGTTGCAACAATGCCGAGAAGAAGTGAGTGACATACGCGGCCAGAATCATGACTTAAATGCGGAAAATAAGCGACTTGAACAAGAAGTCAAAAAGTTTAAGAACTTGAGGGAAGAGGATCAACTTGAAATGGGTGAGTTGCGGAGACACCAACGTGATATAGTTAGTAAGACTGGTTCCAGCGAAGTGCTGAATGCGTTAGATATGTACGATCGAATAAAACAAGATTATGATTCCGTTCGTGAGAGATATTCTGATCTAGTCACTCAACATAGTGCTTTAGTTACAAAATATGAAGGAGGACAGGAAGAAATTACACAAGTTAAGAAACAGTATCAGTCTGTGTGCAGCGAACGTGATGCGGCCGTTCACGAGAAAAATGGCCTTAAACAACAGTGTACAGCTGCGATTCGAAACTGGGACCAAGTACTTCATGAACGTAATGATTTAAATGAAAGAATAATTAAAATAACTCAACAGCGTGATGATATTATGAAAGGAATGAACCAAGCTTTAGCAAGTGAATTACGTGCAAAGAAGGAGTTGGAAATTGTTCAAAAAGACAGAGATGCAGCGCTTCGTGAGCATACGCTGGTTATGTCCGAGCGGGAACAGGTGCATAAAGATATTGAACAGTTACAAGAAACACTTTCAGAGGGAACAAAAAGGCTTGATGCCTTATTAAAGGATAAAAAAATTGCCCAGGATGAGGCGGAAACTTTAAAGAGAGAAATTAAGTCTGCTCTACAGGATCGGGATAGAGCTGTGAAAGAACGCAATGAATTAAGTGAGAAATGTAACGATTTGATGAATAAACATAGTGCTAGTGAAAAACAAAGACAGGATTATAAAAAGAATTACGAGACTTCTGTTGAGCAGCGAGATATTGCACGCAAGGAGAGACAGGAAGCAATGCAGGATAGAGATCGCATACTACATGAAAAATACGACAGAGAACAGGTTAGTTTGATCTACATCTATAAAAACATCTTCCTTCATACTCGTTGAATTAAAATTACTTGCCTTTCACGGCTGTAGGTTTGAATTCCACTGAGGTTGGCGAATTATTTCAAGTGAGTAAGCTATCTGACTGGCTTGCAGAAGGTCGGTGGTTCTATCCTGCCTTGCCTGATATACTGCTCGAAGGGACATCCCATGTTCTTCCTCCACCATTAATAGAGAGTCGTCGTATGATCTAAGCTGTCCGTGCGACTTTAAACCCACACAAAACAAAACAACTTTTGTAGTACAAAATTTCTAAACTACATGTATTGAAGCATTTTGAAAAAGGGATCACTGTATGCACATTCTAGAGCATAAGAAATGAACTACCGTATATTCCCGACCATAAGTCGATCTCAGCCATAAGTCGAGGGTCAAATTTTGGCTTGAGATGCTGATTTTTGAGCTGGATCTTAGGACCGTAAATTATGTTGAGGGTAACTTTGTGGACTTTTGTTATGACAAATGGTTTTTCTCTCATTTTTGAATGAAACTGAGCTAAGTTTGAGATATCTGGTTGACATTAAGCCATTACAAATCATAAAAAAATGCACTGATGCACAACAATGAAGTCTGTTTCAGTGTTGGACACTCGTTTCAATATGTTCCGGCCAACTTGGCCTGTACTTGAGAAAAGGTACCGGCCAAGATGAAATTGTACAGGCCAATTTTGGCCTGTACTTAAGAATTAGTTCCGGCCAAAAATAAATGGTACAGGCCAGTGAATGTGGTTCTGTCCGGTGGCTTTGCCACCGGATGCATGTGCCGCAGGCAATTGCCATGCTAGGGGGGTCCGGGGGCATGCCCCCCACGAAATTTGTTTTAAGTAGACACAAAATGGTGCATTCTGGTGGACTTTGGGGTAAAATCAACCTCTTTTTTTATCTTAAATTTTGTCACTTTTTTAGATAATTTTTCTTCAAAATTGCTATGTAAGTAACTGTTTAACTAAGGGGGGTTGATTTTGAATCATTTTTATGACTGTCCCCATTCAACTTCTTATCTTTTTTTATTAAAAACCTTTCCATGTTATGTTTTTGTCTTGTGATTTCAGGATTAGCAGAATTATTCTGCAGTAGCGGGCATTTCCCGACATATGACGTACTTACGTATCTGTATCATCTTAAACGTTTTTCGTTGTAACAAGTAAAAGCGTCTCGTCAATGAACAAGTACTCAGTGATCTTGTACATTTTCTCCCTGCAGAAAGGTCAATATAATCTGCTGTCTAAATATTGTTGCGTCACAGAAAACGCATTCAATGATTCTCATTGCGTCTCTGGCCATTTCATTGCATCAAACCCGCAAGAAACGCACAGTGAGAAAACACTGCATTATCAAATTCTGGTGTACAGAAATATCTGTGCTAATGAGTTGTAGGATTAAAGACCGCCATTTAATCCAATTATCCGTAATTAAAATGTCACCAACTTCTCAACAATCAAGTGCCAAACAGCTGATTTCCAATAAACAAACTCGCCAAGGGCTATCAAATAAGACATCGTACCATCTCACATACTATGTGAGATGGTACGATGGTCGCCAGATCGGACAGGTGGGTTTTCTCCGGGTACTCCAGTTTCCTCCCACATGAATGACCACATATACGCTTACATCCGAGCCAACGAGAGTGATTAATATAAGTTGTTCAAACTTGCTTCGCAATCGTTGTAAAATAAATAAAGTATAAAAATAAAAAATAAAAATAAAAAAAAATAAAATAAATAAGACATGTCGCCACGATGTCGAGTGCGTAGTAACAGTTTCTCGCCAGTCTAAAAACGTTATCGCCATGGCGAGTTGGTGAGTGCGAGTGTCCAACGCTGCTGTTTATCATCAGCCTTTCTATGGTTTATAAAGTAAATAATTGTCAAAATTGTTATAGTAAATCAAATAAAACAGACATAAAGTTCCAACAAATAAAAATAAATTAAACTATTTGGTTTCAAATCTTAGTTGCTGCTTGTATTCTCCTCCATAAGTTGACCTAGTACTATCATCACATTTCTGGATGAGAAAAGGGTAGACTTATGGTTGGGAATATACGGTACCCAAAACGACTCGGCACAAGACTGTGGCAAAAATCATGAATTCAAATTAGAGCTACATTTTACACTCAACATGGAATGAAATTATTTTCAAATTATCTCAATGAGTGACAGATCACAGTACAAAATGTAAATGTGAATATTCCTTAAAAGTAGATAGGTTCTCTTTAAGGGGTTCCTCTGCTTTTATTGTTTTATTTATTGTTTCCTAATATGCTATTAATATTCATTCACTTTCTCATCTTTCTTTCTTAAATTACTATATCACGACAGATATCCTATAGTGCATCCAATGGGTACTTATCTATAGATATCAATTAATTAATTAATCCAATTCAGCTGCCAGGGTGTGTTGGGTATGGCGTAAGGTGTTTGGAGTGGCATAGGGCTGTTTGTAGTGGCACAGTGGTGTTGGTTTTGCATTTATTGAAGGGAATATCGGCCATAATCTAAATGTAATAATTGTAATTCGTCCATCATAGCATGTATGCATGCCTGCTTTCTTCCATCTTCTAAATTTGTAAATCTTTCAATAATCCCTTTCTGTTTTTACTCTGTAAAATTCAGAGGGTGTCGTCAAAAGGAATATGAAAGGTTAGCAAGTGTAATGCACATGACTGGTTTGTTCAGACGTACAAAACCCGATCAATTGTGTGATGTTGATATCAGGCCACCAGGCGCGTAGTTGCCGTTACGCCACAATGCCCGGGCTTACACATTATATCCAGGAAATGTTTTTTTTTTGCTGGATATACAGTAGTAGATGAAAAACTGAACTTTTCTTATGTGTTTGTTAGTGTATAAACTTCCCTTAAAAGGTGCCAGAGTGCACCATTTGATGTCTAGGTTTCGAATTAGTGGGGAGGATGCTCCCAGATCTCCTACCGGGTTCGCACCTACGGGCTTGCACATCATTTTCCGCTGGCTATGCCACTGGCCACCATACATGTATGATGTTCATTTTCCGCTGGCTACGCCACTGGCCACCATGCATGTATGATGTTCATTTTCCGCTGGCTATGCCACTGGCCACCATGCATGTATGATGTTCATTTTCCGCTGGCTATGCCACTGGCCACCATGCATGTATGATGTTCATTTTCCGCTGGCTGGCCACCATGCATGTATGATGTTTTTTACTTGTATGTTACAGAAAGATAAAGCTGACATTATTGACCAGGTGAACAAAGAAACGGAACAACACAAGAAACAGATGGACAAATTACAGCGGGAGTTATATGGTACGTATAATTAGATATCGGTCATTATCTGGACAATCGGACATGAGGCAATCCTTAAACGGTTAGTCTGGAGTGTTGTTATCTGGACAGACGGACATGAGGCAATCCTTAAACGGTTAGTCTGGAGTGTTGTTATCTTGACAGTCAGACATGAGGCAATCCTTAAACGGTTAGTCTGGAGTGTTGTTATCTGGACAGTCGGACATGAGGCAATCCTTAAACGGTTAGTCTGGAGTGTTGTTATCTTGACAGTCGGACATGAGGCCATCCTTAATAAATTGTTTGGTTGGCATAACCCGACGGGACCCAGCTCGGCATAACCTGACGGACCCAGCTCAATTCACGTGACCCACAAATGTTTACGAGTTGTCCTGCCGATATTTATCACATGAGTGCCACACGTGGGTTTAACACAAGCATCAGATACATGTACTCTTTCCTAGTAAGGCCTTTAATATGAAACCCCCCCCCTCCCCCCATAAAAATATATCATGTTTACTTTCTTTCGTGGTAAAGCCTTCAATATGCATATCCTCCCCAAACCAAACCCCCATCCCCCAAAATAAAAATAAACACCTTTTTTTCGACCTATCGACGCACCTCGAATGTTCTGGGTCATGTTATGCCAATTAAACAATGTTTAAAGGATGGCCTGATACACATATATTGCAGTTTCTTGGTTATAAAATCTTAAACCATTTTACAGAGGGAATGCATGAGGCTGAAATCGCGAAGAGCCGCAGGGACTGGGCAATGAGTGAACGTGACAAGATTGTGCAGGAGCGCGACAGCGTGCGTACACTCTGCGACAATCTACGGCGGGACAGAGACCGTGCTGTCAGTGAACTCGCCCAGGCGCTGCGAGACTACGACGAGATGAAGAAACAGAAACATGAGGTTGTGAGAGAGTTAAAGGAAACCAAGTAAGGACCCCACCCTTGTATCATTTCTTCAGCCAACCATGACATTTTAGAAACATATAGCCTGTAATAGTGTGGATGTGCCATAGGTCCAACCGGAGAAGGGACCTCAGTGTGAGTAGATGTGATCATCGAATGTCTTGCAGGGATCAGTTTAGAGGGCGATGTGGACGAAATTGTCGCCCTAGGGACCCTGACTTCGCCCTCTGGGGGCCCCACTTCTCCCTAAATTTTTTTTTATATTTTTGGGTTTTTACGATTTTCAAACAAAATTTTGTCTAGTAAGATACACTGGCCCATTATAAAGCATTCCTTCTATACAAATGTTGTATTTAATGGTTGTACTGTGCATTTTAACCCTATTTTGCAGAAGTATATTAAAGAACACCATTTAAGGAAGCGATCACACGCTTTCTCACTTCTCCCAAAAATTCTGACCTAGAATGAACCCTGTCTTGTCCCTCATTGTTGTATGTTCAAACCTGACTAGGGGTATCAAATTCATTCATGACGGGAAGCTATCCAGGCTGTTTTTCGAAGGTCGGTGGTTCTACCCTGCTGCCTGTCCATTAACCCATTTGATTCTGGATACCGTTCAAACAGTATTTGCAAAAAACAGAGCCGGATGACCTACCACGGAAGGTGCTGTCTGATCAGGCTCTATGCTGTTTGCTATTCAGATGATCTTGCTAAGACACTTGGCTATGTAGCAAACATCATAGATCCTGATCAGCACGTAGCGTCACGCTGCGGCTGATCTGGATCTATGTTGTTTGCAAAAGCCTTTAAACGTATCCCAGAATTAAATGGGTTAACCTGCCAAATAAATTTGGCGGAATGTGCAAACAACATTTAGATCCAGGTCAGCCGCGGCGTGTTTTAGCTCCATTATCCGAATAGCAAATAGCATAGATGCTGAGCAGACGGCACGTTATTGATCTGACTATGCTGTTTGCAACAGCGACTTAGTCGTGATTGGCAGGTTACGGGTTAAATGTAACTTAGTGGAAGTGGTGATATTGCAGTGTATGCGCGTTCGTTTCAGTTGCGAAAGGTCCGGAGTTCGAGCCCTGCTAGAGCCGTTACGATTGTGGCCTTAGGCAAGGCATTTAAATTCCACGTTGCCTCTTCTCTCTCCCTCGTGGCGATGGATTCCATCAGGAATGAGGTCTCGAGAGTGATTAATATTGATTTAATTAAGTGGCAATCGAACTAAAATAAATTTGTATAAACTAAATGCCACTAACCCCCTCCATAGTTTTGTTTTAACGTTTCTAAAACATATTTATCTTCGATTTTCCACATTTGTGAGACCATTTTAGCAGTCGGATGAATCATGCTTTCATGACTTGGACTTGGAACATCATGATATATAATGGAGTTTCATTGTAGAATACATTTAATGGATTTCTAGAACTGTTCTCATTTTAATTAACATCCGCTAGAAATAGCCGTTTGTGATACGATCTTAATGTGTTTGTTTCATTTGTGTGAGTGTCTGATACTTGTTATATTAAGCTTATTATTTAGTTAGTTTATACAAATTTATCTAAAGCTCGATTGCGAAACAAGTTCTAGTTACAGCCCTTCCCCGTGGAGAGTAAACTCGTGGGGTAAATGAAGATGGAATGAGAGTCGTCTTTAGCACTTTAGCAGTTGTAAAATTGTTCCCTGGAATTGTAATACGCCATCCGTAAAAAAATTGTCTGTTTGGCATAACCCGATCAGGCCGAGAAATTTGAGATGGGTACCGGTAGATAGTTTGATGTTTGAGGGGGTGGGGAGTTAGGTGATTATGCCATATTAAATGCATTACCAGGAAATAAAATAAACAGAGTGTCTGATGCTTGCACAGGAATTATACATTTATTCAGTCTTTACTGTAACATATTCACAGAAAGCCCGAATGACCTCTGCATTTTTTAAAACTTTATATATTTTGCAACGATTGCGAAACGAGCTGTAACAACTTATATTAATCACTCTCGTTGGCGCCGATGACAGCGTATTTTTTGTCAGTCGTATCGGAGTATCCGGAGAAAACCCACTGGTCCAATCTGGTGACCACCGTACCATCTCACATACTTCCCAGTCCGAGGATCGAACCCGGTAAGAAGCGAGCGTGCTAACCACTGCGCTAATCGGACTGTAATAGTGCAAAGATTAAGCTATTCAACCCCAAATAAATTGACTAGCCCCTTGCCTCGGACTAGTCGGTTATGCTGAACAATGTTCACTGCCATTCATGAAAATCTAAGTTGTGCTTTCAATTCCACTGTTTTATACCTAGCTTATCTTTTGACAGTTATTTTTACCCAGATGGTGTAGGAACCTGGTTATTATTACAAAGATCTCGTTGAATGTTTACAATCTTCCTTGAATTTATCATTTTTGGCTGCTCGGTGGAGAGTAGTTTAGTTTAATCATATTTTATAGCTTGATTCGTTTTACATATACATGTGAATACAAAACACGACAAATTAAAGAAAGGCAAACTACATATACATGTGAATACAAAACACGACAAATTAAAGGCAAACTACATATACATGTGAATACAAAACACGACAAATTAAAGAAAGGCAAACTACATATACATGTGAATACAAAACACGACAAATTAAAGAAAGGCAAACTACATATACATGTGAATACAAAACACGACAAATTAAAGGCAAACTACATATACATGTGAATACAAAACACGACAAATTAAAGAAAGGCAAACTACATATACATGTGAATACAAAACACGACAAATTAAAGGCAAACTACATATACATGTGAATACAAAACACGACAAATTAAAGGCAAACTACATATACATGGCGATGGATTACATCAGGAATGAGGTCTCGAGAGTGATTAATATAAGTTGAAAGAACTTGTTTCGCAATCGAGCTAAAATAAATTTGTATAAACTACATGTGAATACAAAACACGACAAATTAAAGGCAAACTACATATACATGTGAATACAAAACACGACAAATTAAAGAAAGGCAAACTACATATACATGTGAATACAAACACAACAAATTAAAGGCAAACTGGTCAGGCCACAAGTTCTAGTTACGGCCCTTCCCCGTGGAGAGTAAACTCGTGGGGTAAATGAAGAGGGAATGAGACAGTCGTCTTTAGCACATTAGCAGTTGTAAAATTGTTCTCTGGAATTGTAATAGGCCATCCGTAAAAAAATTGTCTGTTTGGCATAACCCGATCAGGCTGAGAAATTTGAGATGGGTAGATAGTTTGAAGGGGTGGGGAGTTGGTTGATTATGCCATATTAAATGCATTACCAGGAAATAAAATAAACAGAGTGTCTGATGCTTGTTATATTAAACTTATTATTTAGTTAGTTTATACAAATTTATCTAAAGCTCGATTGCGAAACAAGTTCTTACAACTGATATTATTCACTCTCGAGACCTCATTCCTGATGGTATCCATCGTCATGAGGGAGAGAGAAGAGGCAACGTGGAATTTAAATGCTGTGCCTAAGGGCACACTCGTAACATTCTCCAGCGGGGCTCAAACTCCGGGCCTTTCGCACCTGAAGCGAATGTGCTACCACTGCGCTATCACGACTTCCTAACTAATTTCCTCAATAACTAATGTCTGTCCCACCTGCAGCACTCGTAAAAAATATAAACGCCTGGACATTCATTAAAAAATTTGTGAATTTAGCTGGGTGTGTCGTGTTATGCCAAACAAACAAACAAACAATTTTTTAAGGATGGCCTTAGTTCTGTTTGTTCAGACTTGCATCGGATATGGAATCAGATTGGTCAAACCAGATTTAAAACTTCTTTACAATTTTATATATATCCATTATGGCATAGCACGAATATCCATACTAATGTTTTGTTATGTAACAGTTACTGTACTAAGTTCGACTCCATTCAATCTCCAACAGGTATAATAGATTTCAGTTAAAAAAGTGATGTGTAGTAAATTGAAACAAGCATAGTAGATTACAGTTCAAAAGATATGAAGTAAAAAATAACTAAACTGAACAACGAACCAACAACGACTGCCCAAAGTAAAGTGATGTGTACTAAATTGAAACAAGCACAGTAGATTTCAGTTCAAAAGATATTGAGTAAAAAATAACCAAACTGAACAACAAACCAACAACAACTGCCCAAAGTAAAGTGATGTGTACTAAATTGAAGCAACGAACCAACAACTGCCCAATGTAAAGTGATGTGTACTAAATTGAAGCAAGCACAGTAGATTTCAGTTCAAAAGATATTGAGTAAAAAATAACCAAACTGAACAATGACTGCCCAAAGTAATGTGTTTTTTATCATGATATTTAATTTGTTATCTTCACCAGATTCAAGTGAAAAAACAATAGACATTAGTAGAGAGATAATGTGATATACAGACTATGATGTAGATAAGGCTTACAACGGTAGCTGCTGCTCATCTATATGTACTTGTATTAAGTAGGTCGCAAGTGTTTCAAGTGTAAGTAAAACAACATTAGCCACAGATGAGCTGTCTGTATGATTTCTAGCAAGAGCTACAGATGTTTGCTTTGATATGTTGATGGTAATTGGGGATTGCGTAAAATTACTTGATTATTTATTATGTGCTGCGAGACTTTTCATTGTGTGAGTACAGTGTACTTGTTTTTGTACTGGTTTGTTTGGAAAACAAACTACCAGTAGGATGTTTTTGTTTGTGTTTTTTTCTCCAATTTTGAGTCCCCTTACCATTAACCCGGTGAACCCCATATATTTTCAGAACATACACAGGGTTCCTTCCCTCTGTCTGAATTTTTGACAGCACCACTTCTGTCTCCAATTGATAATCTTGGAGCCAACTAAATGCCATATAGTTCACAGATAATTATTTCAAGCCATGTATTTGACAAAACATGATTGTTGCGCCAACAAAAATAGTTTCACCAATTAACAAAATTTAGTGCCAGTATTTGTTTTTTGTCTCAATTGGCGCCATTAGCAACCGACAGCGGGAACCCCGATATATACAAATCATACGTGCATAATGAAGTTAATTTAAGCAGTGACAATTACGTTATAATTATACAAGTTACATAAATATTGTAATACGGTAATAGTGGAAATGGAAGTTGTGATAGCGCAGTGGTAGTGGAAGGTCTGGAATTCGCACCCGGCTGTAGCCGTTTACGATTGTGTCTTTAGGTAAGGCACTTAGAGTCCAGATATTTTAACTACTGTGTACAAAGTTGTTGTCCGTAAAGTGAAGTAATTTACAAATGATGAATTCATAAAAAAACGGTACATTTGTGTGCCTATCTTCAAACTTTTGCTTACAGTGTGTTTTTTACGTTTATTTATCGTCGCTACCGGTTGCCCATATGAGCGACGCCTCCTGAAGAGATTAGTCATTTTAGATTTTTTGTTTTGAGGATAGTGCAATGATACAGACAGAGACCCATTCCAGAATCTCCTCTGGTTCTTTTACATGCACGGTGTAAAGCACCGACACAAGACTTCGGTTTAATGTTCAATCTGAAAGACTGTTAAAACTTTTGCCTTCAAATTCTGAGTAAATTGTTCTTGAAAATTAACAATATAGGACAATACTCTCAATTTCAAATCGTCCACTCAACTGAATATCTTCTTGGCATGCAGCAAATGATTAAATAACACATACTGGGTTTTAATTGTATAAATGGGCGTGCAAAGTAAATATTATAGACAGATCTGTAGTCCAGTGGTAACACACTGGACTAGTAATCCAGGGATCGCAGGTTCGATCCCCTGTCGGACCATATTAAAATTAACAGTCTTTCAAGTGGGACTAAACCGAGGTCTCATGTCGGTGCTGTACACCGTACACATACTAGAACCAGAGAAGACTCTGGAATGGGGCTCTGTCTCTATCATTGCACTATGGCGGTACCACCCCACCTCTCCCCTAGAAGGAATAAAACTGGGATGCCTAGGTGCTCTCCCTCAGTTTGTCTTTGTCCCCCCATCCCTAAATGCAAATCCACTAATGCAATTTAACAAAGAACCTATTATCACTGCTATTATGATACCCTTTGACTCCTTATAAACGCGATACAACACTGTTATCCATTCCCACATATATGCCCTACCCCCGCCACCCTCCCGTCCCCCCCTCCACACTGTTGTCTATTCCCATAGATATCGAGCATCGAGTATGTAGCACTGTATGCCTGATTGCTTATCAGCAGTATGGAGGTACAATGAGTAATTGGCCTCTTCTGTTGTGAAGAGTAAAATGTTACAAGAATCCAAAGTACAGAAATACATATTTTCCAGTATTAATTAATTAATTTTAAATTTAAAATTTCCATTCTTGTCTTTGAATTAAAACTTGAATTATATTCATTGGACTATGGGAACTGTTATACAGTATGAAATGTGTCTCAAGGTTGTTTGAAACAATGAATGTTTATTGCATGGTCACTCGTGTGCTTGCCGGATGTAGATAATAACATACCGTAATAATTTGCCATAATTCACCAAATATAATCATACAATAAGTGTCTAGTTGTCTTTTTCATTCATAAACCGGATTGGTTCAATCGGACTGCTTGTTTTTTTTATGAGGTATCAATATAGACAATTATGAATAATGATACTAATTGAAGTGTTCACGGATATACGTGACATAATGCTATCTTGATAAATAAGAGTCAATTGGTCAATAGCAGCAATTGTCAAGTGAAGATAAAAAGGAAACAAGGTTTCAAGATGGGCACAAAAAACTTGAAAACTATGTTTTTACTCCTTTCCTTCAATCTAATTGGCTGAATAGCATAGTAGAAAGAAATGAAGTAAAGTCTTTTGTGGACATATGGTTTATACAAATTTATTTTAGCTCGATTGCGAAACAAGTTCTTATACAACTTATATTAATCACTCTCGAGACCTCATTCCTGATGGAATCCATCGCCACGAGGGAGAGAGAAGAGGCAACATGGAAATTAAATGCCTTGCCTAAGGGTACAATCGTAACGGCTCCAGCGGGGCTCGAACTCCGGACCTTTTGCACCTGAAGTGACAGCGCATCCACTGTGCTATCACGACTTCCATGATGGTATGGACATATACACAGGACTAGGTACCCTCATGGTTGTGTAGTTACAGTCGTTGTCTTTATATCACTTGCCCCTTACCTGTGTAGGTTCGAATCCCCACAGGAGGTGTGTCAAATTCATTAGTGAGAGGAGATTTCCAGCTGGTTTGCGAAGGTCAGTGTTTCTCCCTGGGTTGCCACCCATTCCTTTAATACTGCTTGGGGGGTGGGGGGGGGGGCGTCTGTTGTCTTTCTCCACCATGAACAGCTGGAGACATTAAACCTCAAAAACATACAAAATGGCAAACGGATTTATCCCTGTAAAATACATAATTAACATCTCTAGTTATCAAGCAATCACATTTACACATCAAAATTAGGCACTTAGGAAATTGCTCTGCTAACATTCTGTGTGTTATATATATATTTAGTGTAGTGTTTATATTTTTATTGTTCATTTTTAACACTTGGAAAGAAGTATTAGCTAGTATTTATTCTTTTTTATATATTTTAGTTTATGCAAATTCATTTGAGCTCAATTACGAAACAAGTTCTTACAACTTATATTAATCACTCTCAAGACCTCATTCCTGATGGAATCCCACGCCACGAGGGAGAGAGAAGAGGCAACGTGGAATTTAAATGCCTTGCCTAAGGGCATAATCATAACGGCTTATGCGGTGCTCGAACTCAGGGCTTTTCACACCTGAAGCGAATGAGCTACCACTGCGCCATCATCATGACTTCCACTTTAAAACTCTCCCCTCACTTTAAATATTTTAGAGAGAAGTATTAAGGCTTAGCTAGTATTTATACTCGTCATATATTTTAGAGAGAAGTATTGAGGCTTAGCTAGTATTTATACTCGTTATATATTTTAGAGAGAAGTATTAAGGCTTAGCTAGTATTTATACTCGTCATATATTTTAGAGAGAAGTATTAAGGCTTAGCTAGTATTTATACTCGTCATATATTTTAGAGAGAAGTATGAGCTGGTGAGTGATAAGGAGTCAAGGAAAAGTCAATTGAACTCGGTCGCTCACAACCGCAGCCGAGACTCGGCCATTGACGCAGATCTTCAAGAGTTTGAGACGGACACAGTCGATGTTGAACTTGTACGTATATTTCAAACAGGATGGTTTAGATATTATGAATTGATTGCTAGATTTTCATGAACACCGTCCCCCCTCTCATTAACACCAACCCCACTCTCGTCAACATTGACCACTCTCACCAACAATGACACCCTCTCATCAACACAATCCCCTCTCATCAATACTGGCCTGGCCCTCTATCATCAACACTGACCACCTCCCATCAACACAGTCCCCTCTCATCAACACAATCCCCTCTCATCAATACTGACCACCTCTCATCAACACTGACCACCACTCATCAACACAATCCCCTCTCATCAACACTGACCACCACTCATCAACACAATCCCCTCATCAATACTGACCACTTCTCATCAACACTGACCTCCTCTCATCAACACAATACCCTCTCATCAATACTGACCACCTTTCATCAACACTGCCCCCTCTCATCAACACTGCCACCTCTCATCAGCACTGCCACCTCTCATCAACACTGGTCCCCTCTCATCAACACTGGTCCCCTCTCATCAACACTGGTCCCCTCTCATCAACACTGGTCCCTCATCAACACAGCCCCCTCTCATCAACACTAGTCTCCTCTCATCAACACTGGTCCCTCTCATCAACACTGGTCCCCTCTCATCAACACTAGTCCTCTCATCAACACAGCCCCCTCTCATCAACACTGCCCCCTCTCATCAACACTGCCCCCTCTCATCAACACTGGTCTTCTCTCATTAACACTGGTCCCCTCTCATTAACACTGGTTCCCTCTCATCAACACTGCCCCTCTCATCAACACTGGTCCCCTCTCATTAACACTGGTTCCCTCTCATCAACACTAGTCTCCTCTCATCAACACTGGCCACCTCATCAACACTGCCCCCTCTCATCAACACTAGTCTCCTCTCATCAACACTGGTCCCCTCTCATCAACACTAGTCTCCTCTCATCAACACTGGTCCCCTCTCACCAACACTGGTCCCCTCTCACCAACACTGGTCCCCTCTCATCAACACTAGTCTCCTCTCATCAACACTAGTCTCCTCTCATCAACACTAGTCCCCTCTCATCAACACTGGTCCCCTCTCATCAACACTAGTCTCCTCTCATCAACACTAGTCTCCTCTCATCAACACTAGTCCCCTCTCATCAACACTGGTCCCCTCTCATCAACACTAGTCTCCTCTCATCAACACAGCCCCCTCTCATCAACACAGCCCCTCTCATCAACACAGCCCCCTCTCATCAACACTGCTCCCTCTCATCAACACTGCCCCCTCTCATCAACACTGGTCCCCTCTCATTAACACTGGTCCCCTCTCATTAACACTGGTCCCCTCTCATCAACACTAGTCTCCTCTAATCAACACTGGCCACCTCTCATCAACACAGCCCCCTCATCAATACTGGCCCACTCTCATCAACACTGGCCATATCTCATCAACACTGGCCCCTCATCAACACTGGCCCCTCTCATCAACACTGGCCACCTCTCATCAACAGTGCCCCTCTCATCAACTATGTACCCTCTCATAAACATTGCCCCCTCTCATCAACACTGCCCCCTCTCATCAACTCTGCCCCCTCTCATCAACTCTGCCCCCTCTCATCAACTATGTCCCCTCTCACCAACACTAGTCTCCTCTCATCAACACTGACCCCCTCCATCAACACTGCCCCCCTCTCATCAACACTGGCCCCCTCTCATCAACACTGGCCCCCTCTCATCAACACAGGCCCCCTCTCATCAACACTAGCCCCCTCTCATCAACATCTGCCACTGCTTATCAACTCTGTCCCCTCTCATCAACACTGACCCCACCTTGCGAGTGCGATTTGGGCGAAATAGCCACCCTAGGGACCCTGACATCGCCCCCTATGGGCCCCACTTCTCCCTAAAAGAATAACAGTAATTTTCATACAAGATTTTGTCCAATAAGATACTTTGGCCCCATTATAAAGCACTGCATTCATATGTTGTATTTAATACTGTGTATTTTAACCATATTTTGCAGAGATTTATTAAATAACACCATTAACCCTTTCCTTCATAGAGATTTAGGTTAATATACTATTATATCTCCATACAAACGACAGCCATTTAACCCTTTCCTTCATAGAGATTTAGGTTAATATACTATTATATCTCCATACAAACGACAGCCATTTAACCCTTTCCTTCATAGAGATTTAGGTTAATATACTATTATATCTCCATACAAACGACAGCCATTTAACCCTTTCCTTCATAGAGATTTAGGTTAATATACTATTATATCTCCATACAAACGACAGCCATTTAACCCTTTCCTTCATAGAGATTTAGGTTAATATACTATTATATCTCCATACAAACGACAGCCATTTAACCCTTTCCTTCATAGAGATTTAGGTTAATATACTATTATATCTCCATACAAACGACAGCCATTTAACCCTTTCCTTCATAGAGATTTAGGTTAATATACTATTATATCTCCATACAAACGACAGCCATTTAACCCTTTCCTTCATAGAGATTTAGGTTAATATACTATTATATCTCCATACAAACGACAGCCATTTAACCCTTTCCTTCATAGAGATTTAGGTTAATATACTATTATATCTCCATACAAACGACAGCCATTTAACCCTTTCCTTCATAAAGATTTAGGTTAATATACTATTATATCTCCATACAAACGACAGCCATTTAACCCTTTCCTTCATAGAGATTTAGGTTAATATACTATTATATCTCCATACAAACGACAGCCATTTAACCCTTTCCTTCATAGAGATTTAGGTTAATATACTATTATATCTCCATACAAACGACAGCCATTTAACCCTTTCCTTCATAGAGATTTAGGTTAATATACTATTATATCTCCATACAAACGACAGCCATTTAACCCTTTCCTTCATAGAGATTTAGGTTAATATACTATTATATCTCCATACAAACGACAGCCATTTAACCCTTTCCTTCATAGAGATTTAGGTTAATATACTATTATATCTCCATACAAACGACAGCCATTTAACCCTTTCCTTCATAGAGATTTAGGTTAATATACTATTATATCTCCATACAAACGACAGCCATTTAACCCTTTCCTTCATAGAGATTTAGGTTAATATACTATTATATCTCCATACAAACGACAGCCATTTAACCCTTTCCTTCATAGAGATTTAGGTTAATATACTATTATATCTCCATACAAACGGCAGTCATTTAACCCTTTCCTTCATAGAGATTTAGGTTAATATACTATTATATCTCCATACAAACGACAGCCATTAAGTACAAAAAATCTAGAATAAGCCCTTGTTTATTTTGAACAATTTTAGTGATTCATTGTATGAGGTCAAAGACTTGCATGCATAGTCTTCAAGTTAATCTATAATGGTGTAATGGATGCAGAGCCAACCTTGTAACCAAGAGGTTGTGGTTTTGAACCCTGCAAGAACCATGGTCGTGATGTCCTTAGGCAAGACACTTAAAGTCCACATTGTTTCTTCTATCTCCCTCATGGCGATAGATTCCATCAGGAATAATATCTCGGATTCCATCAGGAATGATATCTCGAATATAATACGGTCTCGAGATTCCATCAGAATTGAGGTATTGAGATTCCACCAGGAATGAGGTCTCGAGATTCCATCAGGAATGAGGTCTCAATATTCCATCAGGCATGAGGTCTCGAGAGCAATTAATCTAATGTTGTAAAATCATGTTTTGTACATGAACTAAGTTAAATTTGTATAAAATTTTGTATGTAGTTTAAGTTTTAAACTTATATTAATCATCGGTGTGTATGTGGTTACACTATTTTATCATGTTACTATAAATAGCAATGTCAGTGAGAACAATTTAAATGTGTTTTTAGAGTGGTATGAATAAAGATGACCTTGGATTTGACCTTGTGGGCGGTAAAGATGACCCCCAGTACCCCAATGACAGCTCCATCTTTGTTAGCCACGTCAGTAAGGGAAGTCTCGCCGATGGAAAACTCAAGTAAGATCACATAGCAATTTGTTACGTGACAGTTTGATGCAACAAGCACTCCAAGTACTAGATACAGTTGATGAACTTGAACTGAGAGGTCAATCTTGAACCGATTGAGCTGGGATATTGACCGAGGACAATGCTGGAGAGAAAGTCGGAGGTCAATTTGCTTGTTCACTCAGTTCCATGCATAATAGCTGTAATTCATTAACTAATAGGTACGAGTATTAATTTCATGATTATTCGTGAAAGAACGCCCTCGTGAGGGGCCACTGTGGCCAAGTGTTTACGGTCGTTGGCTGGAAATCATTTGCCCCTCACCTCACTAGGTTCTAACCCCACTCGGGGTGTCTAATTCTTTCTTTATGAGGAAGCTATCCAGCTGGCTTGCGGGAGGTCTGTGTCTCAACCAAAGTGCTTGTCCGTGCCGGAAATATTGTTATAAAGTCGTAGTTGATTCTACCTCTCTTATTCTTTATATCAACTTTAAGTACTTTTTGCAAATTAAATTTTTATGTCATATGTCGGTTTGGTTTTGTTTCAGAATGAACGATCAGATAGTTTGTATCAATAATAAAGATGTGACCAACGTAGACAGAAGATATGCTACTAATCTGCTAAGAAATCGTTCCGGAATTGCTACAATGGTAAGTTAAACAAATCACAAATGTAGATAAAGGATACGGTATAGGTCTGCTTGGAAATACTTATGGAATTGCCATAGTTGTAAGTTAAATATATCACAAATGTAGATTAAATATACGGTATAGGTTTGTTTGGAAATAATTATGGAATTGCCATAGTTGTAAGTTAAACATATCACAAATGTAGATAAAGGATACAGTATAGGTCTGCTTGGAAATAAATATGGAATTGCCATATGGTAAGCTAACATTTAATTTCCATTGCACTCTAGCTGTGTGGCCAAATCACTTGCCACTCACCACTGTAGGTTCAAATCCCACTTGGGCTGTCATTCATACTTTCATGTGAGGAAGCTTTCCAGCTGGCTAGTGGAAGGTCGGTGGTTCTACCCAGGGGTCTTCCTCCACCAATAACAGATGGAGGGTCACCATATGATCTAACCTGTTGGTGCGACTTTAAACCCACAAAACATACAAAACAATTAATTTCTTGGCAGGTGTTCAAACTTGTGCTTTAAATTTGAAAATAAAATTATTAGGGATGGCAACGAATAGCGATTTTGCTATTCGAATAATCGGTCGGGAAAGTATTCGAATATTCGATATAATCGATATAATCGATATAATTCTATCAAAAACTCAAAATCACCCAAACTTAAATTGCCAAATTAACCTTATTTCTGTTTTACTCGAAGTAAACGTAATCTTCTTCCTGTAAGGTCATGCAAATATGACGATTCATTCAGTTATTGTTATCGGCCACTTTTCACAAATGAAGCCATTGTCACTTGAACTGCTTTCCATTGAAGGGCGTTTGTTTTTCAAATGATTATTCAGATTGATGTTGTAGCCGAATATGTTAAATCCAATTTGCATTGATTACACCTAGCAGTTTTATTATTCTCAGAGCGATTGAAGTCTTTCCAAAGCATTTTTAAGGACAGTATCATAAAACTACTTTAAATAGTACTTTTTGGTAATATAGAGCAGGTAATTAAAAATTTAAGATACATGGGGTGGATGTTTTTTCAAAGTGTCTGTAATATTTCTAAGGAAGTTTCTCGTCTAAACAGTTTTTCTCATAATTAACCCATTCAACACCAAGTAACTGACATGGACTGGTCCATGATATTTTTAGATCAATAAATTAATAAAAAAATTATATTTGGATCAGTTCATTTATCAAAATGGGTAATTTTTTTTCTAAAAATAGTTATATTACTTGAAAAAAGTGCAGATCCTGATGAGACGGCTCATCTGGATCTACACTTTTTTGTAAGCCAATTTAGAGGTCTGTGGTGTTGAAAGGGTTAAACACACCTACCTTAGCACCTACTGTTATTATCCGATTACATGGGCAGATGTCCTTACGGGCAAATGTCCGTACCCCGATTTGATGACAGTTTGTCATTTTTACAAATATAATATTTTTATCGAATTTTCAAATACTGGAATAGTATTCTGATGTCCAAGCGAATATACGTTGCCATCCCTAAACATTATTGAGAAATTGAAATAGAAGGCAGTGATTTATAATCATCTGCTTCATTGCAGCATTGTAAGTAAGCGTATTAATGAACACATTTACTCCTAATGCTGTTTTTGTACCTTACAGCAACTACTGAGAAGACGTAAAATATCGCCGTCCACGAGCCGATCCTGGCAGTCCATTCAACTGAGTATTCCTCCGGGAAAAGGTAACCATTCTTAGTACTGTAATTAATAGCTTGCTTGAATGTCAGTCTAACCCTGTAATGGTTTCACGTGAACAACCAGTCTAACCCTGTAATGACTTCACATAAGCAACCAGTCTAGTACTGTAATGACTTCACATAAACAACCAGTCTAGTACTGTAATGACTTCACGTGAACAACCAGTCTAGTACTGTAATGACTTCACATAAACAACCAGTCTAGTACTGTAATGACTTCACATAGACAACCAGTCTAGTACCGTAATGGCTTCACATAAACAACCAGTCTAGTACTGTAATGACTTCACATAAACAACCAGTCTAGTACTGTAATGACTTCACATAAACAACCAGTCTAGTACTGTAATGACTTCACATAAACAACCAGTCTAGTACTGTAATGACTTCACATAAACAACCAGTCTAGTACTGTAATGACTTCACATAAACAACCAGTCTAGTACTGTAATGACTTCACATAAACAACCAGTCTAGTACTGTAATGGCTTCACATAAACAACCAGTCTAGTACTGTAATGACTTCACATAAACAACCAGTCTAGTACTGTAATGGCTTCACATAAACAACCAGTCTAGTACCATGTAATGACTTCACATAAACAACCAGTCTAGTACTGTAATGGCTTCACATAAGACAACCAGTCTAGTACTGTAATGGCTTCACATAAACAACCAGCCTAATGTGCCATTTTAGTGTTTAGTGAATGTCCAAGGTTTGGTCTGCATTTAAGCCCTCCAAATCTTCTGTTCATCATATTACTGTATGCAGAGTTAAAATCGGTGCTTGTAACTCACCGAGTTCAAAATTATTATACATAAATTAAGGAATGACTCGCTGGTTAATAGTTTCCATCTGGGTATCAACTACGAAGGCATCCACGCCAACTTTAAAGAAAGGCCCGGAGTTCACGCCCAGCTGGAGCCATTATGATTGTGTCCTTAGGCAAGGCATTTAAATTCCCCATGCCTCTTCTTTCTCCCTCGTGGCGATGGATTCCATTAGGAGTGAGGTCTCGAGAGTGGTTAAGGCGTCCACCTGTGGAGCAGGAGGTCGAAGGTTCGAACCTTGTCAGGGGTTCATTCTGATATGACCGGTTGGTCAGCTGCCAGCTAGTTAAATATAATGGTTACCAATAGGCCAGACACCTGGCCTTCAAGGATCGGAATCGGGATATACTGATGTACATAAGAGATGTCTAATAAGTCAGTAATGGTTGGCACTCTCAATAGGGTGACACTATGATAAACAAACACTACTCTTTACTTTTTGTTTCGCAATCAAGCTCAAATAAATTTGTATGAACTAATATTGTGATGTCAGTAACAATGGTTCTAATTATTGAAGTATAGTAAATTCTGTCTTAAGCAGCCAGCCAAGGGAGTCGGAGAAAGTGGCTGCTTAGCACAGGTGGCTGCTTAATAGAGGTCAAATATATAATAAAACAACCAATTGGGAATCTGAAAACTGGCTGCTTAATACAGGTTGGTTGCTTAATGGAGGTGACCACTAACACAGGTTTGACTGTATACTTATTGAGCTGTACATGTGTGTATAACAAAGAAATCGTTATGTTGATCAAGTGAAGCCACATGTTAAGTTAGTATTGGTTGGTTGATTTCAGATATTGGTATCCATCTGGAGAATGGTCTGTATGTAACCCGCGTTAACCCTGGCTCATACTCGGCCAAGGAGGGTCTCATCACGGTTGGAGATAGAATAATGAGCGTAAGTTGAATCGTAAATGGACTGTACCTGAACCATGCGTGAACCATACATGAACCATGCGTGAACCAAACATGAACCATGTGTAAACCATACATGAATCATGCGTGAACCATACATGAACCATGCGTGAACCAAACATGAACCATGCGTGAACCACACCTGAACCATGTGTGAACCATACATGAACCCTGCGTGAACCAAGCATGAACCATACATGAACCATACATGAACCATGTGTGAACCATACATGAACCATGTGTGAACCACACATGAACCATGCGTGAACCACACATGAACTATGTGTGAACCATGCATGAATCATGTATGAACCAAACATGAACCATGCGTGAACCATACATGAACCATGCGTGAACCATACATGAACTATGTGTGAACCAAACATGAACCACACATGAACCATGTGTGAACCGTACATAAACCATGTGTGGACCATGCGTGAACCATACATGAACCATGCGTGAACCATACATGAACCTGCGTGAACCATACATGAACCTGCGTGAACCATACATGAATCATAGTTTAACCGGGCTTGACCCATATAATATCCATTCATGAACCATACTTGAACCATGCATTAACTGTATGTGAACAGTGCTGCAAACCATACTTGAACCGTTCATGAAACCATACATAACATGCTGGAAACCATACTTGAACCATGCTAGAAACCGTGCTGGAAACCATGCATGAACCGTATATGAACAGCTGTTCATATTTTTATCGGCTATGAGGCTCTCGACAATTACGAGCATATATATCGCAACTAGCAAAATATACAAACTTATTGCTTTAAAACCTTGCACATAGTTTCTAGCTATGTTGTTCCCGACCCACCATGCAAGTGAACTTGAAGTTTGGTCAAACATTTATATGTCAAAACAAATGATGGGGCCTCGGTGGTCGAGTGGTTAAGTAAAGTCATTTACTTCAAATCACATTCCCCTCACTGCTGTAGGTTTAAATCTCACTGGGAACTATTTCATGTGAGGAAGCTATCCAGCTGGCTTGTGGCAGGTCGGTGGTTCTAACCGTGTGCCCGTCGTTGCCTGCAATACTGCTCGGAGGGGTACTAGGGTCTTTCTCCACCAGTAATAGCTACAGAGTCGGCATTTGACCTAAGCTGTTGGTGCGACTATGACCTCACCAAAACAAATAAAAACAAAAGAAATGGTGGGACAGGAATATTTCTCGAATATTTCTCAAACATTTGTAATCATTGCATAGACAGCATAGGACTAATAGTCTCTACCCGCACAATAGTCTGTAAACCCACAATAGTCTCTAAACCCACAATAGTCTCTAAACCTTAAGGATCACAATGGAAATAAGAGCTTTGTTGCTCTCATTTTGTGTTATCCTTGGTATTGATTATATATCATCTACTCTACACGTTAATGCTCACATGTACTATGTTGACATTGATTTTGTATTTGTTTTTATGACATATATTCTATTTTTACCAGAATAAAACTATCTATCTATAACCCACAATAGTCTCTAAACCCATAATAGTCTCTAAGCCCACAATAGTCTCTAAACCCATAATAGTCTCTAAACCCACAATAGTCTCTACCCGCATGATAGTCTCTAAGCCCACAATAGTCTCTAAGCCCATAATAGTCTCTAAACCCACAATAGTCTCTACCCGCATGATAGTCTCTAAGCCCATAATAGTCTCTAAACCCACAATAGTCTCTAAACCCAGAGTCTGTGAAATTGTGCAAAAATTACAGTGTACATTTATTTTTCTCTTCCTTGATCAGGTGAACGGCCGTTGTGTGGAGAACATGAGCCCGGAGGATCTACAAAAGGTACTGTATCAGTGCGGAAGGGAGACAATCCTACTGGATGTCTGGCGGCAGACGACACCTCTCAGCTCGGCTGGTTCCTCGCCAGTTCCCATCATAACTACTGTACAAGAGCACTTGCTACATTCACCGCTGAAAACAGACCAATCGAAGCACTCAGAATCCACCAGTGAGAGTAGCAAGGGAAGTATGAAAAATATTAAAAGTAGCGGGTCCCAAACGGACAGCCTCGACAGTCCTGGTCTTAGTAGACGACACAAGGATCGGAAACAGTCTGATAAGGAGGCTAGACTTAGTGTGCATATTTATGATAAAGCATTAGAAACAGTGAATAAAATATTCCGTCCTCGTCATAAAAGTTCAGAAAGGAGTGAGAATGATAAAGTGTTAAGTCATCCTCGGGCAATGGCAGACGACAATGGCGGAGTTGTGGAGTTTTTATTCCCACAGCATCGCAGGAACAACTCTGGCTCTACGAACACGAACCGGAGCAGTGGTAGGAGCCGGGATGTGGACTCTGATATGAGTAGTGGAAGGGGACGGGAATATGACCCTGATATGAGTGGTGGCAGAGGACGGGAATTTGACCTTGATATGGGTGGTGGCAGGGGACGGGAATTTGACCTTGATATGGGCGGTGGCAGGGGACGGGAATTTGACCCAGACACGAGTGGTAACAGGGGACAGGAGTTTGACCCCGATATGAGCGGCACTGGCACGTGGCCCAAGTGTGTAAAAATTACAAACTCTGCCAATAATGGAACTGTGATACAAAAGAACCACCATAAACGCCCAACAATTGACGCTGTGATAAATCACCCAGGGGAAAGCATTCCGACTGCTCGTGTGCCGCCATTGCCGCCAGAGAGAAACGTGTCTTCATTTGTGGCAGCAAGGCACACGCCCCAGAACTCTGGATCCACCATTACATATAATTCCCGTCCACCGTCGCCATCGTTATCACCTCAACCGAGTAATTCCAGTGTTAGCTCCTATTTACCGCCACAGTCGAGTAATTCTAGTGTTAGCTCCTATCTACCGCCACAGTCGAGTAATTCTAGTGTTAGCTCCTATCTACCGCCACAATCGAGTAATTCCAGTGTTAGCTCGTATTTACCGAAATCACCTATACCAAGACGCTCGTTTAACAGTCATGAACCATCGGACTCGCAGAGTTCTCTAAGTCAAAGTCTAAGTCTTTCATATTCTCAAGGGCATTCACAACCACAGAATCATTCTCATAGTCAACAGACGCATCAGAATCATAGGTCAACCAGGGTGAATAATACCAGAAATCCTCCCAGAATGCCACATATACAGAGTCCGGTTGCCAACGGTCGCATTAACCTGGATCTCAAGCCGAACAATCAGATGCAAAGTCGACGACGGCCCGCCTGGCATAATCGAGACTCGAGAAACACAAATATGTACTTATCACCAACTAGTTCCAATAACACGACACCAGAGCCGTTTGTGTCACCCCCGCCGCAACTGACGGACAGACCACCGGGGGGTCAACCTTGCCCAACACCTAGTTGCCTGCCACACAAGTAAGAATATTATGATTAAATACTTGGATATATGTTTTTTTCTTTTTGTTCAGTACTGGCATGCTAGCAGTCAATGATCAGTATTTCACAATAATCCAGTTTGAATTGAATTTATGGCAGGAATACCAAACACGCCCCATGTGTGAAAATGTAAACAATAAATTTGCAGATCATCATCTCCGGTGTACGGAGACTGGGACCGGTGTACGGAGACTGGGACCGGTGTACGGAGACTGGGACCTATGTACGGAGACTGGGACCGGTGTACGGAGACTGGGACCTATGTACGGAGACTGGGACCGGTGTACGGAGACTGGGACCTATGTACGGTGACTGATAACGGTGTACGGAGACTGGGACCGGTGTACGGAGACTGGGACCGGTGTACGGAGACTGGGACCGGTGTACGGAGACTGGGACCAGTGTACGGAGACTGGGACGGTGTACGGAGACTGGGACTGGTGTACGGAGACTGGGACGGTGACTGAGACCAGTGTATGGAGACTGGGACCGGTGTTCGGAGACTGGGACCGGTGTACGGAGACTGGGACCGGTGACTGAGACCAGTGTATAGAGACTGGGACCGGTGTATGGAGACTGGGGGACCCGGTGTACGGAGACTGGGACCGGTGTACGGAGACTGGGACCGGTGTACGGAGACTGGGACCAGTGTATGGAGACTGGGACCGGTGTACGGAGACTGGGACTGGTGTACGGAGACTGGGACCGGTGACTGAGACCAGTGTATGGAGACTGGGACCAGTGTACGGAGACTGGGACCGGTGACTGAAACCAGAGTACGGAGACTGGGTACGGAGACTGGGACCGGTGTATGGAGACTGAGACCGGTGTACGGAGACTGGGGCCAGTGTACGGAGACTGAAACCGGTATATGGAGACTGGGACCGGTGACTGACAGAGAGTTGAATGTTTCATACAGCCATGGGCTCATCCAAGTTTAACAGTTGAATGTTTCATACAGCCCTGGACTCATCCAAGTTTAACAGTTGAATGTTTCATACAGCCCTGGCTCATCCAAGTTTAACAGTTGAATGTTTCATACAGCCCTGGCTCATCCAAGTTTAACAGTTGAATGTTTCATACAGCCGTGGGCTCATCCAAGTTTAACAGTTGAATCTTTCATACAGCCATGGGCTCATCCAAGTTTAACAGTTGAATTTTTGTGGTTGTTTGTTGTGTTTCATACAGCCCTGACTCATCCAAGTTTAACAGTTGAATGTTTCATACAGCCCTGGCTCATCCAAGTTTAACAGTTGAATGTTTCATACAGCCCTGGGCTCAGCCAGGTTTAACAGTTGAATGTTTCATACAGCCCTGGGCTCATCCACGTTTAACAGTTGAATGTTTCATACAGCCATGGGCTCATCCAAGTTTAACAGTTGAATGTTTCATACAGCCCTGGGCTCATCCAAGTTTAACAGTTGAATGTTTCATACAGTCCTGGGCTCATCCAAGTTTAACAGTTGAATGTTTCATACAGCCCTGGGCTCATCCAAGTTCAGAACATTTGGTTTGGGAGAAGTGAGAGGCCGCATGATTGGGTCCTTAATTTTTGACTTAATAAATGTCAACAATTAGACATAAATTCACAATATCACCAATAAATACAACATTGGAATAGAAGAAGTTCTCTACAAAGATTAAAAACAGATTTTGTATGAAAATTGTAAAAACATATAATTTTCAGGGAGAAGTGGAACTAGCATGTTGTGTGTTTTACGTTTATTTATCGTCGCTACCGGTTGCCCATATGAGCGACGCCTCCTGAAGAGATCAGTCATTTTAGATTTTTGGAGGATAGTGCAATGATACAGACAAGAGACCCATTCCAGAATCTCCTCTGGTTCATTTATGTGCACGGTGTACAGCACCGACACAAGACCTTGGTTTAATGTCCCATCTGAAAGACTGTTAATTTTATTAGGGTCAGACGGGGGATCGAAAATTTTGGAGGATAGTGCATGATACAGAGAGAGACCCATTCCAGAGTCTCCTCTGGTTCTTTTACGTGCACGGTGTAAAGCACCGACACAAGACCTCGGTTTAACGTCCCATCTGAAAGACTGTTTATTTTATTAGGGTCAGACGGGGGATCGAACACTGGGCTACAGATCCATCTGTGAACCATCATGTGGCAAAGTCACGGTCCCTAGGTCGACTATTTCTCCCACGTTGCCCTGTAGGATGAACCCTGTCACTTTTCTAGCGATCTATTTTAAGAAAACCTGTACATTTCTGACTAAACAGTATTTGCTTATGTACTACATGCATGTGCATTGCATGTATAGTCAAACCTGTCTTAAGCAGCCAGTCAAGGGACTCACAGAAAATGGCTGCTTAGTGCAGGTGGCTGTTTAATAGAGGTCAACTGTATAGTAAAACAACATATTGGGAATCTAGAAATACTTCAATACTGCTTAATACAGGTTGGCTGCTTAACCCTTTCCTTCATAGAAATTTAGGTTAATATATTATTATATCTCCATACAAACGACAGCCATTTAGCTATCATGCAGTGGATAAGTAGTCGCCATATCTATCCCACCTCCATAGATATTACTGGGATTACATGAGATTCTGGCCTTTATTATGAACATTGGTTTGGCTACTACATTGTCAATGTATGTCGTATTGTAATGTCGTCAAGAGGTGTTTCTATGAGGGAAAGAGTTAATGGAGGTGACCACTAACACAGGTATATGTGATTGTAGTTTTCTCTTGTAATGCCATGCAATTGAAATAAAAACATATTAAAAAAAACAATTGAATTTTTCAGTTTGCCAAGTGGGAGCTCCCTGCCAACACCATCTCAGCCTGTCGTTTCTAGACAGCACAACATACACCATGCCACAACAACGGTACACATGCCCCCGTTCACCCCACTCCCAGGAGCTACGGTCCCCGGCAGCATGCAGGAGTTGGATCACTTGCCTCCATACAGCGGTGCTCCCTCTGACCTCAGTTCTCCGAGCCCCTCCCAGTTGTCCTCGATGGAGAGCACCTTTACCCCCAGTGAGCCGTACCCGTACATGGGTCTACCATCGCCGGTCAGTAGGGGGCCGGACTCGTACAACAAAGGATACATGTACCAGATCCGAATACCATCTATTCCTAGTATACATACCAATGATACGTCTGGATCGGTAGAAGTTGGTATGTATAGTTGCTCTTTGTGTCTTCAGAACTTTATAGCATGATATTGGCGTAATATTATATAAGTACTTGTCTTAAAGACCATTAACACAAGGGGGGTAATATCAATTTATGACAATGAATGTAATGTTTACATACAAGGGAGGTAATGTTTACTTACAAGGGAGGTAATGTTTACTTACAAGGGAGGTAATGTTTATTTACAACAAGAGAGGTAATGTTTATAACAACGGTGATAATAAACAGTTACGACACATAGGTAATGTTTGTTTATAACAAGGGAGGTAATTTTGTAGCAATAGAGTTACGCTTATAACAAGGGATGTAGTATATTAAATAACAAATGAAATAATCTTAAATAGTTTCAAGGAGTGTACAATTTATTAATAACAAGGGAGGTAATGAACAGTTACAACATATAGGTACTGTTTGTTTATAACAAGGGAGGTAACACAGTAACAACATATAGGTACTGTTTGTTTATAACAAAGGGAGGTAACACAGTAACAACATATAGGTACTGTTTGTTTATAACAAGGGAGGTAACACAGTAACAACATTAGGTACTGTTTGTTTATAACAAGGGAGGTAACACAGTAACAACGTATAGGTACTGTTTGTTTATAGCAAGGGAGATAATGCATATTTCAGTGTCGGATCGTAGCAGTCCATGTTCACCATTCCTAGATCTCAGCATCCACAAAATGTTGCCGACAACGTCGCCTCACGCCGATCCTAATCCATTCAGGAAAAGGTAAGCATATTGTGTATATGTACATCTGCCAATGTATTGTTGTACTGCATCGATTAATCCTCTGTGACAAGATGAAATCGGGCCAAATAAGCTAAAAGTAGTATTGAGATATTGCTTATAAATAAAAGGGACAAAATGAATTGATTTAGAAATCTCTTTAAAAGTTATTAGTTGATGTGCACACCTAACTTAATATTTAGATTGTCTCCAGAGCTGGAGGTCGATGGTTCAGAGGTCCGTTCTGATATGGCCGGTTGGTGTGTGTTTTACATTTATTTATCGTCCCTACCGGTTGCCCAAATGAGCGACGCCTCCTGAAGAGATTAGTCATTTTAGATTTTGGAGGATAGTGCAATGATACAGACAGAGACCCATTCCAGTGTCTCCTCTGGTTCTTTTACGTGCACAGTGTAAAGCACCGACACAAGACCTCGGTTTAATGTCCCCTCTGAAAGACTGTTAATTTTATTAAGGTCAGACCGGGGATCGAACCTGCCGGTTGGTGAGCTGCCAGCTAGTTAAATAGTGGTTGCCGATTGCCTATCAGTCTGGCGCCTGGCTTACAAGGATAGGATTAGGGAAGTACTGATGTTCATTAAAAAGTTGTCTCATAAGTTGGTAACAGCTGCCCTTTCAATACGGGTGACACTATAATAAACAAACACTTTACTTTACTTTTATTTACTTGTATTTCAGACCAAACAACAATTACGATTTTCCTATTTTGGACCTAATAGAATTATTACGGTATCCAATCCATATTTCAGACCTTAACAGAATTATTACGGTATTCATATTTCAGACCTTAATAGAATGATTACGGTATTCATATTTCAGACCTTAATAGAATTATTACGGTATCCATATTTGAGACCTAACACAATCATTACGGTATCCATATTTCAGACCTTAATAGAATGATTACGGTATCCATATTTCAGACCTTAACAGAATTATTACGGTATCCATATTTCATACATTACCCGAATGATTGTGGTATTCGCATTTCAGACCTAATAGAATCATTACGGTAGTATTATTTGAGACCTACCACAATGATTATGATAGTCATATATCGAACCTAGTAGAATGATCAAGGCATTCATAGTTGACACCATGTACACATTTGTTACGATAATCATGTTTATAGTTGACACCATTTACACATTTGTTACGATAATCTTGTTTCAGACCTAATCCTGGAGACACTAGGAAGATCAGTATAGAGAAATCGTCGAAGCTTGTGGGATTCCAGATTGAGATGGGGCCCAGCGGAGGGATCTTTGTCTCGTCGGTCAACGAAAATAGTCTCGCCGCTCAGGCGGGGATTGTGATAGGGGACCAATTACTAGAGGTATAAGACCCGGTTGAGAAGTGGAAGCAACTCAGAAGTAAAGATGAAACAACTTAATTAAGCACGGTTTAATTATGTCAAATCATAAATTTAAAAAATGCCCTGATGCACAACAATAAATTTGATTTGCTAAAATGCTATTGATAAGTTCAGGTTACAGACAGAGCTGTGAAAGTCTATGCTTTTGTTACACCCTTTCACTTATTTCTCAAAGGTCCTCAATTATTGAGTTGGAATAAACTGAAGCCACTTTGAGACAATAATCTAGTGATAAAAATCTTTGTCTTATAGATGAGTAAATACGGTATATTACCTTTTGATGAAGTTCAGTTTCTTTCAATCATCTGCCATTTCCATGAAACAAAATTAGTTGACATTAGAGATGCAACCATTCTGTTGTAGCCACCCAGTTGTATTTTGTTCATGCAAATATATTGTATTTTGTTCCTGCGATATATTGTATATTGTTCCTGTGATATATTGTATTTTGTTCCTGCGATATATTGTATATTGTTCCTGTGATATATTGTATATTGTTCCTGCGATATATTGTATATTGTTCCTGTGATCTATTGTATATTGTTCCTGCGATATATTGTATATTGTTCCTGCGATATATTGTATATTGTTCCTGCGATATATTGTATATTGTTCCTGCGATATATTGTATATTGTTCCTGCGATATATTGTATATTGTTCCTGCGATATATTGTATATTGTTCCTGCGATATATTGTATATTGTTCCTGCGATATATTGTATATTGTTCCTGCGATATATTGTATATTGTTCCTGCGATATATTGTATATTGTTCCTGCGATATATTGTATATTGTTCCTGCGATATATTGTATATTGTTCCTGCGTTTGGATATATTGTATATTGTTCCTGGATATATTGTATATTGTTCCTGCGATATATTGTATATTGTTCCTGCGATATATTGTATATTGTTCCTGCAATATATTGTATATTGTTCCTGTGATATATTGTATATTGTTCCTGCATTCTATTGCATATTGTTCCTGTGATATATTGTATATTGTTCCTGTGATATATTGTATATTGTTCCTGTGATATATTGTTCCTGTGATCTATTGTATATTGTTCCTGTGATATATTGTATATTGTTCCTGTGATATATTGCATATTGTTCCTGTGATATATTGTATATTGTTCCTGCGATCTATTGTGTATTGTTCCTGCGATATATTGTATATTGTTCCTGTGTTCTATTGTATATTGTTCCTGTGATCTATTGTATATTGTTCCTGTGATATATTGTATATTGTTCCTGCGATCTATTGTGTATTGTTCCTGCGATATATTGTATTTTGTTCCTGCGATATATTGTATATTGTTCCTGTGTTCTATTGTATATTGTTCCTGCGATCTATTGTATATTGTTCCTGTGATCTATTGTATATTGTTCCTGTGATATATTGTTCCTGCAACCTATTGTATATTGTTCCTGCGATGTATTGTATATTGTTCCTGCGATCTATTGTATATTGTTCCTGTGATATATTGTATATTGTTCCTGCGATCTATTGTATATTGTTCCTGTGATCTATTGTATATTGTTCCTGCGATCTATTGTATATTGTTCTTGCATTCTATTGTATATTGTTCCTGTGATCTATTGTATATTGTTCCTGCGATATATTGTATATTGTTCCTGTGATATATTGTATATTGTTCCTGTGATCTATTGTATATTGTTCCTGTGATATATTGTATATTGTTCCTGTGATCTATTGTATATTGTTCTTGCATTCTATTGTATATTGTTCCTGTGATCTATTGTATATTGTTCTTGCATTCTATTGTATATTGTTCCTGTGATCTATTGTATATTGTTCTTGCATTCTATTGTATATTGTTCCTGTGATCTATTGTATATTGTTCCTGTGATCTATTGTATATTGTTCCTGTGATATATTGTATATTGTTCCTGTGATATATTGTATATTGTTCCTGCGATATATTGTATATTGTTCCTGCGATCTATTGTATATTGTTCCTGCGATCTATTGTATATTGTTCCTGTGATATATTGTATATTGTTCCTGCGATATATTGTATATTGTTCCTGTGATATATTGTATATTGTTCCTGCGATATATTGTATATTGTTCCTGCGATCTATTGTATATTGTTCCTGCGATATATTGTTCCTGCGATCTATTGTATATTGTTCCTGCGATATATTGTATATTGTTCCTGTGATCTATTGTATATTGTTCCTGTGATATATTGTATATTGTTCCTGTGATATATTGTATATTGTTCCTGCGATCTATTGTATATTGTTCCTGCGATATATTGTATATTGTTCCTGCGATCTATTGTATATTGTTCCTGCGATATATTGTATATTGTTCCTGTGATTTATTGTATATTGTTCCTGCGATCTATTGTATATTGTTCCTGCGATATATTGTATATTGTTCCTGCGATCTATTGTATATTGTTCCTGCGATATATTGTATATTGTTCCTGCGATGTATTGTATATTGTTCCTGCGATATATTGTATATTGTTCCTGCGATGTATTGTATATTGTTCCTGCAATGTATTGTATATTGTTCCTGCGATATATTGTATATTGTTCCTGTGATCTATTGTATATTGTTCCTGCGATATATTGTATGTTGTTCCTGTGATATATTGTATGTTGTTCCTGCGATATATTGTATATTGTTCCTGTGATCTATTGTATATTGTTCCTGTGATCTATTGTATATTGTTCCTGCGATCTATTGTATGTTGTTCCTGTGTTCTATTGTATATTGTTCCTGTGTTCTATTGTATATTGTTCCTGTGATATATTGTATGTTGTTCCTGCGATCTATTGTATATTGTTCCTGCGATATATTGTATATTGTTCCTGTGATTTATTGTATATTGTTCCTGCGATCTATTGTATATTGTTCCTGCGATATATTGTATATTGTTCCTGCGATCTATTGTATATTGTTCCTGCGATATATTGTATATTGTTCCTGCGATGTATTGTATATTGTTCCTGCGATATATTGTATATTGTTCCTGCGATGTATTGTATATTGTTCCTGCAATGTATTGTATATTGTTCCTGCGATATATTGTATATTGTTCCTGTGATCTATTGTATATTGTTCCTGCGATATATTGTATGTTGTTCCTGTGATATATTGTATGTTGTTCCTGCGATATATTGTATATTGTTCCTGTGATCTATTGTATATTGTTCCTGTGATCTATTGTATATTGTTCCTGCGATCTATTGTATGTTGTTCCTGTGTTCTATTGTATATTGTTCCTGTGTTCTATTGTATATTGTTCCTGTGATATATTGTATGTTGTTCCTGCGATCTATTGTATATTGTTCCTGTGATCTATTGTATATTGTTCCTGCGATATATTGTATATTGTTCCTGCGATATATTGTATATTGTTCCTGCGATATATTGTATATTGTTCCTGCGATATATTGTATATTGTTCCTGCGATATATTGTATATTGTTCCTGCGATATATTGTATATTGTTCCTGCGATCTATTGTATATTGTTCCTGTGATATATTGTATATTGTTCCTGTGATATATTGTATATTGTTCCTGCAACCTATTGTATATTGTTCCTGCGATGTATTGTATATTGTTCCTGCGATCTATTGTATATTGTTCCTGTGATATATTGTATATTGTTCCTGCGATATATTGTATATTGTTCCTGTGATATATTGTATATTGTTCCTGCGATATATTGTATATTGTTCCTGTGATATATTGTATATTGTTCCTGCGATATATTGTATATTGTTCCTGTGATCTATTGTATATTGTTCCTGTGATATATTGTATATTGTTCCTGTGATCTATTGTATGTTGTTCCTGTGATATATTGTATATTGTTCCTGCGATGTATTGTATATTGTTCCTGTGATATATTGTATATTGTTCCTGTGATATATTGTATATTGTTCCTGCGATATATTGTATATTGTTCCTGTGATATATTGTATATTGTTCCTGCGATATATTGTATATTGTTCCTGTGATATATTGTATATTGTTCCTGTGATATATTGTATATTGTTCCTGCGATATATTGTATATTGTTCCTGCGATCTATTGTATATTGTTCCTGTGATATATTGTATATTGTTCCTGCGATATATTGTATATTGTTCCTGCGATATATTGTATATTGTTCCTGTGATATATTGTATATTGTTCCTGTGATATATTGTATGTTGTTCCTGTGATATATTGTATATTGTTCCTGCGATATATTGTATATTGTTCCTGTGATCTATTGTATATTGTTCCTGCGATCTATTGTATATTGTTCCTGCGATATATTGTATATTGTTCCTGCGATCTATTGTATATTGTTCCTGCGATATATTGTATGTTGTTCCTGTGATCTATTGTATATTGTTCCTGCGATGTATTGTATATTGTTCCTGCGATATATTGTATGTTGTTCCTGTGATATATTGTATATTGTTCCTGCGATCTATTGTATATTGTTCTTGCATTCTATTGTATATTGTTCTTGCATTCTATTGTATATTGTTCCTGCGATGTATTGTATATTGTTCCTGCGATGTATTGTATATTGTTCCTGTGTTCTATTGTATATTGTTCTTGCAATCTATTGTATATTGTTCCTGCGATCTATTGTATATTGTTCCTGTGATCTATTGTATATTGTTCCTGCGATCTATTGTATGTTGTTCCTGTGATATATTGTATATTGTTCCTGCGATATATTGTATATTGTTCCTGTGATCTATTGTATATTGTTCCTGTGATCTATTGTATATTGTTCCTGCGATATATTGTATATTGTTCCTGTGATCTATTGTATATTGTTCCTGCGATATATTGTATATTGTTCCTGCGATGTATTGTATATTGTTCCTGTGTTCTATTGTATATTGTTCCTGCGATATATTGTATGTTGTTCCTGTGTTCTATTGTATATTGTTCCTGTGTTCTATTGTATATTGTTCCTGTGATCTATTGTATATTGTTCCTGTGATATATTGTATGTTGTTCCTGTGATATATTGTATGTTGTTCCTGTGATATATTGTATATTGTTCCTGTGATATATTGTATATTGTTCCTGTGATATATTGTTCCTGTGATCTATTGTATATTGTTCCTGCGATATATTGTATATTGTTCCTGTGATCTATTGTATATTGTTCCTGTGATCTATTGTATATTGTTCCTGTGATCTATTGTATATTGTTCCTGTGATCTATTGTATATTGTTCCTGTGATATATTGTTCCTGCGATCTATTGTATATTGTTCCTGCGATATATTGTTCCTGCAATCTATTGTATATTGTTCCTGCAATCTATTGTTCCTGCAGTCCGCCTCCGTCGTCGAGTGGTTATGGTCGCTGACTTGTATACCACTGTAACATATCATCACTGATCGTCATGGGTTCAAGCCCTGTTCAGGCCATGTCTCATTTATATGAAAAAGTTGGCAGTTTCTTACGGAGGTTGGTGCACCCAAGTACTGGTTAACCGCTGGAGCCTGCCCAGGAAAGGTGTTGTTAGGTAAACTGCCCGCCAGCGATATAGCCCAAAATGGTGCTGATGCAGGCGTAAAACCCGAAATATAACATATAACTATTGTTCCTGTAATCTGTTTTATATTGTTCCTGCGATATATTGTATATTGTTCCTGCAATCTATTGTATATTGTTCCTGCGATGTATTGTATATTGTTCCTGCGATCTATTGTATATTGTTCCTGCGATGTATTGTATATTGTTCCTGTGATCTATTGTATATTGTTCCTGCGATGTATTGTATATTGTTCCTGCGATGTATTGTATATTGTTCCTGTGTTCTATTGTATATTGTTCTTGCAATCTATTGTATATTGTTCCTGCGATATATTGTATATTGTTCCTGCAATCTATTGTATATCGTTCCTGCGATCTATTGTATGTTGTTCTTGCGATGTATTGTATATTGTTCCTGTGATCTATTGTATATTGTTCCTGCGATCTATTGTATATTGTTCCTGTGATCTATTGTATATTGTTCCTGCAATCTATTGTATATTGTTCCTGCATTCTGTTGTATATTGTTCTTGCATTCTGTTGTATATTGTTCCTGTGATCTATTGTATATTGTTCCTGCAATCTATTGTATATTGTTCCTGCGATGTATTGTATATTGTTCCTGTGTTCTATTGTATATTGTTCCTGCGATATATTGTATATTGTTCCTGCGATGTATTGTATATTGTTCCTGTGATATATTGTATATTGTTCCTGTGATCTATTGTATATTGTTCCTGTGATATATTGTATATTGTTCCTGCGATATATTGTATATTGTTCCTGTGATATATTGTATATTGTTCCTGTGATATATTGTATATTGTTCCTGTGATATATTGTTCCTGTGATCTATTGTATATTGTTCCTGTGATCTATTGTATATTGTTCCTGTGATATATTGTATATTGTTCCTGTGATATATTGTATATTGTTCCTGTAATATATTGTATATTGTTCCTGCGATCTATTGTATGTTGTTCCTGTAATATATTGTATATTGTTCCTGTGATATATTGTATATTGTTCCTGCGATATATTGTATATTGTTCCTGCGATATATTGTATGTTGTTCCTGTGATATATTGTATATTGTTCCTGCAATCTATTGTATATTGTTCCTGCGATGTATTGTATATTGTTCCTGCAATCTATTGTATATTGTTCCTGCGATCTATTGTATATTGTTCCTGCGATGTATTGTATATTGTTCCTGCGATCTATTGTATATTGTTCCTGCGATCTATTGTATATTGTTCCTGTGATATATTGTATATTGTTCCTGCGATGTATTGTATATTGTTCCTGCATTCTGTTGTATATTGTTCCTGCATTCTGTTGTATATTGTTCCTGCGATGTATTGTATATTGTTCCTGTGATCTATTGTCTATTGTTCCTGCGATCTATGTGTGATCTATTGTATATTGTTCTTGCATTCTATTGTATATTGTTCCTGTGTTCTATTGTATATTGTTCCTGCGATGTATTTTATATTGTTCCTGCGATGTATTGTATATTGTTCCTGTGATCTATTGTATATTGTTCCTGCGATGTATTGTATATTGTTCCTGTGATATATTGTATATTGTTCCTGCGATCTATTGTATATTGTTCCTGCGATGTATTGTATATTGTTCCTGCGATCTATTGTATATTGTTCCTGCGATATATTGTATATTGTTCCTGCGATATATTGTATATTGTTCCTGCGATATATTGTTCCTGCGATCTATTGTATATTGTTCCTGTGATCTATTGTATATTGTTCCTGTGATATATTGTTCCTGCGATATATTGTATATTGTTCCTGCGATGTATTGTATATTGTTCCTGCGATGTATTGTATATTGTTCCTGCATTCTATTGCATATTGTTCCTGTGTTCTATTGTATATTGTTCCTGCGATGTATTGTATATTGTTCCTGCGATATATTGTATATTGTTCCTGTGATCTATTGTATATTGTTCCTGCAATCTATTGTATATTGTTCTTGCATTCTATTGTATATTGTTCCTGTGTTCTATTGTATATTGTTCCTGCGATGTATTGTATATTGTTCCTGCGATGTATTGTATATTGTTCCTGCGATATATTGTATATTGTTCCTGTGATCTATTGTATATTGTTCCTGTGATCTATTGTATATTGTTCCTGTGATCTATTGTATATTGTTCCTGCGATCTATTGTATATTGTTCCTGTGTTCTATTGTATATTGTTCCTGTGATATATTGTATATTGTTCCTGTGATATATTGTATATTGTTCCTGTGATCTATTGTATATTGTTCCTGTGATCTATTGTATATTGTTCCTGTGTTCTATTGTATATTGTTCCTGCGATGTATTGTATATTGTTCCTGCGATATATTGTATTTTGTTCCTGCGATATATTGTATATTGATCCTGTGATATATTGTATATTGTTCCTGCGATCTATTGTATATTGTTCCTGCGATCTATTGTATATTGTTCTTGCATTCTATTGTATATTGTTCCTGCGATATATTGTATATTGTTCCTGTGATCTATTGTATATTGTTCCTGTGATCTATTGTATATTGTTCCTGCGATATATTGTATATTGTTCCTGTGATATATTGTATATTGTTCCTGTGATCTATTGTATATTGTTCCTGCGATATATTGTATATTGTTCCTGTGATATATTGTATATTGTTCCTGCGATCTATTGTATATTGTTCCTGTGATATATTGTATATTGTTCCTGCGATATATTGTTCCTGTGATATATTGTATATTGTTCCTGCGATCTATTGTATATTGTTCCTGTGATATATTGTATATTGTTCCTGCGATATATTGTATATTGTTCCTGCGATATATTGTATATTGTTCCTGCGATATATTGTATATTGTTCCTGCGATATATTGTATATTGTTCCTGCGATATATTGTATATTGTTCCTGCGATATATTGTATATTGTTCCTGCGATATATTGTATATTGTTCCTGCGATATATTGTATATTGTTCCTGCGATATATTGTATATGTTTGGATCTATTGTATATTGTTCCTGCGATCTATTGTATATTGTTCTGCTATTGTATATTGTTCCTGGTATATTGTATATTGTTCCTGCGATATATTGTATATTGTTCCTGTGATCTATTGTATATTGTTCCTGCGATATATTGTATATTGTTCCTGCGATATATTGTATATTGTTCCTGCGATCTATTGTATATTGTTCCTGTGATATATTGTATATTGTTCCTGCGATATATTGTATATTGTTCCTGCGATCTATTGTATATTGTTCCTGTGATATATTGTATATTGTTCCTGCGATATATTTGTATTGTATATTGTTCCTGCGATATATTGTATATTGTTCCTGCGATATATTGTATATTGTTCCTGTGATATATTGTATATTGTTCCTGCGATATATTGTATATTGTTCCTGCGATATATTGTATATTGTTCCTGCGATATATTGTATATTGTTCCTGCGATATATTGTATATTGTTCCTGCGATATATTGTATATTGTTCCTGCGATATATTGTATATTGTTCCTGCGATATATTGTATATTGTTCCTGCGATATATTGTATATTGTTCCTGCGATATATTGTATATTGTTCCTGCGATATATTGTATATTGTTCCTGCGATCTATTGTATATTGTTCCTGTGATCTATTGTATATTGTTCCTGCGATCTATTGTATATTGTTCCTGCGATGTATTGTATATTGTTCCTGTGTTCTATTGCATATTGTTCCTGCGTTCTATTGTATATTGTTCCTGCGTTCTATTGTATATTGTTCCTGTGTTCTATTGTATATTGTTCCTGCTTTCTATTGCATATTGTTCCTGTGTTCTATTGCAGATATGTGCAATCAACATGAGAAATGCCACGTACGACCTTGCTGCACGAGTCTTACAACAGTGTGGCAACAATCTCACCATGCTTGTGCAGTTCAACCCAGAAAGTGAGTCGAGTACATTATTTGCAACAGGAACTGTAAATGTAATAGATTTATTTAGAAGGTGTCTCCGTGGCTGAGTGGTTATGGTCGTTGACTTCAAATCACTTGCCTCTCGCTACTGCAGGTTCGAATCCCACTGGGGGTGTTGAATTCTTTCATGTGAGGAAGCTATCCAGCTGACTTGTGGAAGGTTGGTGGTTCTACCGAGGTGCCTGTCCGTGTCTGAAATACTGCTCGAAGGGTCATCCGGAGTCTTCCTCCACCAATAATAGCTGGAGAGTCGCTATATGACATAAACTGTTGATGTGACTCTAAACCCCAAAGATAAAAAATAAATGATTTAGAACAAAATAAAGCCATTAATGCATAGAAACCAGGTGTAGCCGGGATGAAGTCTCACAGCAGCTATGGTTTTGATTTAGCATTCTATGTTCACGAGTGAGATATATGTGAGATATATGTGAGATATATGTGAGATATATGTGAGATATATGTGAGATATAATTTGATCGGTTACTTAAATATTCTTTTTTATTTTAGGCTGAAATTTGTTTTTCTGATAGAAAACGATGCTTTCATACGCTAAATGGCGCTATGTCGCATTTAAACCATGTCATAAAACATGTCACTGTCTCTTGAGTCCGGAAACGTTGGTGTTGAAATTATTTCAAACTGCAGCAGCTAGGAACCATTTATGGGCTTAAAGCAGTGAGAATAAAGTGTGTTATTCCAATGCTTTGAAGTAGTTTTGTAGTTTTATTGGAAAGTATAAAATGAAAATAATTATGAAACTTCTAAACTGTTGCAATGAAGAGTTACTGCGCTTGAAGTCGTGATAGCGCAGTGGTAGAGCGTTCATTTCTGGTGTGAGAGACTCACCTGTAGCTGTTACGATTGTGCACTTAAATTCCACATTACCACTTCTCTCTCTCATGGCGATGGATTCCATCAGGAATGAGGTCTTTAGAGCGACAACTAATGTTGTAAGAACTTGTTTCGCAATCGAGTTAAAATCAATTTGTGTAAATTGAGCGGCACTGAATTGATTTGTCTTGCAGAGTTTAATGATAACAACAGCGGATCGTCGGCAGCAAGTTCAGCAAACACGTCGCCGCTGAATTCTCCTGATTCCAAGTCGAGCAAGACTCGTATATGTGTTAATGGTATTTCACAGAGAGATACACCGAAATCTCCGTCACGCGTTCATAGTCACAGGTACGACATTTTATTCTAACATGGCTTGTCAATTTGTCTGTACAGTCAAACCTGTGTTAGTGGTCACCTCTATTAAGCAGCCAACCTGTATTAAGCAGCCAGTTTTCGGATTCCCAATGTGTTCTTTTATTCTACATTTGACCTCTATTAAGCAGCCACCTGTGCCAAGCAGCCACATTCTGTGATTCCCTTGGTTGGCTGCTTAAGACAGGTTTGACTGTATACTAAAAGAAGGAATTTAACGTTTTTAAAATCTTCAATAAAACGTTGTTTATCGAGCGACATCAGACCCGTCATTTTACTAGCAAACTATGTTTGCGCTTTTTAGATATTATGGTCTTGTTGGAATCAAAATAATATTTGTGGAAGTCGTGATAGCACAGTGGATGCGCGTTCGCTTCAGGTGCGAACGGTCTGGAGTTTGAGCCCAGCTGGAGCCATTACGATTGTGCCCTTAGGCAAGGCATTTAAATTTCACATTGCCTCTTCTCTCTCCTTCATGGCGATGGATTCCATCAGGAATGAGGTCTCGAGAGTGATTAATATAAGTTGAAAGGACTTAGATCGCAATCGAGCTGAAATAAATTTGTATAAACTAAAATAATAATTGTATTTGTGAATAAAACTTTGTCGTTCTGAGAGCCGGAATGAACCACTTGCACATGGTTCATGGTTAATTCCTACAAACCATGTTTTATATACGCCAATAAATAATTGAAAGACAAATACTATTTCTTAAATAAAAGACTCCCCCCCCCCTCTCCATTCGTCATCTTATTGTGAGAAGGTGATACAAGAAAAAAGCAAACTATGATTGAAATAACTGCAATTCGGCTTCAGTGAATTTGTTGTTGCACGTTTTACATGGGCAATTATATCTCCCCTAATTTGGCCATTGCCATCTATCTGTCCGTCCGTCAGTCTGTCCTCTTTACCTTGTTTGCTCTAGATCTCCATAACCCTCGTTGGATTTTCACCAAATTTGCCAGGAAGCATTAGTAGAATGTCTAGTTGTGCATATTGTAACCTGTTCCTGTTGGAGGATTACTTTTCGGAATTATGGCCATTTGAACATTTTTATGATACCAAGATTGTCAGCTTTTAATATCCAAACCACCTTGTTGGATTTTCACCATGCTTGGCATGAAGCATCGGTATGATGCCTAGTTGTGCATATTGTAACCCTGTTATGGTTTGATGAATTTTTGCGTATTTACAGCCATTTGACATTTTTATAACACCAAACTTGTCCATGCTTCATATCCAAAACCACTTTGATTTTTACCAAATTTGGCAGGCAGCATTTCAGTGATATTCCCATTGATATCCCCAGTGATATTTCCAATTATATTTCCAATGATATCCCCAGTGATATTTCCAATTATACTCCCATTGATATCCCCAGTGATATTTCCAATTATATGTCCAGTGATATTCCCAATTATATTTCCAATGATATTCCCTGTGGTATTCCTTGTGATATTCCCAGTCATATTCTCATTGATATTCCCAGTCATATTCTCATTGATATCCCCAGTGATATTTCCAATGATATTCCCAATTATATTTCCAATGATATTTCCAGTTATATTTCCAGTTATATTCCCAGTGATATTTCCAGTGATATTTCCAGTTATATTCCCTGTGATATTGCCTGTGATATTTCCAGTGATATTCCCATTGATATCCCCAGTGATATTTCAAATGATATTCCCAATTATATTTCCAATGATATTCCCAGTGGTATTTCCAGTGATATTCCCAGTGATATCCCCAGTGATATTCCCAGTCATATTTCCTGTGATATTCTCAGTGATATTCCCAGTCATATATTTCCAGTGATATTTCCAGTGATATCCCAAGTGATATTTCCAATAATATTCCCAATTATATTTCCAATGATATTCCCTGTGGTATTCCCAGTGATATTTCCTGTGATATTCCCAGTGATATCCCCAGTGATATTCCAATGATATTCCCAATTATATTTCCAATGATATTCCCTGTGGTATTCATAGTGATATTCCCAGTGATATTTCCTGTGATATCCCCAGTGATATTTCCAATGATATTCCCAATTATATTTCCAATGATATTCCCTGTGGTATTCCCAGTGAAATTTCCTGTGATATTTCCAGTGATATTCCCAGTGATATTTCCTGTGATATATTTCCAGTGATATTTCCAGTGATATTTCCAGTGATATTTCCTGTGATATATTCGCAGTGATATTCCCAGTGATATTTCCTGTGATATATTCCCAGTGATATTTCCTGTGATATTTCCTGTGATATATTCCCAGTGATATTTCCTGTGATATTTTCGGTGATATATTCCCAGTGATATTTCCTGTGATATTCCCAGTGATATTTCCAGTTATATTCACAGTGATATTTCCTGTGATATATTCCCAGTGATATTTCCAATAATATTCCCAATTATATTTCCAATGATATTCCCTGTGGTATTCATAGTGATATTTCCTGTGATATTCCCAGTGATATTTCCTGTGATATATTCCCAGTGATATTTCCTGTGATATTTCCTGTTCTGTGATATTTCCTGTGATATTTCCTGTGATATATTCCCAGTGATATTTCCTGTGATATATTCCCAGTGATATTTCCAGTGATATATTCCCAGTGATATATTCCCAGTGATATATTCCCAGTGATATTTCCTGTGATATTTCCTGTGATATATTCCCAGTGATATTTCCTGTGATATTTCCTGTGATATATTTCCAGTGATGTATTCCCAGTGATATATTCCCAGTGATATTCCCAGTGATATTTCCTGTGATATTCCCAGTGATATTTCCTGTGATATTTCCTGTGATATATTCCCAGTGATATTCCCAGTGATATTCCCTGTGATATTTCCTGTGATATATTCCCAGTGATATTTCCTGTGATATATTCCCAGTGATATTCCCAGTGATATTCCCAGTGATATTTCCTGTGATATATTCCCAGTGATGTATTCCCAGTGATATATTCCCAGTGATATTCCCAGTGATATTTCCTGTGATATTCCCAGTGATATTTCCTGTGATATTTCCTGTGATATATTCCCAGTGATATTCCCAGTGATATTCCCTGTGATATTTCCTGTGATATATTCCCAGTGATATTTCCTGTGATATATTCCCAGTGATATTCCCAGTGATATTCCCAGTGATATTTCCTGTGATATATTCCCAGTGATATTCCCTGTGATATATTCCCAGTGATATTCCCTGTGATATATTCCCAGTGATATTCCCAGTGATATTCCCTGTGATATATTCCCAGTGATATTCCCAGTGATATTTCCTGTGATATTCCCAGTGATATTTCCTGTGATATATTCCCAGTGATATTCCCAGTGATATTCCCAGTGATATTCCCAGTGATATTCCCAGTGATATTCCCTGTGATATTCCCTGTGATATTTCCTGTGATATATTCCCAGTGATATTTCCTGTGATATTCCCAGTGATATTCCCTGTGATATATTCCCAGTGATATTCCCAGTGATATTCCCAGTGATATTTCCTGTGATATTCCCAGTGATATTTCCAGTGATATTTCCTGTGATATATTCCCAGTGATATTCCCAGTGATATTTCCAGTGATATTTCCTGTGATATATTTCCAGTGATATATTCCCAGTGATATTCCCAGTGATATTTCCTGTGATATTCCCAGTGATATTTCCTGTGATATTTCCTGTGATATATTCCCAGTGATATTCCCAGTGATATTCCCTGTGATATTTCCTGTGATATATTCCCAGTGATATTTCCTGTGATATATTCCCAGTGATATTCCCAGTGATATTCCCAGTGATATTTCCTGTGATATATTCCCAGTGATATTCCCTGTGATATATTCCCAGTGATATTCCCTGTGATATATTCCCAGTGATATTCCCAGTGATATTCCCTGTGATATATTCCCAGTGATATTCCCAGTGATATTTCCTGTGATATTCCCAGTGATATTTCCTGTGATATATTCCCAGTGATATTCCCAGTGATATTCCCAGTGATATTCCCAGTGATATTCCCAGTGATATTCCCTGTGATATTCCCTGTGATATTTCCTGTGATATATTCCCAGTGATATTTCCTGTGATATTCCCAGTGATATTCCCTGTGATATATTCCCAGTGATATTCCCAGTGATATTCCCAGTGATATTCCCAGTGATATTTCCTGTGATATATTCCCAGTGATATTCCCAGTGATATTCCCAGTGATATTCCCAGTGATATTTCCTGTGATATTCCCAGTGATATTTCCAGTGATATTTCCTGTGATATATTCCCAGTGATATTCCCAGTGATATTTCCTGTGATATATTCCCAGTGATATTCCCAGTGATATTTCCAGTGATATTCCCAGTGATATTTCCAGTGATATTTCCAGTGATATTCCCAGTGATATTTCCTGTGATATATTTCCTGTGATATATTCCCAGTGATATTTCCTGTGATATATTTCCTGTGATATATTCCCAGTGATATTTCCTGTGATATATTTCCTGTGATATATTCCCAGTGATATTTCCAGTAATATTATCTGTTTAGAATTGGACTTATGTTTATAAGAGGAGATTAATGAGGTCAAAGCAATTCAGCTGATTGTTACCTAACTGTTAAATATATTCATTCTCGGCACATTGTTACCTAACTGTTATTCATTCTCGCCACATTGTTACCTAACTGTTAAGTATATTCATTCTCGCCACATTGTTACCTAACTGTTAAGATTATTCATTCTTGCCACAGACGAAGGAATCGCCTTTGCTGCAGCTGTGAAAATTCTTATGAATTTAGCTTCAAATTATGTTTTCGTACAATTCTTCCTGTTCTTCCTGTGTTTTCTGTGTGGAAGTTTTTGCAGTGAAAAGCTCACTTTATGCAAGTTCACTGTGGTGCAAGTTTACTGGAGTGCAAGTTTAGTCTTGTGCAAGTTCACTGTGGTGCTAGTTTACTCTGGTGCAAGCTCACTGTGGTGCTTGTTTACTCTGGTGCAAGCTCATTGCGGTGCTTGTTTACTCTGGTGCAAGCTCACTGTGGTGCTAGTTTACTCTGGTGCAAGCTCACTGTGGTGCTTGTTTACTCTGGTGCAAGCTCACTGTGGTGCTTGTTTACTCTGGTGCAAGCTCATTGTGGTGCTTGTTTACTCTGGTGCAAGCTCACTGTGGTGCTTGTTTACTCTGGTGCAAGCTCACTGTGGTGCTTGTTTACTCTGGTGCAAGCTCATTGCAGTGCTCCTGTACTCTTGTGCAAGCTCATTGCAGTGTTTGTTTACTCTGGTGCAAGCTCACTGTTGTGCTAGTTTACTCTGGTGCAAGCTCATTGCAGTGCTTGTGTACTCATGTGCAAGCTCATTGCAGTGCTTGTTTACTCTGGTGCAAGCTCACTGTGGTGTTTGTTTACTCTGGTGCAAGCTCATTGCAGTGCTTGTTTACTCTGGTGCAAGCTCACTGTGGTGCTTGTTTACTCTGGTGCAAGCTCATTGCGGTGCTTGTTTACTCTTGTGCAAGCTCACTGTGGTGCTTGTTTACTCTGGTGTAAGCTCATTGTGGTGCTTGTTTACTCTGGTGCAAGCTCATTGCAGTGCTTGTTTACTCTGGTGCAAGCTCACTGTGGTGCATGTTTACTCTGGTGCAAGCTCACTGTGGTGCTTGTTTACTCTGGTGCAAGCTCATTATGGTGCTTGTTTACTCTGGTGCAAGCTCACTGTGGTGCTTGTTTACTCTGGTGCAAGCTCATTGCAGTGCTTGTGTACTCTTTTGCATTCTCATTGCAGTGCTTGTTTACTCTGGTGCAAGCTCACTGTGGTGCTAGTTTACTCTGGTGCAAGCTCATTGCAGTGCTTGTGTACTCTGGTGCAAGCTCACTGTGGTGCTTGTTTACTCTGGTGCAAGCTCATTGCGGTGCTTGTTTACTCTGGTGCAAGCTCACTGTGGTGCTAGTTTACTCTGGTGCAAGCTCATTGCAGTGCTTGTGTACTCATGTGCAAGCTCATTGCAGTGCTTGTTTACTCTGTTGCAAGCTCACTGTGGTGCTTGTTTACTCTGGTGCAAGCTCATTGCGGTGCTTGTTTACTCTGGTGCATGCTCACTGTGGTGCTTGTTTACTCTGGTGTAAGCTCATTGCGGTGCTTGTTTACTCTGGTGCATGTTTACTGTGGTGCCAGCTGAAGGGTGTATGTTTTTAAAGTGGTACACAATAACTGTTGGTGTGGGCTTGTTCTGTTCATTCCAAGGATGGTACTTATTGTGATATTGTTCATAATTGCAGTAGTTCGATGGGGAAGTATGATGCCCAGAGAAAAGTGTCGTTCAAGAAACCCAACCCAAGCGCCAGCCTTGGTATCTCTCTCACCGGCGGTAATGCTACAGGCATATTTGTACACAACATAGAGGAAGGAAGTCCGGCGTCCGGTATTAACGGCGTACACCCCGGCGACCAGATTCTAGAGGTAAATTGTTTATCGAGGTTACACAGCCAGAGTTAGGGCTATTACAAGGTCTATATATCACATCCTAATGAAACTTGCATTGGGATGGACTGATCGTTGTGGTGTAATTAGAAATGTAAATTTTGTAATGACATGTTCCAATGTTTAAAATCATGGTCACAACTTCTAACACGGTTGTTTTCGTGTAATTGTACTTGTTGCAAAAACCATTATTTATCCACTTCCCCATTTGTGAAAGCAAATGCCAGTTCTAAATAATGCTGTACAAACCACAGGCACAAGACACCAATTTTTTTTTTTGGCCTATGGTCATATATTAAGTAATGTTTAACGTTACTTACTATATGACCATAGGGCAAAAAAAATTGTGTCTTGTGCCTGTGGTACAAACCTGATGCATTTCTCATGGATTGGTAAAATATTCCGTTTTATGAAAAACTGTTTTCAAAGTTTAATATAGTGGAAGTCGCTTCAGGTGCGAAAGGTCCGGAGTTTGAGCCCCGTTGGAGCCGTTATGATTGTGCCCTTAGGCAAGGCATTTAAATTCGACATTGCCTCTTCTATCTCCCTCGTGGCGATGGATTCCATTAGGAATGAGGTCTCGAGAGTGATTAATATAAGTTGAAAGTACTTGTTTCGCAATCGAGCTAAATTAAATTTGTATAAACACATTAAGTTTAATTTCCGTGATTTATACAATTTATATACTTGTGCTCAGGTGGGAAACTAAAAGTTGCTTGCTGAGGGAATTTAGGAAAATTCTAAGCATTTATAAGATTTTTGTCTTATTAATTTGCAGTACAATGGCATAGACTTCACTCGAGCTACTGCAGAACAGGCATACCGGCACCTGCATGAACCATGCTCCTCTGTCCGGTTCCGGGTTCGGTACCATCCATCCTGTAAGTTTATATTTTACTCTATAGGTGATTGAGGAATGTTTGTCCTCATTCCTGTGAGAATCTGAGTCACTAAGAAGCAAGAATAATAGTCGAATCTACCAGCTTTTAATGCAAGAGTATAGGAACTATCTGTATTATTGTAACCTGTTTGTACTTGGTAGGGAAACCAGCCTGTATTTGTTGGGGAATCCATTCTGAATTTGGTTTGGGAACCATCCTGTGATAACGAAGCCTTATGATAACGAAGCCTGTATTTGATATAGGAGACATTCTGTGTTTGACCATCCTGTATTTTGTATGGGATCAATTCCGTATTTGATTATGGATCCATTCTGTATTTGGTGGGGGAACCATTCTGTATTAGATTTGGGAACCATTCTGTATTTGGTTGGGGAACCATCCTATATGTAGTTTGCCTGTGGTCGAGTGGTTAAGGTCGCTGACTTGTATACCACTGTAACCAATCATCACTGATAGTCACGGGTTCGGATAGATTACAGACAGTGTGGATAGATTACTGTGTGGATAGATTACTGTGTGATAGATTACTGTGTGGATAGATAGATTACTGTGTGGATAGATTACTGTGTGGATAAATTACTGTGTGGATAGATTACTGTGTGGATAGATTACTGTGTGGATAGATTACTGTGTGGATATATTACTGTGTGGATATATAACTGTGTGGATATATTACTGTGTGGATAGATTACTGTGTGGATAGATTACTGTGTGGATAGATCACTCTGTGGATATATTACTGTGTGGATAGATTACTGTGTGGATATATTACTGTGTGGATAGATTACTGTGTGGACAGATTACTGTGTGGACAGATTACTGTGTGGATAGATAGATTACTGTGTGGATAGATAGATTACTGTGTGGATAGATAGATTACTGTGTGGATAGATTACTGTGTGGATAGATTACTGTGTGGATAGATTACTGTGTGGACAGATTACTGTGTGGATAGATTACTGTGTGGATAGATTACTGTGTGGATAGATTACTGTGATTACTGTGTGGACAGATTACTGTGTGGACAGATTACTGTGTGGATATATTACTGTGTGGACAGATTACTGTGTGGATAGATTACTGTGTGGATATATTACTGTGTGGATATATTACTGTGTGGATAGATTACTGTGTGGATAGATTACTGTGTGGATATATTACTGTGTGGATAGATTACTGTGTGGACAGATTACTGTGTGGATATATTACTGTGTGGATAGATAACTGTGTGGATAGATAACTGTGTGGATAGATTACTGTATGGATAGATTACTGTGTGGATAGATTACTGTGTGGATAGATTACTGTGTGGATAGATTACTGTATGGATAGATAACTGTGTGGATATATTACTGTATGGATAGATTACTGTATGGATAGATTACTGTGTGGATAGATTACTGTGTGGATAGATTACTGTGTGGATAGATCACTCTGTGGATAGATTACTGTTTGGATAGATCACTCTGTGGATAGATTACTGTGTGGATATATTACTGTGTGGATAGATTACTGTGTGGACAGATTACTGTGTGGACAGATCACTGTGTGGATAGATTACTGTGTGGATAGATTACTGTGTAGATAGATTACTGTGTGGATAGATAGATTACTGTGTGGACAGATTACTGTGTGGATAGATCACTCTGTGGACATATTACTGTGTGGATATATTACTGTGTAGATAGATTACTGTGTGGATAGATTACTGTGTGGATAGATTACTGTGTGGACAGATTACTATGTGGATATATTACTGTGTGGATATATTACTGTGTGGATAGATTACTGTGTGGATAGATTACTGTGATTACTGTGTGGACAGATTACTGTGTGGACAGATTACTGTGTGGATATATTACTGTGTGGACAGATTACTGTGTGGATATATTACTGTGTGGATAGATTACTGTGTGGATAGATAACTGTGTGGATAGATTACTGTGTGGATATATTACTGTGTGGATATATTACTGTGTGGATAGATTACTGTGTGGATAGATAACTTATGAATGAACTGTTTATTTCCTAATGGACTTTAGTTTCTGGTGCAGTTATTTACTGATATTGTGCGATGTTAATTCCAGTGTATAACAAGGTACGCAGTAAGAAGGTTGTCGACTCTATTTATGTGCGGGCAATGATCGACCACACAGCCGATAAGGATAAGGAAGGGGAGCTGGGCTTCCGGAAAGATGACCTCCTACATATTGAGGACACAATGTATAAAGGTCAGAAAGGGGTGTGGTATGCGTGGCTCATCAGCGAGGACGGGCAGAAGATTAAGGGTGGCACAATTCCGAGTAAGGACCGGTAAGTGTCCAAAATTATTACGACTAGTATTTGTTTCTTTTTGGGTTTAAAACCATCGTGACAGGTAGGTTATATCATAATAGGGTGTTTCTTGCTTTTATTAGCAGTATTAGGGCATGGGCGGGTGCCCAGGTTGAACCACTGGCCTGCTGGATATATTCCTCACATGAAGGAATTTGACATTCCTGATAGGATTCAAATCTACAATGATAAGAAACCCGAAATAGAATGTTCCAGACTTTCGGCATCTACGCTAACTTTAAACACAGCCAATGTAGTTCATACCCCGATGGAAACTATTAACCCGCGATTCATTACATTAATTCATTACTTATATTTACATTAATTATTGTTTTCAATGACACAAAGAAAATATAGCACACTTTGCATTTAAAATGTTTTTAGTCCAGATTTGCAACATACTGTGTGCCGGAACAGGTAAATAGATCATCACTGGAAAAACGTAAACTATAAGATACGCCTGCATATCATTAGTAGGGAACCCTTGTGCAAAATTGTATACAATCGAAGGCAATGCAATAGCGATGTAAATATTGCAGGTTGGAGGATGTCCTCTCACTACACAGAAGCACGTCCGAGAATCTCAGTCTCCATGATTCCGAGGAGTATAAAACGCCGGCAAGACGCGGATCTGGCTCGGCTCGTAGAAGCTTTTTCCGTAGGAACAAGAAACACCAGCGGACTGGATCCAAGGACAGCCGAGACTTTAATTCTTTTTCCGATGTATCATTGAACAGTGATTCCTTGCCAGGTCTTGATGGTCAGTGTGTTTGTGGTTTGATAGATGTTTAGTGTAAACAGTCTTTATTTTGTTGAATAAACAGTCAGGTATAAATAATACAGTCAAACCTGCATTAGTGGTCACCTCTGTTAAGCAGCCAACCTGTATTAAGCAGCCAGTATCCAGCTTCCCAATATGTTGATTTATTATACATTTGACCTCTATTAAGCAGCCACCTGTGCTAAGCAGCCACTTTCTGTGATTCCCTTGGCTGGCTGCTTAAGACAGGTTTGACTGTACATACAGAAATGAGGAACAGACCAATATGTAGTCGAGTGGTAACACACTGGATTGGTAATCCAGGGATCGCAGGTTCGATCCCCCGTCTGACCCTAATAAAATTAAGTCTTTCAGGTGGGACTTTAAACCGAGGTCTTGTGTCGGTGCTTTACACCGTGCACGTAAAAGAACCAGAGGAGATTCTGGAATGGGTCTCTCTCTGTATCATTGCACTATCCTCCAACAATATAAAATGACTAATCTCTTCAGGAGGCGTCGCTCATATGGGCAACCGGTAGCGACGATATTTAAACATAAAACACACACATAGGATTGAGGAGATGTGGGTTGTGTCTATGTTGTGTCTGACTTTATTCTGAGCGTTTGTATGTCTACTATTGTGTCACTGTATATGTACAGTCAAACCTGTTAAGCAGCCAACCAAGGGAATCACAGAAAGTGGCTGTTTAGCACAGGTGGCTCCTTAATAGAGGTTAAATGTCTAATGAAACACTATATTTGGGAATCTGGAAACTGTTTGTCTATGATAAAACACTATATTGGGGAATGTGGAAACTGTTTGTCTATGATAAAACACTATATTGGGGAATGTGGAAACTGTTTGTCTATGATAAAACATTATATTGGGGAATGTGGAAACTTGTTGCCTAATGGAGGTGACCACTAACCCAGGTTTGATTATGTGATATGAGTAATTGTGCCGCTTCTGTGTGTGTAAGGGCTAAAACAGAACATTGCACAATGACAGGCTTATCTGTGTGTAAGGGTTAAAACAGAACCATTGCACAATGACAGGCTTATCTGTGTGTGTAAGGGCTAAAACAGAACTATTGCACAATGACAGGCTTATCTGTGTGTGTAAGGATTAAAACTAGGGATGGCAACGAATAGTGATTTAGGGATTCGAATATTCGGTCGGGAAGATATTCGAATATTCGTTTTAATTCTATGAAAAAACTCAAAATATCTCAATGTATCTATCTGTATGTATAGTATTACAGGTTACACGGTATTTAAGGGACCATAGTGTGCTGTATGTATAGTATTACAGGTTACACGGTATTTAAGGGACCATAGTGTGCTGTATGTATAGTAGTACAGGTTACACGGTATTTAAGGTGCCATAGTGTGCTGTATGTATAGTATTACAGGTTACACGGTATTTAAGGTGCCATAGTGTGCTGTATGTATAGTATTACAGGTTACACGGTATTTAAGGGACCATAGTGTGCTGTATGTATAGTATTACAGGTTACACAGTATTTAAGGGATCATAGTGTGCTGTATGTATAGTATTACAAGTTACACGGTATTTAAGGTGCCATAGTGTGCTGTATGTATAGTATTACAGGTTACACAGTATTTAAGGGATCATAGTGTGCTGTATGTATAGTATTACAGGTTACACGGTATTTAAGGGGCCATAGTGTGCTGTATGTATAGTATTACAGGTTACACGGTATTTAAGGGGCCATAGTGTGCTGTATGTATAGTATTACAGGTTACACGGTATTTAAGGGGCCATAGTGTGCTGTATGTATAGTATTACAGGTTACACAGTATTTAAGGGGCCATAGTGTGCTGTATGTATAGTATTACAGGTTACACAGTATTTAAGGGGCCATAGTGTGCTGTATGTATAGTATTACAGGTTACACAGTATTTAAGGGGCCATAGTGTGCTGTATGTATAGTATTACAGGTTACACAGTATTTAAGGGGCCATAGTGTGCTGTATGTATAGTATTACAGGTTACACAGTATTTAAGGGGCCATAGTGTGCTGTATGTATAGTATTACAGGTTACACAGTATTTAAGGGGCCATAGTGTGCTGTATGTATAGTATTACAGGTTACACAGTATTTAAGGGACCATAGTGTGCTGTATGTATAGTATTACAGGTTACACGGTATTTAAGGGACCATAGTGTGCTGTATGTATAGTATTACAGGTTACACGGTATTTAAGGGATCATAGTGTGCTGTATGTATAGTATTACAGGTTACACGGTATTTAAGGGGCCATAGTGTGCTGTATGTATAGTATTACAGGTTACACAGTATTTAAGGGACCATAGTGTGCTGTATGTATAGTATTACAGGTTACACAGTATTTAAGGGGCCATAGTGTGCTGTATGTATAGTATTACAGGTTACACAGTATTTAAGGGGCCATAGTGTGCTGTATGTATAGTATTACAGGTTACACGGTATTTAAGGGATCATAGTGTGCTGTATGTATAGTATTACAGGTTACACAGTATTTAAGGGACCATAGTGTGCTGTATGTATAGTATTACAGGTTACACAGTATTTAAGGGGCCATAGTGTGCTGTATGTATAGTATTACAGGTTACACAGTATTTAAGGGGCCATAGTGTGCTGTATGTATAGTATTACAGGTTACACAGTATTTAAGGGGCCATAGTGTGCTGTATGTATAGTATTACAGGTTACACAGTATTTAAGGGGCCATAGTGTGCTGTATGTATAGTATTACAGGTTACACAGTATTTAAGGGGCCATAGTGTGCTGTATGTATAGTATTACAGGTTACACAGTATTTAAGGGGCCATAGTGTGCTGTATGTATAGTATTACAGGTTACACAGTATTTAAGGGGCCATAGTGTGCTGTATGTATAGTATTACAGGTTACACAGTATTTAAGGGGCCATAGTGTGCTGTATGTATAGTATTACAGGTTACACAGTATTTAAGGGGCCATAGTGTGCTGTATGTATAGTATTACAGGTTACACAGTATTTAAGGGGCCATAGTGTGCTGTATGTATAGTATTACAGGTTACACGGTATTTAAGGGATCATAGTGTGCTGTATGTATAGTATTACAGGTTACACGGTATTTAAGGGATCATAGTGTGCTGTATGTATAGTATTACAGGTTACACGGTATTTAAGGGGCCATAGTGTGCTGTATGTTTAGTATTACAGGTTACACAGTATTTAAGGGGCCATAGTGTGCTGTATGTATAGTAGTACAGGTTACACGGTATTTAAGGGATTATAGTGTGCTGTATGTATAGTATTACAGGTTACACAGTATTTAAGGGATCATAGTGTGCTGTATGTATAGTATTACAGGTTACACAGTATTTAAGGGGACATAGTGTGCTGTATGTATAGTATTACAGGTTACACAGTATTTAAGGGACCATAATGTGCTGTATGTATAGTATTACAGGTTACACGGTATTTAAGGGGCCATAGTGTGTTGTATGTATAGTATTACAGTTACACGGTATTTAAGGGGCCATAGTGTGTTGTATGTATAGTATTACAGTTACACGGTATTTAAGGGGCCATAGTGTGCTGTATGTATAGTATTACAGGTTACACAGTATTTAAGAGATCCTGCCTGCACTCTATTGTGTCGTTACATATATAATCATAACAGTAATAAATTAATTTGGGCTCTCCGATTAGCGCGCTCGCTTCCCACCAATGCAACCCGGGTTCGATCTTTGGACCATGAAGTATGTGAGATGGTACGATGGTTACCAGATCGGACAGGTGGGTTTCCTCCGGGTACTCCAGTTTCCTCCCACACGAATGACCACATTTACGCTTTCATCAGCTCCAACGAGAGTGATTAATAGTTGTTAAAACTTGCTTCGCAATCGTTGTAAAATAAATAAAGCTTAAAAAAAAGAAACCATATAGCAACAAATAAACTGCGTTTATCTATACACTACTCGTTTACCTATACACTACTCGTTTACCTATACATTACTCATTTACCTATACATTACTCGTTTACCTATACATTACTCGTTTACCTATACACTACTCGTTTACCTATACACTACTCGTTTACCTATACACTACTCGTTTACCTATACATTACTCGTTTACCTATACATTACTCGTTTACCTATACATTACTCGTTTACCTATACATTACTCGGTGTTATTTGTTCACAGATACTAGTATTGCACTAATATTTGGTCTGGATTTACGTTTGTGTGATATTTTATTTTTCAGATTTGGCAGTGTATGCATACCATAGTGTAGAAAAACTAGAATGTAAGTTAATGCAGAACTACTTGTTTACCCCTTTCCTTCATAGAGATTTAGGTTAATATACTATTATATCTACATATAAACGACAGCCATTTAAACCCTTTCCTTCATAGAGATTTAGGTTAATATACTATTATATCTCCATACAAACGACAGCCATTTAACCCTTTCCTTCATAGAGATTTAGGTTAATATACTATTATATCTACATATAAACGACAGCCATTTAACCCTTTCCTTCATAGAGATTTAGGTTAATATACTATTATATCTCCATACAAACGACAGTCATTTAACCCTTTCCTTCATAGAGATTTAGGTTAATATACTATTATATCTACATATAAACGACAGCCATTTAACCCTTTCCTTCATAGAGATTTAGGTTAATATACTATTATATCTACATATAAACGACAGCCATTTAACCCTTTCCTTCATAGAGATTTAGGTTAATATACTATTATATCTACATATAAACGACAGCCATTTAACCCTTTCCTTCATAGAGATTTAGGTTAATATACTATTATATCTCCATACAAACGACAGCCATTTAACCCTTTCCTTCATAGAGATTTAGGTTAATATACTATTATATCTCCATACAAACGACAGCCATTTAACCCTTTCCTTCATAAAGATTTAGGTTAATATACTATTATATCTCCATATAAACGACAGCCATTTAACCCTTTCCTTCATAAAGATTTAGGTTAATATACTATTATATCTCCATACAAACGACAGCCATTTAACCCTTTCCTTCATAGAGATTTAGGTTAATATACTATTATATCTCCATACAAACGACAGCCATTTAACCCTTTCCTTCATAGAGATTTAGGTTAATATACTATTATATCTCCATACAAACGACAGCCATTTAACCCTTTCCTTCATAAAGATTTAGGTTAATATACTATTATATCTCCATACAAACGACAGCCATTTAACCCTTTCCGTCATAAAGATTTAGGTTAATATACTATTATATCTCCATACAAACGACAGCCATTTAACCCTTTATCTTTAACATTGGTTTTACTACTACATTGTAAATGTATGTTGTATTGGTAATGGCGTCAAGAGGTGCTTCTATGAGAGAATGGGTTAATAATAAATTACCATTATTTGTAGACGTTTTACATTTCATATTAAATACCTAAATTTTCAGATTAGTTCATTCTTGAGAAAGTACATTTTGCCATTTGAAAATTATTGACAGTGGAGATTCTGATGATCGAGACCTGTGGGTGGGGTTGGGCTTTGTTGTGGACGAGTGGTTACGGTCATTGACTTCAAATCGCTAGCCCCTCACCGCTGTAGGTTCAAATCCCACTTGTGTTGCTGAATTCTTTCAAGTGATGAAGCTATCCAGCTGGCTTGCAGTAGGTCGGTGGTTCTACCTTTGTGCCTGAAATACTGCTCGGAGGGACAACCGGGATTTTTCTCCACCAATAGTAGATGGAGTCGCCATACGTTAACGCCCCCCCCCCCCCATCATGTTACTGGACAGCTTCTGTGGATCCACACTGTTTGCAAATGTTTACCTTATATCGGTCTGTAGTGTTGAATGGATTGAGTGGAATTCAGTCTTAGTAAATTCCTTAGAATATCTCGGTGTGCAGCACATTCTTAGTAAACTGCTTAGAATATCTCGGTGTGCAGCACATTCTAAGTAAACTGCTTAGAATATCTAGGTGTGCAGCACATTCTAAGTAAACTGCTTAGAATATCTCGGTGTGCAGCACATTCTAAGTAAACTGCTTAGAATATCTCAGTGTGCAGCACATTCTAAGTAAACTGCTTAGAATATCTCGGTGTGCAGCATATTCTAAGTAAACTGCTTAGAATATCTCGGTGTACAGCACATTCTGGAGCCGTTACGATTGTGCTCTTAGCCAATGCATTTAAATTCCACGTTGTCTCTTCTTTCTACCTCTTGGCGATGCATTCCATCAAGAACGAGGTCTCGAGAGTGATTAATACAAGTTGAAAGAACTTGTTTCGCAATCGTGCTAAAATAAATTGGTATAAGCTGCAGCATGACACTGCATGCTGATCAGGATCTATGTTGTTTGCTACATTGCCAAGTGTCTTAGCAAGATCATCTGAATAGCAAACAGCATAGAGCCTGATCAGATGGCACATTGCGACTGATCTGGCTCTTATGTTCTGGGCAAATACTGTTTGAACGGTATCCAGAATCAAATGGGTTAACAAACTACGAGTTAATTGTAAGCAATAGGTGGGGCTATAAGTGCAATCTGATTGGTTACTTTGTTTACAGATAAGAAGACACGACCTGTGGTACTAATCGCTCCGCTGGCGGATGCACTCATACAGAAATTATCCTCAGAATCTCCCGATAAATACTTCTACTGTGAACCATGTGAGTATATTACCTGTATCGTATAGGCCCGATGATTTGTCTGTAGGTCATTAGGTTAGAAGGCCCATGATGTCAACATGTGCATAAAACAAGACCTGTATCATATAGGCCCGATGATTTGTCTGTAGGTCATTAGGTTAGAAGGCCCATGATGTCAACATGTGCATAAAACAAGACCTGTATCAGATAGGCCCGATGATTTGTCTGTAGGTCATTAGGTTAGAAGGCCCATGATGTCAACATGTGCATAAAACAAGACCTGTATCATATAGGCCCGATGATTTGTCTGTAGGTCATTAGGTTAGAAGGCCCATGATGTCAACATGTGCATAAAACAAGACCTGTATCAGATAGGCCCGATGATTTGTCTGTAGGTCATTAGGTTAGAAGGCCCATGATGTCAACATGTGCATAAAACAAGACCTGTATCGTATAGGCCCGATGTTTTGTCTGTAGGTCATTAGGTTAGAAGGCCCATGATATCAACATGTGCATAAAACAAGACCTGTATCATATAGGCCCCATGTTTTGTCTGTAGGTCATTAGGTTAGAAGGCCCATGATGTCAACATGTGCATAAAACAGGACCTGTATCGTATAGGCCCGATGTTTTGTCTGTAGGTCATTAGGTTAGAAGGCCCATGATGTCAACATGTGCATAAAACAGGACCTGTATCGTATAGGCCCGATGTTTTGTCTGTAGGTCATTAGGTTAGAAGGCCCATGATGTCAACATGTGCATAAAACAGGACCTGTATCGTATAGGCCCGATGTTTTGTCTGTAGGTCATTAGGTTAGAAGGCCCATGATGTCAACATGTGCATAAAACAAGACCTGTATCGTATAGGCCCGATGTTTTGTCTGTAGGTCATTAGGTTAGAAGGCCCATGATGTCAACATGTGCATAAAACAAGACCTGTATCATATAGGCCCGATGTTTTGTCTGTAGGTCATTAGGTTAGAAGGCCCATGATGTCAACATGTGCATAAAACAAGACCTGTATCATATAGGCCCGATGTTTTGTCTGTAGGTCATTAGGTTAGAAGGCCCATGATGTCAACATGTGCATAAAACAAGACCTGTATCATATAGGCCCGATGTTTTGTCTGTAGGTCATTAGGTTAGAAGGCCCATGATGTCAACATGTGCATAAAACAAGACCTGTATCATATAGGCCTGATGTTTTGTCTGTAGGTCATTAGGTTAGAAGGCCCATGATGTCAACATGTGCATAAAACAAGACCTGTATCGTATAGGCCCGATGTTTTGTCTGTAGGTCATTAGGTTAGAAGGCCCATGATGTCAACATGTGCATAAAACAAGACCTGTATCGTATAAGCCTGCTGTTTTGTCTGTAGGTCATTAGATTAGAAGGCCCATGATGTCAGTCAACATGTGCATAAAACAAGACCTGTATCATATAGGCCCGATGATTTGTCTGTAGGTCATTAGGTTAGAAGGCCCATGATGTCAACATGTGCATAAAACAAGACCTGTATCATATAGGCCTGCTGTTTTGTCTGTAGGTCATTAGGTTAGAAGGCCCATGATGTCAACATGTGCATAAAACAAGACCTGTATCGTATAAGCCTGCTGTTTTGTCTGTAGGTCATTAGGTTAGAAGGCCCATGATGTCAACATGTGCATAAAACAAGACCTGTATCATATAGGCCCGATGATTTGTCTGTAGGTCATTAGGTTAGAAGGCCCATGATGTCAACATGTGCATAAAACAAGACCTGTATCATATAGGCCCGATGATTTGTCTGTAGGTCATTAGGTTAGAAGGCCCATGATGTCAACATGTGCATAAAACAAGACCTGTATCAGATAGGCCCGATGATTTGTCTGTAGGTCATTAGGTTAGAAGGCCCATGATGTCAACATGTGCATAAAACAAGACCTGTATCATATAGGCCCGATGATTTGTCTGTAGGTCATTAGGTTAGAAGGCCCATGATGTCAACATGTGCATAAAACAAGACCTGTATCATATAGGCCCCATGTTTTGTCTGTAGGTCATTAGGTTAGAAGGCCCATGATGTCAACATGTGCATAAAACAAGACCTGTATCGTATAGGCCCGATGTTTTGTCTGTAGGTCATTAGGTTAGAAGGCCCATGATGTCAACATGTGCATAAAACAAGACCTGTATCGTATAGGCCCGATGTTTTGTCATTAGGTTAGAAGGCCCATGATGTCAACATGTGCATAAAACAGGACCTGTATCGTATAGGCCCGATGTTTTGTATGTAGGTCATTAGGTTAGAAGGCCCATGATGTCAACATGTGCATAAAACAGGACCTGTATCGTATAGGCCCGATGTTTTGTCTGTAGGTCATTAGGTTAGAAGGCCCATGATGTCAACATGTGCATAAAACAAGACCTGTATCGTATAGGCCCGATGTTTTGTCTGTAGGTCATTAGGTTAGAAGGCCCATGATGTCAACATGTGCATAAAACAAGACCTGTATCATATAGGCCCGATGTTTTGTCTGTAGGTCATTAGGTTAGAAGGCCCATGATGTCAACATGTGCATAAAACAAGACCTGTATCATATAGGCCCGATGTTTTGTCTGTAGGTCATTAGGTTAGAAGGCCCATGATGTCAACATGTGCATAAAACAAGACCTGTATCATATAGGCCCGATGTTTTGTCTGTAGGTCATTAGGTTAGAAGGCCCATGATGTCAACATGTGCATAAAACAAGACCTGTATCATATAGGCCCGATGTTTTGTCTGTAGGTCATTAGGTTAGAAGGCCCATGATGTCAACATGTGCATAAAACAAGACCTGTATCGTATAGGCCCGATGTTTTGTCTGTAGGTCATTAGGTTAGAAGGCCCATGATGTCAACATGTGCATAAAACAAGACCTGTATCGTATAGGCCTGCTGTTTTGTCTGTAGGTCATTAGGTTAGAAGGCCCATGATGTCAACATGTGCATAAAACAAGACCTGTATCGTATAAGCCTGCTGTTTTGTCTGTAGGTCATTAGGTTAGAAGGCCCATGATGTCAACATGTGCATAAAACAAGACCTGTATCATATAGGCCCGATGTTTTGTCTGTAGGTCATTAGGTTAGAAGGCCCATGATGTCAACATGTGCATAAAACAAGACCTGTATCATATAGGCCCGATGATTTGTCTGTAGGTCATTAGGTTAGAAGGCCCATGATGTCAACATGTGCATAAAACAAGACCTGTATCATATAGGCCTGCTGTTTTGTCTGTAGGTCATTAGGTTAGAAGGCCCATGATGTCAGTCAACATGTGCATAAAACAAGACCTGTATCATATAGGCCCGATGATTTGTCTGTAGGTCATTAGGTTAGAAGGCCCATGATGTCAACATGTGCATAAAACAAGACCTGTATCATATAGGCCTGCTGTTTTGTCTGTAGGTCATTAGGTTAGAAGGCCCATGATGTCAGTCAACATGTGCATAAAACAAGACCTGTATCGTATAAGCCTGCTGTTTTGTCTGTAGGTCATTAGGTTAGAAGGCCCATGATGTCAACATATGCATAAAACAAGACCTGTATCATATAGGCCCGATGTTTTGTCTGTAGGTCATTAGGTTAGAAGGCCCATGATGTCAACATGTGCATAAAACAAGACCTGTATCATATAGGCCCGATGATTTGTCTGTAGGTCATTAGGTTAGAAGGCCCATGATGTCAACATGTGCATAAAACAAGACCTGTATCAGATAGGCCTGCTGTTTTGTCTGTAGGTCATTAGGTTAGAAGGCCCATGATGTCAGTCAACATGTGCATAAAACAAGACCTGTATCATATAGGCCCGATGATTTGTCTGTAGGTCATTAGGTTAGAAGGCCCATGATGTCAACATGTGCATAAAACAAGACCTGTATCATATAGGCCTGCTGTTTTGTCTGTAGGTCATTAGGTTAGAAGGCCCATGATGTCAGTCAACATGTGCATAAAACAAGACCTGTATCGTATAAGCCTGCTGTTTTGTCTGTAGGTCATTAGGTTAGAAGGCCCATGATGTCAACATGTGCATAAAACAAGACCTGTATCGTATAAGCCTGCTGTTTTGTCTGTAGGTCATTAGGTTAGAAGGCCCATGATGTCAACATGTGCATAAAACAAGACCTGTATCATATAGGCCCGATGTTTTGTCTGTAGGTCATTAGGTTAGAAGGCCCATGATGTCAACATGTGCATAAAACAAGACCTGTATCATATAGGCCCGATGTTTTGTCTGTAGGTTATTAGGTTAGAAGGCCCATGATGGCAACATGTGCATAAAACAAGCTGATCAGTGGCACAACATTTTATTGTGAAAATCTTCAAATAAAGGTCATACAAACGAAGAGAAGGGCCTGTATTATGATACCCAATTACATTTGGTTTTTAAAATATTTCGAGAAATATTATATTTTGTTAATAAATAAATATTTAGTGAGATGGTAGTTCCAATGTGTCTGCAATAATTGCATGTATAATACAATGTGTATGCATATAAACCGTATCTGAACATACAAAACAGATGGATCTGTAGTCCAATGGTAACACTGAATCAAATAGGCGAGATCCCTTGACTCAATCAATAGGTCAGATCCCTTGACTGAATCAAATAGGCGAGATCCCTTGACTGAATCAAATAGGCGAGATCCCTTGACTGAATCAATAGGCGAGATTCCTTGACTGAATCAATAGGCGAGATCCCTTGACTGAATCAATAGGCGAGATCCCTTGACTGAATCAATAGGTCAGATCCCTTGACTGAATCAATAGGTCAGATCCCTCGACTGAATCAATAGGTCAGATCCCTTGACTGAATCAATAGGTCAGATCCCTTGACTGAATCAATAGGTCAGATCCCTTGACTGAATCAAATAGACGAGATCCCTTGACTGAATCAATAGGTCAGATCCCTTGACTGAATCAAATAGGCGAGATCCCTTGACTGAATCAATAGCAGATCCTTGACTGAATCAATAGGCGAGATCCCTTGACTGAATCAATAGGTCAGATCCCTTGACTGAATCAATAGGCGAGATCCCTTGACTGAATCAATAGGTCAGATCCCTTGACTGAATCAATAGGCGAGATCCCTTGACTGAATCAATAGGTCAGATCCCTTGACTGAATCAATAGGCGAGATCCCTTGACTGAATCAATAGGTCAGATCCCTTGACTGAATCAATAGGCGAGATCCCTTGACTGAATCAATAGGCGAGATCTCTTGACTGAATCAATAGGCGAGATCTCTTGACTGAATCAATAGGTCAGATCCCTCGACTGAATCAAATAGGCGAGATCCCATGACTGAATCAAATAGGCGAGATCCCTTGACTGAATCAATGGGTCAGATCCCTTGACTGAATCAAATAGACGAGATCTCTTGACTGAATCAATAGGCGAGATCCCTTGACTGAATCAAATAGACGAGATCTCTTGACTGAATCAAATAGGCGAGATCTCTTGACTGAATCAAATAGACGAGATCCCTTGACTGAATCAAATAGGCAAGATCTCTTGACTGAATCAATAGGCGAGATCCCTTGACTGAATCAAATAGGCGAGATCTCTTGACTGAATCAATAGGCGAGATCCCTTGACTGAATGAATAGGTCAGATCCCTCGACTGAATCAATAGGTCAGATCCCTCGACTGAATCAATAGGCGAGATCTCTTGACTGTATCAAATAGACGAGATCCCTTGACTGAATCAAATAGGCGAGATCCCTTGACTGAATCAATAGGCGAGATCCCTTGCCTGAATCAATAGGCGAGCTCCCTTGACCGAATCAATAGGCGAGATCTCTTGACTGAATCAATAGGCGAGATCCCTTGACTGAATCAAATAGGCGAGGCGAGATCCCTTGACTGAATCAATAGGCGAGGCGAGATCCCTTGACTGAATCAATAGGCGAGGCGAGATCCCTTGACTGAATCAATAGGCGAGATCTCTTGACTGAATCAATAGGCGAGATCCCTTGACTGAATCAAATCAATAGGCGAGATCCCTTGACTGAATCAATAGGCGAGATCCCTTGACTGAATCAATAGGCGAGATCCCTTGACTGAATCAAATAGGCGAGATCTCTTGACTGAATCAATAGGCGAGATCCCTTGACTGAATCAATAGGCGAGATCCCTTGACTGAATCAATAGGCGAGATCCCTTGACTGAATCAATAGGCGAGATCCCTTGACTGAATCAATAGGCGAGGCGAGATCCCTTGACTGAATCAATAGGCGAGGCGAGATCCCTTGACTGAATCAATAGGCGAGATCCCTTGACTGAATCAAATAGGCGAGATCCCTTGACTGAATCAATAGGTCAGATCCCTTGACTGAATCAATAGGCGAGATCCCTTGACTGAATCAATAGGTCAGATCCCTTGACTGAATCAATAGGTCAGATCCCTCGACTGAATCAATAGGTCAGATCCCTCGAGTGAATCAAATAGGCGAGATCTCTTGACTGAATCAAATAGGCGAGATCCCTTGACTGAATCAAATAGACGAGATCTCTTGACTGAATCAAATAGGCGAGATCCCTTGACTGAATCAAATAGGCGAGATCCCTTGACTGAATCAATAGGCGAGATCCCTTGACTGAATCAATAGGCAAGATCTCTTGACTGAATCAATAGGTCAGATCCCTCGACTGAATCAATAGGTCAGATCCCTCGACGGAATCAAATAGGCGAGATCCCATGACTGAATCAATAGGTCAGATCCCTTGACTGAATCAATAGGCGAGATCCCTTGACTGAATCAATAGGTCAGATCCCTTGACTGAATCAATAGGTGAGATCCCTTGACTGAATCAATAGGTGAGATCCCTTGACTGAATCAATAGGTCAGATCCCTTGACTGAATCAATAGGTGAGATCCTGACTGAATCAATAGGCGAGATCCCTTGACTGAATCAATAGGTCAGATCCCTTGACTGAATCAATAGGCGAGATCCCTTGACTGAATCAATAGGTCAGATCCCTTGACTGAATCAATAGGCGAGATCTCTTGACTGAATCAATAGGCGAGATCCCTTGACTGAATCAATAGGCGAGATCCCTTGACTGAATCAATAGGCGAGATCCATTGCCTGAATCAATAGGCGAGATCCCATGACTGAATCAATAGGTCAGATCCCTTGACTGAATCAATAGGCGAGATCCCTTGACTGAATCTGGCGGATTTGACTGATCAATAGGTCAGATCCCTTGACTGAATCAATAGGTCAGATCCCTTGACTGAATCAATAGGCGAGATCCCTTGACTGAATCAATAGGTCAGATCCCTTGACTGAATCAATAGGCGAGATCCCTTGACTGAATCAATAGGTCAGATCCCTTGACTGAATCAATAGGCGAGATCCCTTGACTTAATCAATAGGCGAGATCTCTTGACTGAATCAATAGGCGAGATCTCTTGACTGAATCAATAGGTCAGATCCCTCGACTGAATCAATAGGTCAGATCCCTCGACTGAATCAAATAGGCGAGATCCCATGACTGAATCAAATAGGCGAGATCCCTTGACTGAATCAATGGGTCAGATCCCTTGACTGAATCAAATAGACGAGATCTCTTGACTGAATCAATAGGTGAGATCCCTTGACTGAATCAAATAGACGAGATCTCTTGACTGAATCAAATAGGCGAGATCTCTTGACTGAATCAAATAGACGAGATCCCTTGACTGAATCAAATAGGCGAGATCTCTTGACTGAATCAATAGGCGAGATCCCTTGACTGAATCAAATAGGCGAGATCTCTTGACTGAATCAATAGGCGAGATCCCTTGACTGAATCAATAGATCAGATCCCTCGACTGAATCAATAGGTCAGATCCCTCGACTGAATCAATAGGCGAGATCTCTTGACTGAATCAAATAGACGAGATCCCTTGACTGAATCAAATAGGCGAGATCCCTTGACTGAATCAATAGGTCAGATCCCTTGACTGAATCAATAGGCGAGATCCCTTGACTGAATCAATAGGTCAGATCCCTTGACTGAATCAATAGGTCAGATCCCTCGACTGAATCAATAGGTCAGATCCCTCGAGTGAATCAAATAGGCGAGATCTCTTGACTGAATCAAATAGGCGAGATCCCTTGACTGAATCAAATAGGCGAGATCTCTTGACTGAATCAATAGGCGAGATCCCTTGACTGAATCAAATAGGCGAGATCCCTTGACTGAATCAATAGGCGAGATCCCTTGACTGAATCAATAGGCGAGATCCCTTGACTGAATCAATAGGCGAGCAGATCCCTTGACTGAATCAATAGGCGAGCAGATCCCTTGACTGAATCAATAGGTGAGATCCCTTGACTGAATCAATAGGCGAGATCCCTTGACTGAATCAATAGGTCAGATCCCTTGACTGAATCAATAGGCGAGATCCCTTGACTGAATCAATAGGTCAGATCCCTTGACTGAATCAATAGGTCAGATCCCTCGACTGAATCAATAGGTCAGATCCCTCGAGTGAATCAAATAGGCGAGATCTCTTGACTGAATCAAATAGGCGAGATCCCTTGACTGAATCAAATAGACGAGATCTCTTGACTGAATCAAATAGGCGAGATCCCTTGACTGAATCAAATAGGCGAGATCCCTTGACTGAATCAATAGGCGAGATCCCTTGACTGAATCAATAGGCAAGATCTCTTGACTGAATCAATAGGTCAGATCCCTCGACTGAATCAATAGGTCAGATCCCTCGACTGAATCAAATAGGCGAGATCCCATGACTGAATCAATAGGTCAGATCCCTTGACTGAATCAATAGGCGAGATCCCTTGACTGAATCAATAGGTCAGATCCCTTGACTGAATCAATAGGTCAGATCCCTTGACTGAATCAATAGGTGAGATCCCTTGACTGAATCAATAGGTCAGATCCCTTGACTGAATCAATAGGTGAGATCCCTTGACTGAATCAATAGGTCAGATCCCTTGACTGAATCAATAGGCGAGATCCCTTGACTGAATCAATAGGTCAGATCCCTTGACTGAATCAATAGGCGAGATCCCTTGACTGAATCAATAGGTCAGATCCCTTGACTGAATCAATAGGCGAGATCTCTTGACTGAATCAAATAGACGAGATCCCTTGACTGAATCAAATAGGCGAGATCCCTTGACTGAATCAATAGGCGAGATCCATTGCCTGAATCAATAGGCGAGATCCCATGACTGAATCAATAGGTCAGATCCCTTGACTGAATCAATAGGCGAGATCCCTTGACTGAATCAATAGGCGAGATCCCTTGACTGAATCAATAGGTCAGATCCCTTGACTGAATCAATAGGTCAGATCCCTTGACTGAATCAATAGGTAGATCCCTTGACTGAATCAATAGGTCAGATCCCTTGACTGAATCAATAGGTCAGATCCCTTGACTGAATCAATAGGCGAGATCCCTTGACTGAATCAATAGGTCAGATCCCTTGACTGAATCAATAGGCGAGATCCCTTGACTGAATCAATAGGTCAGATCCCTTGACTGAATCAATAGGCGAGATCCTTGACTGAATCAAATAGGCGAGATCCCTTGACTGAATCAAATAGGCGAGATCCCTTGACTGAATCAATAGGCGAGATCCCTTGACTGAATCAATAGGCGAGATCCCTTGACTGAATCAATAGGCGAGATCCCTTGACTGAATCAATAGGCGAGATCCCTTGACTGAATCAATAGGTCAGATCCCTTGACTGAATCAATAGGTCAGATCCCTTGACTGAATCAATAGGCAGATCCCTTGACTGAATCAAATAGGCGAGATCCCATGACTGAATCAATAGGTCAGATCCCTTGACTGAATCAATAGGCGAGATCCCTTGACTGAATCAATAGGTCAGATCCCTTGACTGAATCAATAGGCGAGATCCCTTGACTGAATCAATAGGTCAGATCCCTTGACTGAATCAATAGGCGAGATCCCTTGACTGAATCAATAGGTCAGATCCCTTGACTGAATCAATAGGCGAGATCCCTTGACTGAATCAATAGGTCAGATCCCTTGACTGAATCAATAGGCGAGATCCCTTGACTGAATCAATAGGCGAGATCCCTTGACTGAATCAATAGGCGAGATCCCTTGACTGAATCAATAGGTGAGATCCCTTGACTGAATCAATAGGTCAGATCCCTTGACTGAATCAATAGGCGAGATCCCTTGACTGAATCAATAGGCGAGATCCCTTGACTGAATCAATAGGCGAGATCCCTTGACTGAATCAATAGGCGAGATCCCTTGACTGAATCAATAGGCGAGATCCCTTGACTGAATCAATAGACGAGATCCCTTGACTGAATCAAATAGGAGATCTCTTGACTGAATCAATAGGCGAGATCCCTTGACTGAATCAATAGGCGAGATCCCTTGACTGAATCAATAGGCGAGATCCCTTGACTGAATCAATAGGCGAGATCTCTTGACTGAATCAATAGGCGAGATCCCTTGACTGAATCAATAGGTCAGATCCCTTGACTGAATCAATAGGTCAGATCCCTTGACTGAATCAATAGGCGAGATCCCTTGACTGAATCAATAGGCGAGATCCCTTGACTGAATCAATAGGCGAGATCCCTTGACTGAATCAATAGGTCAGATCCCTTGACTGAATCAATAGGCGAGATCCCTTGACTGAATCAATAGGTCAGATCCCTTGACTGAATCAATAGGTCAGATCCCTTGACTGAATCAATAGGTCAGATCCCTTGACTGAATCAATAGGCGAGATCTCTTGACTGAATCAATAGGCGAGATCCCTTGACTGAATCAATAGCGAGATCCCTTGACTGAATCAATAGGCGAGATCCCTTGACTGAATCAATAGGCGAGATCCCTTGACTGAATCAATAGGCGAGATCCCTTGACTGAATCAATAGGCGAGATCTCTTGACTGAATCAATAGGTGAGATCCCTTGACTGAATCAATAGGTCAGATCCCTTGACTGAATCAATAGGCGAGATCCCTTGACTGAATCAATAGGTCAGATCCCTTGACTGAATCAATAGGCGAGATCCCTTGACTGAATCAATAGGTCAGATCCCTTGACTGAATCAATAGGTCAGATCCCTTGACTGAATCAATAGGCGAGATCCCTTGACTGAATCAATAGGTCAGATCCCTTGACTGAATCAATAGGCGAGATCCCTTGACTGAATCAATAGGTCAGATCCCTTGACTGAATCAATAGGCGAGATCCCTTGACTGAATCAATAGGTCAGATCCCTTGACTGAATCAATAGGCGAGATCTCTTGACTGAATCAAATAGACGAGATCCCTTGACTGAATCAAATAGGCGAGATCCCTTGACTGAATCAATAGGCGAGATCCCTTGCCTGAATCAATAGGCGAGCTCCCTTGACTGAATCAATAGGCGAGATCTCTTGACTGAATCAATAGGCGAGATCCCTTGACTGAATCAATATGTGAGATCCCTTGACTGAATCAATAGTCAGATCCCTGACTGAATCAATAGGTGAGATCCCTTGACTGAATCAATAGGCGAGATCCCTTGACTGAATCAATAGGCAGATCCCTTGACTGAATCAATAGGCGAGATCCCTTGACTGAATCAATAGGTGAGATCCCTTGACTGAATCAATAGGTGGTTTGTGTTGGCAGATCCCTTGACTGAATCAATAGGTGAGATCCCTTGACTGAATCAATAGGCGAGATCCCTTGACTGAATCAATAGGCGAGATCCCTTGACTGAATCAATAGGTCAGATCCCTTGACTGAATCAATAGGTCAGATCCCTCGACTGAATCAATAGGCGAGATCCCTTGACTGAATCAATAGGCGAGATCTCTTGACTGAATCAATAGGCGAGGTCCCTTGACTGAATCAAATCAATAGGCGAGATCCCTTGACTGAATCAATAGGCGAGATCCCTTGACTGAATCAAATAGGCGAGATCTCTTGACTGAATCAATAGGCGAGATCCCTTGACTGAATCAATAGGCGAGATCCCTTGACTGAATCAATAGGCGAGATCCCTTGACTGAATCAATAGGCGAGATCCCTTGACTGAATCAATAGGCGA
>CM026390.1:23144829-23277696 GCA_014843695.1 Archivesica marissinica
GGCGAGATCCCTTGACTGAATCAATAGGTGAGATCTCTTGACTGAATCAATAGGTGAGATCTCTTGACTGAATCAATAGGCGAGATCCCTTGACTGAATCAATAGGCGAGATCTCTTGACTGAATCAATAGGCGAGATCCCTTGACTGAATGAATAGGTCAGATCCCTCGACTGAATCAATAGGTCAGATCCCTCGACTGAATCAATAGGCGAGATCTCTTGACTGTATCAAATAGACGAGATCCCTTGACTGAATCAAATAGGCGAGATCCCTTGACTGAATCAATAGGCGAGATCCCTTGCCTGAATCAATAGGCGAGCTCCCTTGACCGAATCAATAGGCGAGATCTCTTGACTGAATCAATAGGCGAGATCCCTTGACTGAATCAAATAGGCGAGGCGAGATCCCTTGACTGAATCAATAGGCGAGGCGAGATCCCTTGACTGAATCAATAGGCGAGGCGAGATCCCTTGACTGAATCAATAGGCGAGATCTCTTGACTGAATCAATAGGCGAGATCCCTTGACTGAATCAAATCAATAGGCGAGATCCCTTGACTGAATCAATAGGCGAGATCCCTTGACTGAATCAATAGGCGAGATCCCTTGACTGAATCAAATAGGCGAGATCTCTTGACTGAATCAATAGGCGAGATCCCTTGACTGAATCAATAGGCGAGATCCCTTGACTGAATCAATAGGCGAGATCCCTTGACTGAATCAATAGGCGAGATCCCTTGACTGAATCAATAGGCGAGGCGAGATCCCTTGACTGAATCAATAGGCGAGGCGAGATCCCTTGACTGAATCAATAGGCGAGATCCCTTGACTGAATCAAATAGGCGAGATCCCTTGACTGAATCAATAGGTCAGATCCCTTGACTGAATCAATAGGCGAGATCCCTTGACTGAATCAATAGGTCAGATCCCTTGACTGAATCAATAGGTCAGATCCCTCGACTGAATCAATAGGTCAGATCCCTCGAGTGAATCAAATAGGCGAGATCTCTTGACTGAATCAAATAGGCGAGATCCCTTGACTGAATCAAATAGACGAGATCTCTTGACTGAATCAAATAGGCGAGATCCCTTGACTGAATCAAATAGGCGAGATCCCTTGACTGAATCAATAGGCGAGATCCCTTGACTGAATCAATAGGCAAGATCCCTTGACTGAATCAATAGGTCAGATCCCTTGACTGAATCAATAGGTCAGATCCCTCGACTGAATCAAATAGGCGAGATCCCATGACTGAATCAATAGGTCAGATCCCTTGACTGAATCAATAGGCGAGATCCCTTGACTGAATCAATAGGTCAGATCCCTTGACTGAATCAATAGGTCAGATCCCTTGACTGAATCAATAGGTGAGATCCCTTGACTGAATCAATAGGTCAGATCCCTTGACTGAATCAATAGGCGAGATCCCTTGACTGAATCAATAGGTCAGATCCCTTGACTGAATCAATAGGCGAGATCCCTTGACTGAATCAATAGGTCAGATCCCTTGACTGAATCAATAGGCGAGATCTCTTGACTGAATCAAATAGACGAGATCCCTTGACTGAATCAAATAGGCGAGATCCCTTGACTGAATCAATAGGCGAGATCCATTGCCTGAATCAATAGGCGAGATCCCATGACTGAATCAATAGGTCAGATCCCTTGACTGAATCAATAGGCGAGATCCCTTGACTGAATCAATAGGCGAGATCCCTTGACTGAATCAATAGGTCAGATCCCTTGACTGAATCAATAGGTCAGATCCCTTGACTGAATCAATAGGTCAGATCCCTTGACTGAATCAATAGGTCAGATCCCTTGACTGAATCAATAGGTCAGATCCCTTGACTGAATCAATAGGCGAGATCCCTTGACTGAATCAATAGGTCAGATCCCTTGACTGAATCAATAGGCGAGATCCCTTGACTGAATCAATAGGTCAGATCCCTTGACTGAATCAATAGGCGAGATCTCTTGACTGAATCAAATAGACGAGATCCCTTGACTGAATCAAATAGGCGAGATCCCTTGACTGAATCAATAGGCGAGATCCATTGCCTGAATCAATAGGCGAGCTCCCTTGACTGAATCAATAGGCGAGATCTCTTGACTGAATCAATAGGCGAGATCCCTTGACTGAATCAATATGTCAGATCCCTTGACTGAATCAATAGGTCAGATCCCTCGACTGAATCAATAGGTCAGATCCCTCGACTGAATCAAATAGGCGAGATCCCATGACTGAATCAATAGGTCAGATCCCTTGACTGAATCAATAGGCGAGATCCCTTGACTGAATCAATAGGTCAGATCCCTTGACTGAATCAATAGGTCAGATCCCTTGACTGAATCAATAGGCGAGATCCCTTGACTGAATCAATAGGTCAGATCCCTTGACTGAATCAATAGGCGAGATCCCTTGACTGAATCAATAGGTCAGATCCCTTGACTGAATCAATAGGCGAGATCCCTTGACTGAATCAATAGGTCAGATCCCTTGACTGAATCAATAGGCGAGATCCCTTGACTGAATCAATAGGCGAGATCCTTGACTGAATCAATAGGAGATCAGATCTAGTCAGATCCCTAAATAATAGGGAGATCTGACTGATCAATAGGCGAGATCCCTTGACTGAATCAATAGGAGATCCCTTGACTGAATCAATAGGCGAGATCCCTTGACTGAATCAATAGGTCAGATCCCTTGACTGAATCAATAGGCGAGATCCCTTGACTGAATCAATAGGCGAGATCCCTTGACTTAATCAATAGGCGAGATCTCTTGACTGAATCAATAGGCGAGATCTCTTGACTGAATCAATAGGTCAGATCCCTCGACTGAATCAATAGGTCAGATCCCTCGACTGAATCAAATAGGCGAGATCCCATGACTGAATCAAATAGGCGAGATCCCTTGACTGAATCAATGGGTCAGATCCCTTGACTGAATCAAATAGACGAGATCTCTTGACTGAATCAATAGGTGAGATCCCTTGACTGAATCAAATAGACGAGATCTCTTGACTGAATCAAATAGGCGAGATCTCTTGACTGAATCAAATAGACGAGATCCCTTGACTGAATCAAATAGGCGAGATCTCTTGACTGAATCAATAGGCGAGATCCCTTGACTGAATCAAATAGGCGAGATCTCTTGACTGAATCAATAGGCGAGATCCCTTGACTGAATCAATAGATCAGATCCCTCGACTGAATCAATAGGTCAGATCCCTCGACTGAATCAATAGGCGAGATCTCTTGACTGAATCAAATAGACGAGATCCCTTGACTGAATCAAATAGGCGAGATCCCTTGACTGAATCAATAGGTCAGATCCCTTGACTGAATCAATAGGCGAGATCCCTTGACTGAATCAATAGGTCAGATCCCTTGACTGAATCAATAGGTCAGATCCCTCGACTGAATCAATAGGTCAGATCCCTCGAGTGAATCAAATAGGCGAGATCTCTTGACTGAATCAAATAGGCGAGATCCCTTGACTGAATCAAATAGACGAGATCTCTTGACTGAATCAAATAGGCGAGATCCCTTGACTGAATCAAATAGGCGAGATCCCTTGACTGAATCAATAGGCGAGATCCCTTGACTGAATCAATAGGCAAGATCTCTTGACTGAATCAATAGGTCAGATCCCTCGACTGAATCAATAGGTCAGATCCCTCGACTGAATCAAATAGGCGAGATCCCATGACTGAATCAATAGGTCAGATCCCTTGACTGAATCAATAGGCGAGATCCCTTGACTGAATCAATAGGTCAGATCCCTTGACTGAATCAATAGGTCAGATCCCTTGACTGAATCAATAGGTGAGATCCCTTGACTGAATCAATAGGTGAGATCCCTTGACTGAATCAATAGGTGAGATCCCTTGACTGAATCAATAGGTCAGATCCCTTGACTGAATCAATAGGCGAGATCCCTTGACTGAATCAATAGGTCAGATCCCTTGACTGAATCAATAGGCGAGATCCCTTGACTGAATCAATAGGCGAGATCTCTTGACTGAATCAAATAGACGAGATCCCTTGACTGAATCAAATAGGCGAGATCCCTTGACTGAATCAATAGGCGAGATCCATTGCCTGAATCAATAGGCGAGATCCCATGACTGAATCAATAGGTCAGATCCCTTGACTGAATCAATAGGCGAGATCCCTTGACTGAATCAATAGGCGAGATCCCTTGACTGAATCAATAGGTCAGATCCCTTGACTGAATCAATAGGTCAGATCCCTTGACTGAATCAATAGGTCAGATCCCTTGACTGAATCAATAGGTGAGATCCCTTGACTGAATCAATAGGTCAGATCCCTTGACTGAATCAATAGGCGAGATCCCTTGACTGAATCAATAGGTCAGATCCCTTGACTGAATCAATAGGCGAGATCTCTTGACTGAATCAAATAGACGAGATCCCTTGACTGAATCAAATAGGCGAGATCCCTTGACTGAATCAATAGGCGAGATCCATTGCCTGAATCAATAGGCGAGCTCCCTTGACTGAATCAATAGGCGAGATCTCTTGACTGAATCAATAGGCGAGATCCCTTGACTGAATCAATATGTCAGATCCCTTGACTGAATCAATAGGTCAGATCCCTCGACTGAATCAATAGGTCAGATCCCTCGACTGAATCAAATAGGCGAGATCCCATGACTGAATCAATAGGTCAGATCCCTTGACTGAATCAATAGGCGAGATCCCTTGACTGAATCAATAGGTCAGATCCCTTGACTGAATCAATAGGTCAGATCCCTTGACTGAATCAATAGGCGAGATCCCTTGACTGAATCAATAGGTCAGATCCCTTGACTGAATCAATAGGCGAGATCCCTTGACTGAATCAATAGGTCAGATCCCTTGACTGAATCAATAGGCGAGATCCCTTGACTGAATCAATAGGTCAGATCCCTTGACTGAATCAATAGGCGAGATCCTTTGACTGAATCAATAGGTCAGATCCCTTGACTGAATCAATAGGCGAGATCCCTTGACTTAATCAATAGGCGAGATCTCTTGACTGAATCAATAGGCGAGATCTCTTGACTGAATCAATAGGTCAGATCCCTCGACTGAATCAATAGGTCAGATCCCTCGACTGAATCAAATAGGCGAGATCCCATGACTGAATCAAATAGGCGAGATCCCTTGACTGAATCAATGGGTCAGATCCCTTGACTGAATCAAATAGACGAGATCTCTTGACTGAATCAATAGGTGAGATCCCTTGACTGAATCAAATAGACGAGATCTCTTGACTGAATCAAATAGGCGAGATCTCTTGACTGAATCAATAGGCGAGATCCCTTGACTGAATCAAATAGGCGAGATCTCTTGACTGAATCAATAGGCGAGATCCCTTGACTGAATCAATAGTCAGATCCCTCGACTGAATCAATAGGTCAGATCCCTCGACTGAATCAATAGGCGAGATCTCTTGACTGAATCAAATAGGCGAGATCCCTTGACTGAATCAAATAGGCGAGATCCCTTGACTGAATCAATAGGCGAGATCCCTTGACTGAATCAATAGGCGAGATCCCTTGACTGAATCAATAGGCGAGATCTCTTGACTGAATCAAATAGGCGAGATCTCTTGACTGAATCAAATAGACGAGATCCCTTGACTGAATCAAATAGGCGAGATCCCTTGACTGAATCAATAGGCGAGATCCCTTGACTGAATCAATAGGCGAGATCCCTTGACTGAATCAATAGGTGAGATCCCTTGACTGAATCAATAGGTCAGATCCCTCGACTGAATCAATAGGTCAGATCCCTCGACTGAATCAATAGGCGAGATCTCTTGACTGAATCAAATAGACGAGATCCCTTGACTGAATCAAATAGGCGAGATCCCTTGACTGAATCAATAGGCGAGATCCCTTGACTGAATCAATAGGCGAGATCCCTTGACTGAATCAATAGGCGAGATCTCTTGACTGAATCAATAGGCGAGATCCCTTGACTGAATCAATAGGCGAGCAGATCCCTTGACTGAATCAATAGGCGAGGCGAGATCCCTTGACTGAATCAATAGGCGAGCAGATCCCTTGACTGAATCAATAGGCGAGATCCCTTGACTGAATCAATAGGCGAGATCCCTTGACTGAATCAATAGGCGAGATCCCTTGACTGAATCAATAGGTGAGATCCCTTGACTGAATCAATAGGTGAGATCCCTTGACTGAATCAATAGGTGAGATCCCTTGACTGAATCAATAGGTGAGATCCCTTGACTGAATCAATAGGCGAGATCCCTTGACTGAATCAATAGGTGAGATCCCTTGACTGAATCAATAGGCGAGATCCCTTGACTGAATCAATAGGCAGCAGATCCCTTGACTGAATCAATAGGTAGCAGATCCCTTGACTGAATCAATAGGCGAGATCCCTTGACTGAATCAATAGGCGAGATCCCTTGACTGAATCAATAGGTCAGATCCCTTGACTGAATCAATAGGCGAGATCCCTTGACTGAATCAATAGGTCAGATCCCTTGACTGAATCAATAGGCGAGATCCCTTGACTGAATCAATAGGCGAGATCCCTTGACTGAATCAATAGGCGAGATCCATTGACTGAATCAATAGGCGAGATCCCTTGACTGAATCAATAGGCGAGATCTCTTGACTGAATCAATAGGCGAGATCCCTTGACTGAATCAATAGGTCAGATCCCTTGACTGAATCAATAGGTCAGATCCCTCGACTGAATCAATAGGTCAGATCCCTCGACTGAATCAATAGGCGAGATCCCTTGACTGAATCAATAGGTCAGATCCCTTGACTGAATCAATAGGCGAGATCCCTTGACTGAATCAATAGGTCAGATCCCTTGACTGAATCAATAGGCGAGATCCCTTGACTGAATCAATAGGTCAGATCCCTTGACTGAATCAATAGGCGAGATCCCTTGACTGAATCAATAGGTCAGATCCCTTGACTGAATCAATAGGCGAGATCCCTTGACTGAATCAATAGGTCAGATCCCTTGACTGAATCAATAGGCGAGATCCCTTGACTGAATCAATAGGCGAGATCCCTTGACTGAATCAATAGGCGAGATCCCTTGACTGAATCAATAGGTCAGATCCCTTGACTGAATCAAATAGACGAGATCTCTTGACTGAATCAATAGGCGAGATCCCTTGACTGAATCAAATAGACGAGATCTCTTGACTGAATCAAATAGGCGAGATCTCTTGACTGAATCAAATAGACGAGATCCCTTGACTGAATCAAATAGGCAAGATCTCTTGACTGAATCAATAGGCGAGATCCCTTGACTGAATCAAATAGGCGAGATCTCTTGACTGAATCAATAGGCGAGATCCCTTGACTGAATGAATAGGTCAGATCCCTCGACTGAATCAATAGGTCAGATCCCTCGACTGAATCAATAGGCGAGATCTCTTGACTGTATCAAATAGACGAGATCCCTTGACTGAATCAAATAGGCGAGATCCCTTGACTGAATCAATAGGCGAGATCCCTTGCCTGAATCAATAGGCGAGCTCCCTTGACCGAATCAATAGGCGAGATCTCTTGACTGAATCAATAGGCGAGATCCCTTGACTGAATCAAATAGGCGAGGCGAGATCCCTTGACTGAATCAATAGGCGAGGCGAGATCCCTTGACTGAATCAATAGGCGAGGCGAGATCCCTTGACTGAATCAATAGGCGAGATCTCTTGACTGAATCAATAGGCGAGATCCCTTGACTGAATCAAATCAATAGGCGAGATCCCTTGACTGAATCAATAGGCGAGATCCCTTGACTGAATCAATAGGCGAGATCCCTTGACTGAATCAAATAGGCGAGATCTCTTGACTGAATCAATAGGCGAGATCCCTTGACTGAATCAATAGGCGAGATCCCTTGACTGAATCAATAGGCGAGATCCCTTGACTGAATCAATAGGCGAGATCCCTTGACTGAATCAATAGGCGAGGCGAGATCCCTTGACTGAATCAATAGGCGAGGCGAGATCCCTTGACTGAATCAATAGGCGAGATCCCTTGACTGAATCAAATAGGCGAGATCCCTTGACTGAATCAATAGGTCAGATCCCTTGACTGAATCAATAGGCGAGATCCCTTGACTGAATCAATAGGTCAGATCCCTTGACTGAATCAATAGGTCAGATCCCTCGACTGAATCAATAGGTCAGATCCCTCGAGTGAATCAAATAGGCGAGATCTCTTGACTGAATCAAATAGGCGAGATCCCTTGACTGAATCAAATAGACGAGATCTCTTGACTGAATCAAATAGGCGAGATCCCTTGACTGAATCAAATAGGCGAGATCCCTTGACTGAATCAATAGGCGAGATCCCTTGACTGAATCAATAGGCAAGATCTCTTGACTGAATCAATAGGTCAGATCCCTCGACTGAATCAATAGGTCAGATCCCTCGACTGAATCAAATAGGCGAGATCCCATGACTGAATCAATAGGTCAGATCCCTTGACTGAATCAATAGGCGAGATCCCTTGACTGAATCAATAGGTCAGATCCCTTGACTGAATCAATAGGTCAGATCCCTTGACTGAATCAATAGGTGAGATCCCTTGACTGAATCAATAGGTCAGATCCCTTGACTGAATCAATAGGTGAGATCCCTTGACTGAATCAATAGGTCAGATCCCTTGACTGAATCAATAGGCGAGATCCCTTGACTGAATCAATAGGTCAGATCCCTTGACTGAATCAATAGGCGAGATCCCTTGACTGAATCAATAGGTCAGATCCCTTGACTGAATCAATAGGCGAGATCTCTTGACTGAATCAAATAGACGAGATCCCTTGACTGAATCAAATAGGCGAGATCCCTTGACTGAATCAATAGGCGAGATCCATTGCCTGAATCAATAGGCGAGATCCCATGACTGAATCAATAGGTCAGATCCCTTGACTGAATCAATAGGCGAGATCCCTTGACTGAATCAATAGGCGAGATCCCTTGACTGAATCAATAGGTCAGATCCCTTGACTGAATCAATAGGTCAGATCCCTTGACTGAATCAATAGGTCAGATCCCTTGACTGAATCAATAGGTCAGATCCCTTGACTGAATCAATAGGCGAGATCCCTTGACTGAATCAATAGGCGAGATCCCTTGACTGAATCAATAGGTCAGATCCCTTGACTGAATCAATAGGTCAGATCCCTTGACTGAATCAATAGGCGAGATCCCTTGACTGAATCAATAGGCGAGATCCCTTGACTGAATCAATAGGCGAGATCCCTTGACTGAATCAAATAGGCGAGATCCCTTGACTGAATCAATAGGCGAGATCCCTTGACTGAATCAAATAGGCGAGATCTCTTGACTGAATCAATAGGCGAGATCCCTTGACTGAATCAATAGGCGAGATCCCTTGACTGAATCAATAGGCGAGATCCCTTGACTGAATCAATAGGCGAGATCCCTTGACTGAATCAATAGGCAGCAGATCCCTTGACTGAATCAATAGGCGAGCAGATCCCTTGACTGAATCAATAGGCGAGATCCCTTGACTGAATCAATAGGCGAGATCCCTTGACTGAATCAATAGGTCAGATCCCTTGACTGAATCAATAGGCGAGATCCCTTGACTGAATCAAATAGGCGAGATCCCTTGACTGAATCAATAGGCGAGATCCCTTGACTGAATCAATAGGCGAGCTCCCTTGACCGAATCAATAGGCGAGATCTCTTGACTGAATCAATAGGCGAGATCCCTTGACTGAATCAAATAGGCGAGGCGAGATCCCTTGACTGAATCAATAGGCGAGGCGAGATCCCTTGACTGAATCAATAGGCGAGGCGAGATCCCTTGACTGAATCAATAGGCGAGATCTCTTGACTGAATCAATAGGCGAGATCCCTTGACTGAATCAAATCAATAGGCGAGATCCCTTGACTGAATCAATAGGCGAGATCCCTTGACTGAATCAATAGGCGAGATCCCTTGACTGAATCAAATAGGCGAGATCTCTTGACTGAATCAATAGGCGAGATCCCTTGACTGAATCAATAGGCGAGATCCCTTGACTGAATCAATAGGCGAGATCCCTTGACTGAATCAATAGGCGAGATCCCTTGACTGAATCAATAGGCGAGGCGAGATCCCTTGACTGAATCAATAGGCGAGGCGAGATCCCTTGACTGAATCAATAGGCGAGATCCCTTGACTGAATCAAATAGGCGAGATCCCTTGACTGAATCAATAGGTCAGATCCCTTGACTGAATCAATAGGCGAGATCCCTTGACTGAATCAATAGGTCAGATCCCTTGACTGAATCAATAGGTCAGATCCCTCGACTGAATCAATAGGTCAGATCCCTCGAGTGAATCAAATAGGCGAGATCTCTTGACTGAATCAAATAGGCGAGATCCCTTGACTGAATCAAATAGACGAGATCTCTTGACTGAATCAAATAGGCGAGATCCCTTGACTGAATCAAATAGGCGAGATCCCTTGACTGAATCAATAGGCGAGATCCCTTGACTGAATCAATAGGCAAGATCTCTTGACTGAATCAATAGGTCAGATCCCTCGACTGAATCAATAGGTCAGATCCCTCGACTGAATCAAATAGGCGAGATCCCATGACTGAATCAATAGGTCAGATCCCTTGACTGAATCAATAGGCGAGATCCCTTGACTGAATCAATAGGTCAGATCCCTTGACTGAATCAATAGGTCAGATCCCTTGACTGAATCAATAGGTGAGATCCCTTGACTGAATCAATAGGTCAGATCCCTTGACTGAATCAATAGGTGAGATCCCTTGACTGAATCAATAGGTCAGATCCCTTGACTGAATCAATAGGCGAGATCCCTTGACTGAATCAATAGGTCAGATCCCTTGACTGAATCAATAGGCGAGATCCCTTGACTGAATCAATAGGTCAGATCCCTTGACTGAATCAATAGGCGAGATCTCTTGACTGAATCAAATAGACGAGATCCCTTGACTGAATCAAATAGGCGAGATCCCTTGACTGAATCAATAGGCGAGATCCATTGCCTGAATCAATAGGCGAGATCCCATGACTGAATCAATAGGTCAGATCCCTTGACTGAATCAATAGGCGAGATCCCTTGACTGAATCAATAGGCGAGATCCCTTGACTGAATCAATAGGTCAGATCCCTTGACTGAATCAATAGGTCAGATCCCTTGACTGAATCAATAGGTCAGATCCCTTGACTGAATCAATAGGTCAGATCCCTTGACTGAATCAATAGGTCAGATCCCTTGACTGAATCAATAGGCGAGATCCCTTGACTGAATCAATAGGTCAGATCCCTTGACTGAATCAATAGGCGAGATCCCTTGACTGAATCAATAGGTCAGATCCCTTGACTGAATCAATAGGCGAGATCCTTGACTGAATCAATAGGCGAGATCCCTTGACTGAATCAATAGGCGAGATCCCTTGACTGAATCAATAGGCGAGATCCCTTGACTGAATCAATAGGCGAGATCCCTTGACTGAATCAATAGGCGAGATCCCTTGACTGAATCAATAGGCGAGATCCCTTGACTGAATCAATAGGTCAGATCCCTTGACTGAATCAATAGGTCAGATCCCTCGACTGAATCAATAGGTCAGATCCCTCGACTGAATCAAATAGGCGAGATCCCATGACTGAATCAATAGGTCAGATCCCTTGACTGAATCAATAGGCGAGATCCCTTGACTGAATCAATAGGTCAGATCCCTTGACTGAATCAATAGGCGAGATCCCTTGACTGAATCAATAGGTCAGATCCCTTGACTGAATCAATAGGCGAGATCCCTTGACTGAATCAATAGGTCAGATCCCTTGACTGAATCAATAGGCGAGATCCTTTGACTGAATCAATAGGTCAGATCCCTTGACTGAATCAATAGGCGAGATCCCTTGACTTAATCAATAGGCGAGATCTCTTGACTGAATCAATAGGCGAGATCTCTTGACTGAATCAATAGGTCAGATCCCTCGACTGAATCAATAGGTCAGATCCCTCGACTGAATCAATAGGCGAGATCCCTTGACTGAATCAAATAGGCGAGATCCCTTGACTGAATCAATGGGTCAGATCCCTTGACTGAATCAAATAGACGAGATCTCTTGACTGAATCAATAGGCGAGATCCCTTGACTGAATCAAATAGGCGAGATCCCTTGACTGAATCAATAGGAGATCCCTTGACTGAATCAATAGGCGAGATCCCTTGACTGAATCAATAGGCAGATCCCTTGACTGAATCAATAGGCGAGATCCCTTGACTGAATCAATAGGCGAGATCCCTTGACTGAATCAATAGGCGAGATCCCTTGACTGAATCAATAGGTCAGATCCCTTGACTGAATCAATAGGTCAGATCCCTTGACTGAATCAATAGGCGAGATCTCTTGACTGAATCAATAGGCGAGATCCCTTGACTGAATCAATAGGCGAGATCCCTTGACTGAATCAATAGGTCAGATCCCTTGACTGAATCAATAGGCGAGATCCCTTGACTGAATCAATAGGTCAGATCCCTTGACTGAATCAATAGGTCAGATCCCTTGACTGAATCAATAGGTCAGATCCCTTGACTGAATCAATAGGCGAGATCTCTTGACTGAATCAAATAGGCGAGATCCCTTGACTGAATCAAATAGGCGAGATCCCTTGACTGAATCAATAGGCGAGATCCCTTGACTGAATCAATAGGCGAGATCCCTTGACTGAATCAATAGGCGAGATCCCTTGACTGAATCAATAGGCGAGATCCCTTGACTGAATCAATAGGCGAGATCCCTTGACTGAATCAATAGGCAGATCCCTTGACTGAATCAATAGGCGAGATCCCTTGACTGAATCAATAGGTCAGATCCCTTGACTGAATCAATAGGCGAGATCCCTTGACTGAATCAATAGGTCAGATCCCTTGACTGAATCAATAGGTCAGATCCCTTGACTGAATCAATAGGCGAGATCCCTTGACTGAATCAATAGGTCAGATCCCTTGACTGAATCAATAGGCGAGATCCCTTGACTGAATCAATAGGTCAGATCCCTTGACTGAATCAATAGGCGAGATCCCTTGACTGAATCAATAGGAGATCTCTTGACTGAATCAATAGGCGAGATCTCTTGACTGAATCAATAGGCGAGATCCCTTGACTGAATCAAATAGGCGAGATCCCTTGACTGAATCAATAGGCGAGATCCCTTGACTGAATCAATAGGCAGATCCCTTGACTGAATCAATAGGCGAGATCCCTTGACTGAATCAATAGGCGAGATCCCTTGACTGAATCAATATGTCAGATCCCTTGACTGAATCAATAGTCAGATCCCTGACTGAATCAATAGGTCAGATCCCTTGACTGAATCAATAGGCGAGATCCCTTGACTGAATCAATAGGCAGATCCCTTGACTGAATCAATAGGCGAGATCCCTTGACTGAATCAATAGGCGAGATCCCTTGACTGAATCAATAGGCGAGATCCCTTGACTGAATCAATAGGCAGATCCCTTGACTGAATCAATAGGCGAGATCCCTTGACTGAATCAATAGGTCAGATCCCTTGACTGAATCAATAGGCGAGATCCCTTGACTGAATCAATAGGCGAGATCCCTTGACTGAATCAATAGGTCAGATCCCTTGACTGAATCAATAGGTGAGATCCCTTGACTGAATCAATAGGTCAGATCCCTTGACTGAATCAATAGGTGAGATCCCTTGACTGAATCAATAGGTCAGATCCCTTGACTGAATCAATAGGCGAGATCCCTTGACTGAATCAATAGGTCAGATCCCTTGACTGAATCAATAGGCGAGATCTCTTGACTGAATCAAATAGACGAGATCCCTTGACTGAATCAAATAGGCGAGATCCCTTGACTGAATCAATAGGCGAGATCCATTGCCTGAATCAATAGGCGAGCTCCCTTGACTGAATCAATAGGCGAGATCTCTTGACTGAATCAATAGGCGAGATCCCTTGACTGAATCAATATGTCAGATCCCTTGACTGAATCAATAGGTCAGATCCCTCGACTGAATCAATAGGTCAGATCCCTCGACTGAATCAAATAGGCGAGATCCCATGACTGAATCAATAGGTCAGATCCCTTGACTGAATCAATAGGCGAGATCCCTTGACTGAATCAATAGGTCAGATCCCTTGACTGAATCAATAGGTCAGATCCCTTGACTGAATCAATAGGTGAGATCCCTTGACTGAATCAATAGGTCAGATCCCTTGACTGAATCAATAGGCGAGATCCCTTGACTGAATCAATAGGTCAGATCCCTTGACTGAATCAATAGGCGAGATCCCTTGACTGAATCAATAGGTCAGATCCCTTGACTGAATCAATAGGCGAGATCCCTTGACTGAATCAATAGGTCAGATCCCTTGACTGAATCAATAGGCGAGATCCCTTGACTTAATCAATAGGCGAGATCTCTTGACTGAATCAATAGGCGAGATCTCTTGACTGAATCAATAGGTCAGATCCCTCGACTGAATCAATAGGTCAGATCCCTCGACTGAATCAAATAGGCGAGATCCCATGACTGAATCAAATAGGCGAGATCCCTTGACTGAATCAATGGGTCAGATCCCTTGACTGAATCAAATAGACGAGATCTCTTGACTGAATCAATAGGTGAGATCCCTTGACTGAATCAAATAGACGAGATCTCTTGACTGAATCAAATAAGCGAGATCTCTTGACTGAATCAATAGGCGAGATCCCTTGACTGAATCAAATAGGCGAGATCTCTTGACTGAATCAATAGGCGAGATCCCTTGACTGAATCAATAGATCAGATCCCTCGACTGAATCAATAGGTCAGATCCCTCGACTGAATCAATAGGCGAGATCTCTTGACTGAATCAAATAGACGAGATCCCTTGACTGAATCAAATAGGCGAGATCCCTTGACTGAATCAATAGGCGAGATCCCTTGCCTGAATCAATAGGCGAGCTCCCTTGACTGAATCAATAGGCGAGATCTCTTGACTGAATCAAATAGGCGAGATCTCTTGACTGAATCAAATAGACGAGATCCCTTGACTGAATCAAATAGGCGAGATCTCTTGACTGAATCAATAGGCGAGATCCCTTGACTGAATCAAATAGGCGAGATCTCTTGACTGAATCAATAGGCGAGATCCCTTGACTGAATCAATAGATCAGATCCCTCGACTGAATCAATAGGTCAGATCCCTCGACTGAATCAATAGGCGAGATCTCTTGACTGAATCAAATAGACGAGATCCCTTGACTGAATCAAATAGGCGAGATCCCTTGACTGAATCAATAGGCGAGATCCCTTGCCTGAATCAATAGGCGAGCTCCCTTGACCGAATCAATAGGCGAGATCTCTTGACTGAATCAATAGGCGAGATCCCTTGACTGAATCAAATAGGCGAGGCGAGATCCCTTGACTGAATCAATAGGCGAGGCGAGATCCCTTGACTGAATCAATAGGCGAGATCTCTTGACTGAATCAATTGGCGAGCTCCCTTGACTGAATCAATAGGCGAGATCCCTTGACTGAATCAATAGGCGAGCTCCCTTGACTGAATCAATAGGCGAGATCCCTTGACTGAATCAATAGGCGAGCTCCCTTGACTGAATCAATAGGCGAGATCTCTTGACTGAATAAATAGGCAAGATCTCTTGAATAAGCTGCATGTCAAACGGTCGGGGGGGCAGATGTGGCAAAAAGCCCCGACGTGTATCCCAAATGTGTAATGTTACAGGTACATTCTGGTACCCGGGCATCATTGTTCTGAGGAATGTTACAGGTACATACCGGTACCCGGGCGTCATTGTTCTGGGGAATGTTACAGGTACATACCGGTACCCGGGCGTCATTGTTCTGGGGAATGTTACAGGTACATACCGGTACCCGGGCGTCATTGTTCTGAGGAATGTTACAGGTACATACCGGTACCCGGGCGTCATTGTTCTGGGGAATGTTACAGGTACATACCGGTACCCGGGCGCCATTGTTCTGGGAATGTTACAGGTACATACCGGTACCCGGCGCCATTGTTCTGGGGAATGTTACAGGTACATACCGGTACCCGGTCGTCATTGTTCTGGGGAATGTTACAGGTACATACCGGTACCCGGCGCCATTGTTCTGGGGAATGTTACAGGTACATACCGGTACCCGGGCGTCATTGTTCTGGGGAATGTTACAGGTACATAACGGTACCCGGCGTCATTGTTCTGGGGAATGTTACAGGTACATACCGGTACCCGGGCGTCATTGTTCTGGAGAATGTTACAGGTACATACCGGTACCGGCGTCATTGTTCTGGGGAATGTTACAGGTACATACCGGTACCCGGCGCCATTGTTCTGGGGAATGTTACAGGTACATACCGGTACCCGGCGTCATTGTTCTGGGGAATGTTACAGGTACATACCGGTACCCGGGCGTCATTATTCTGGGAATGTTACAGGTACATACCGGTACCCGGGCGTCATTGTTCTGGGGAATGTTACAGGTACATACCGGTACCCGGGCGTCATTGTTCTGGGGAATGTTACAGGTACATACCGGTACCCGGGCGTCATTGTTCTGGGGAATGTTACAGGTACATACCGGTACCCGGGCGTCACTTTCTGCGGAATGTTACAGGTACATACCGGTACCGGGCGTCATTTGAATACATACCGGTACCCGGGCGCCATGTTCTGGGGAAGTTACAGGTACATACCGGTACCCGGCGTCATTGTCTGGGGAATGTTACAGGTACATACGGTACCCGGGCGTCATTGTTCTGGGAATGTTACAGGACATACGGTACCCGGCGTCATTGTTCTGGGGGAATGTTACAGGTACAACCGGTACCCGGGCCATTGTTCTGGGGAATGTTACAGGTAAATACGGTACCGGCGTCATTGTTCTGGGGAATGTTACAGGTACATACCGGTACCGGGGTCATTATTCTGCGGAATGTTACAGGTACATACGGTACGCGGGCGTCATGTTCTGGGGAATGTTACAGGTACATACCGGTACCCGGGCGTCACTATTCTGCGGAATGTTACAGGTACATACCGGTACCCGGGCGTCACTATTCTGCGGAATGTTACAGGTACATACCGGTACCCGGGCGTCACTATTCTGCGGAATGTTACAGGTACATACCGGTACCCGGGCGTCACTATTCTGCGGAATGTTACAGGTACATACCGGTACCCGGGCGTCATTGTTCTGGGGAATGTTACAGGTACATAACGGTACCCGGGCGTCATTTCTGGGGAATGTTACGGTACATACCGGTACCCGGCGTCATTGTTCTGCGGAATGTTACAGGTACATACCGGTACCCGGGCGTCATTGTCTGGGGAATGTAAGGTACATACGGTACGGGGTCACTATTCTGCGGATTGTTCTGGGGATGTTACAGGTACATACCGGTACCGGGCGTCACTATTCTGCGGAATGTTACAGGTACATACCGGTACCCGGGCGTCACTATTCTGCGGAATGTTACAGGTACATACCGGTACCCGGGCGTCACTATTCTGCGGAATGTTACAGGTACATACCGGTACCCGGGCGTCACTATTCTGCGGAATGTTACAGGTACATACCGGTACCCGGGCGTCACTATTCTGCGGAATGTTACAGGTACATACCGGTACCCATGTATTATTATTGTTACATGTATTTACGGTTATTGTGGTTTCAGCTGTGATCCAGACGTCACATCATTCGATGGAGCAAGGTTTAAAGGATGGTCAGTATATTGATTACTGGCAGCAGGAGGATCGTTACTACTGTATTCGCCTCAAGTCTGTCGCCGACATCTGTGATAAGGTATGGTGGATATTTATGATCAAATTATACAAATGTTATCTCAATTATAAATGAGATTTTTTTCATACAATCTTGTTAACCATATCTATATAGTATATACCAAGCATGTAAGGCTACTAGGGGATGTGCTCTGACCCCTACTAGTCACTGGATGGGGTTCCCCCATTTTTGGGGCTCAAAACTAATGTATATTAAAAACAATGCTTCTAAGATAATGATAGCTTTCAACAACCGGCTGTCTGGAGTGTTAGTTTTCAACAACCGGCTGTCTGGAGTGAAAGTTTTCAAGCTTTCAACAACCGGCTGTCTGGAGTGTTAGTTTTCAACAACCGGCTGTCTGGAGTGTTAGTTTTCAACAACCGGCTGTCTGGAGTGAAAGTTTTCAAGCTTTCAACAACCGGCTGTCTGGAGTGTTAGTTTTCAACAACCGGCTGTCTGGAGTGTTAGTTTTCAACAACCGGCTGTCTGAAGTGAAAGTTTTCAAGCTTTCAACAACCGGCTGTCTGAAGTGAAAGTTTTACAGCTTTCAACAACCAGCTGTCTGAAGTGATAGTTTTACAGCTTTCAATGACCGGCTGTCTGAAGTGATAGTTTTACAGCTTTCAATGACCGGCTGTCTGAAGTGATAGTTTTACAGCTTTCAACAACCGGCTATCTGAAGTGAAAGTTTTACAGCTTTCAACAACCGGCTATCTGAAGTGAAAGTTTTACAGCTTTCAACAACCGGCTGTCTGAAGTGAAAGTTTTACAACTTTCAACAACCGGCTGTCTGAAGTGAAAGTTTTACAGCTTTCAACAACCGGCTGTCTGGAGTGATGTTTCAAGCTTTCAACAACCGGCTGTCTGAAGTGTTAGTTTTCAAGCTTTCAAAGACCGGCTGTCTGAAATATCATGGTCCATTCTATTACGCACTGGATATACTTTTGTGAACTACATATTTCTTCACGACAATGAGGCAATTGTGTGTAACCATAACGTCATTACACAGATCAACGTCACACTTTGTTTGTAACATTAACGTCTGTCTACCACTTTTAATTCATTTCTTTCTATATGCACACCCATCTGGCAATAATGTCCAGCCTGTTGAACTTAGCAAGTAACTTATAGAAGTAGAAGAGAGATCAAGGTCACACTTTGTGTGTAACAATCAAGGTCACGGGGGCTCAGACGTCAAATTAGTTTAATGAAATTAGGGCAACTATCCCACATTTGTTGATGAAACATGGTATTAAGCATCCAAGGAACACGTTTGTCTCGATCAGGTTATTTCAAGGAGAATCCACGTTTGGCTCAAGGTCATATCCAAAGGGGGCATCCAAAGGGGGCATCCATTGGTTTTATTGATTTCCTTGTTCTGGAAGAAGTTGCTATAATACAGTAATTATTTAAGGTGCTATAATACAGTAATTATTTAAGGTGTTATAATACAGTAATTATTTAAGGTGCTATAATACAGTAATTATTTAAGTTGCTATATTTTTATTTTTGGAATTTTGAGTTTTACATGTACTTTCAGAATATTCATTGTGTATTGAATGTGAATCCGCTGGCCATCGAGCGGCTACAGAGACAACAGGTGTATCCCATTGTGATATATGCACGACACAAGTCCTACAAACAGCTACGGTCAGTTGTTGTTTGGATACGTTTATTAACGCCCAACATCCCTCCCCATAGTTAATTGGGGCAACGTTTCCTCAAGTGTTTTAATTTTATGCTCTTGGGGATTGCAAGAAACGGAGATGCTCCAATTCCTGGTTCCTTTACATGCCCGGTGTATAGCACCGATGTATGAGGCTTCGGTTTATAGTCCCCCTTTACATGCCCGGTGTATAGCACCGATGCATGAGGCTTCGGTTTATAGTCCCCCTTTACATGCCCGGTGTATAGCACCGATGCATGAGGCTTCGGTTTATAGTCCCCCTTTACATGCCCTGTGTATAGCACCGATGCATGAGGCTTCGGTTTATAGTCCCTTTACATGCCCGGTTCATGAGGCTTCGGTTTATAGTCCCCTTTACATGCCCGGTGCACGTGCGAGGCTTCGGTTTATAGTCCCCTTTACATGCCCGGTGTATATCACCGATGCATGAGGCTTCGGTTTATAGTCCCCTTTACATGCCCGGTGTATAGCACCGATGCATGAGGCTTCAGTTTATAGTCCCCCTTTACATGCCTGGTGCACCGATGCACGAGACTTCGGTTTATAGTCCCCTTTTACATACCCGGTGTATAGCTTCGGTTTATAGTCCCATTTGAAAGACTTGTTAATATTATTATCGTTTGGTGTGTAGATCGAATCTGTGATGCTGGATTTTCGCAGTCCGTGTTAAAAACCACTAGACCACTGACCCGTCTATAAAGGTCAGTTAATCTATCAATACCCGTCTATAAATGTCAGTTAATCTGTCAATACCCGTCTATAAAGGTCAGTTAATCTGTCAATACCCGTCTATACAGGTCAGTTAATCTGTCAATACCCGTCTATAAAGGTCAGTTAATCTGTCAATACCCGTCTATAAAGGTCAGTTAATCTGTCAATACCCGTCTATAAAGTGTCCCGGTTTTTATTCGTGCAATTATAAATAAAAGCTGCTCAAAGGGAACACATTAATTTCTTTTAATTATTCCACAGAAACAGAGCTACACATAGAGATTAACCCTTTTCACGCTAGCGGCAGATAAAACCACTCTTGCAAACAGCCAAATCAGAGACAGTGGCTGACTAGCAAACAACATAGACCTGGTCAGACGCTACATTACTCAACAGCTGATCTGGATCTATGCTGTTTGCAAATGTGATTTTATTTACTGAGCAGGCAAAGGGTTAAAGAAAAAAATACTATCCTATTTGAGCAAATGAGCTAAAAAAGAATTTATGAGCCTATCGAAGTCGCCATTGCGCATACAATGCAAATTTGAAATAATGAGTCTTGCTGTCCATTTTTGCACAAAATTCACCACATATTAAACCTAACACGGACAAATTCCACGAAAATCTTAATAGCGGATACTTGGCAAAAATACAAGTTGTTAAAATGCATCCCCATAACCATGATGATGCTTCAATCTATTTTAAGATATTGATGCAGGTCACCCAAAAACTGAAAATCCATGTGCTGTTTATTTATCAGGGAAATCAAGGATGTGCAATTTTTGCCAGAGAAATTGAGTTTGAAGTCGGCTAAAGAAGTGTACGAGTACTGTCAAAAGGCTGAACAAGACTACAGGCATCTGATTTCTGGTAGGTACACTGGGTCCCGGCATCTTATATCTGAAAGATATACTGTAACCCGACAACTTGGGTCTGGTATGTACACTGGATCCTGGCATCTTATGTCTGAAATATACACTGGATCCCGACATCTTGGGTATGTACACTGGGTCCCAGCATCTTGTAGATACACTGTGGATCCTAGCATCTTATGTCTGAAATATACACTGGATCCCGACATCTTGGGTATGTACACTGGGTCCTGGCATCTTGTAGATACACTGGGGATCCTAGCATCTTATGTCTGAAATATACACTGGGTCCCAGCATCTTGTAGATACACTGGGTCCCAGCATCTTGTAGATACACTGGGTCCCAGCATCTTGTAGATACACTGTGAATCCTAGCATCTTATGTCTGAAATATACACTGGATCCCGACATCTTGGGTATGTACACTGGGTCCTGGCATCTTATGTCTGAAATACACACTGGATCCCAACATCTTGGGTATGTACACTGGGTCCCAGCATCTTGTAGATACACTGGGGATCCTAGCATCTTATGTCTGAAATATACACTGGATCCCGACATCTTAGGTATGTACACTGGGTCCCAGCATCTTGTAGATACACTGTGGATCCTAGCATCTTATGTCTGAAATACACACTGGATCCCGACATCTTGGGTATGTACACTGGGACTTGTATACCACTGCACTGTAACCTACGGTCGCCGATTTGTATGCCACTGCAACTGATGTTCACGTGTTCGGGCCCTGCTCAGGCCGTGTCTCCTTTATATTGAAAAGTCCGCCTCCGTGGTCGAGTGGTTAAGGTCGCGTATACCACTGTAACCTATCATCACTGATGGTCACGGGTTCGAGCCTCGCTCAGACCGTGTCTCATTTATATGAAAAAGTTGGCAGTTTCTTACGGAGGTTGGTGCACCCAAGTACTGGTTAACCGCTGGAGCCTACCCAGGAAAGGTGTTGTTAGGTAAACTGCCCGCCGGCGATATAGCCCAAAATGGTGCTGATGCAGGCGTAAAACCCGAAATATAACAATATAACAATAATTTATATTGAAAAAGTTGACAAGTTTCTTACGGAGGTTGGTGCACATACTAGTTAACTGCTGGAACCTGCCCAGGAAAGGTGTTGTTAGGTAAACTCTTTCAACACCAAGTAACTGACATGGACTGGTGCATATTTTTAGACCAATAAATTAATAACAAAATTATATTTGGATCAGTTCATTTATCAAAATGGGTAAAAAAAATTCTAAAAATAGTTATATTACTTGAAAAAAGTGCAGATCCTGATGAGACGGCTCGTCATGAGCCGGCTCATCTGGATCTACACTTTTTTGTAAGCCAATTTAGAGGTATGTGGTGTTGAAAGGGTTAACTGCTGGAACCTGCCCAGGAAAGGTGTTGTTAGGTAATTTGCCTGCCTGCAATACAGCTCAAAATGGTGCTGATGCAGGTGTAAAACCTGAACAAACAGAATTGTACTATATAATCAGGGTTCCCTTTGTCTGTCGCCAATTAAAAAAACCTGGAGCCAACCAAGAGCCATATAGTTCACAAATAAATATTTGAAGCCCTATATTTGACAAAACATGTGCCAAAAAAAAATTGCGCCAATTCACAAAATTTAGCGCCAATATTTGTCGCAATTGGCGACCGACAGCGGGAACCCTGATAATGGTGTTGATAATTTATGTTTCGACGAATCCGGGTAGTAATGCAGGGACACTTTTTGTTGTTTTATTCCTTGTAGCATTAATTAAGTTTGTGCCATTTCCTGGCTTTATTGTTAATATTTCACTTTTCATGTTTACAGGAACCATTCAGGGGGGCAATCTCGCGGAGATGGCGCAACAGATTAAAAATGTTATAACTTCTGTACAAGACAAGCCAATCTGGGTACCATCATCCATGTTGAGATGACATTAACTTCTGTACAAAACAAGCCAATCTGGGTACCATCATCCATGTTGAGCGGACATTAACTTCTGTACAAGACAAGCCAATCTGGGTACCATCATCCATGTTGAGATGACATTAACTTCTGTACAAAACAAGCCAATCTGGGTACCATCATCCATGTTGAGCGGACATTAACTTCTGTACAAGACAAGCCAATCTGGGTACCATCATCCATGTTGAGCGGACATTAACTTCTGTACAAGACAAGCCAATCTGGGTACCATCATCCATGTTGAGCGGACATTAACTTCTGTACAAGACAAGCCAATCTGGGTACCATCATCCATGTTGAGATGACATTAACTTCTGTACAAAACAAGCCAATCTGGGTACCATCATCCATGTTGAGCGGACATCAACTTCTGTACAAGACAAGCCAATCTGGGTACCATCATCCATGTTGAGCGGACATTAACTTCTGTACAAGACAAGCCAATCTGGGTACCATCATCCCATGTTGAGAGGACATTAACTTCTGTACAAGACAGATGACATTAACTTTTTGTACAATCTGTTGAGATGACATTACAAGTTGAACCATTCGAGTACCATCCTCTTTTGTTGAGAATGTTCATTGAACAGAACCATCCAGTGTGGTGATGACTGGGCATGTTAGTAGTCTGGTTGCTGAATGAAAATTATTGTATAGAACCAAAAACAACATAACACCACCAATTGTTTTTGAACTCTGGAGAAATAAAAAGATGGTCACAAATTGCTATGCTCCACTATTGTGTTAACGTGTCTATTTATAGAAATGATGAAACGCCCATTGTAGCTAGATCATTCAATAGTCATCATAGGTGATGTACTACATCACAAGGACTATGGGTCACTGCACATCGAGTGAGCGACTCCTGGTTACTGTGACCTATATCCGAAGACTCATCCAGTCAATGCGCCAGCAATCAAACGTTGGTTTTGCAGAGGTCGTCGCCTAGTGGATATACTACTGGTTCAGGTCATGTCTACAGTTCATACATTTATATGAAAAAGTTGGCCGTTGGTGCTAAAAGTCCAGGAAAGGTTACATACAATTAATGATGATGGTCTGAAGCACTTTGTGTTTTTTGGTGAATTGTCATATTGATTGGATTGTGTGGCCATCTTGTTTCTCAATCTAAAAACATTAATGGGAGCAGTGTACTCGTGCAGACAGGGCGTGTCCCATCTGAGAATGGACAGGACCATTCGTTATAGGGGCGACTTTCTAGTATACTGTCCTGGTCTGTGAACATCATCTTCCTGATTAGTGAAGCAGATAATTGAAACTATCTCAATATGTGATACAAGCACCAAACTTGGCATACATACTCCTTAGGGGTCACGTTTGTGGAAAAAAACTGTGTTCAACTGCGTTCAAGATGGACGCCATTTTTTCAAGATGGCCACCATTCTGATATACAAATTGCCTATTTTACCACAGAATCTCAGTACAGTAACCGATTTAGTTGATCTTTGAGTAAAAAAATAGGGTTTCAAGCATGGGGAATCCAAAAATACTTTTATTAAGAGTGATACATGTATATCTACAACATGTATATTCATCTATTCTGCATATTTTGGACAACTGGCTGTAGATCTTTTAAGTAGAACATATCTCCCAAATATCATGTCCATAGTCAACGGTCATAATTTTGTTAATAAATGTATTAAAGTCTACAAACACATTATTCCTAGAAGTTACTACAGGACATTATGTAGTATGTGGTATACAGTCTTCTTTGCCCTTCATTGTCTTTGTGCTTTAAAGCTAGATGAGTTGGAGCTGGGCCTAATTCTCACATCTGCAGCTGCATAATGCTGTACCAAAGCGGTAGCATTTGCATCTTCCTACACAACATTCTGTCTTGCACCCACACTTGGTCAGCTGTTGACAACTCTCTGCAATAGGAGGAAGTGTTGTCCAGAAGACCTGCCACAGATCACCCTTCTTTGTCCAGCCCCAGTCAGCAGGACTCTGTGCTTATGGTTGGCGCACTCCATATGCAACCTGCCTCATAAGCTGCACGCTTGGCATGCTGAAGCACTGCTGCTCGAGTTGGAGGAATGCCTTTGTACGGTCTCTGCTTCCTGGCAAACATGTCTAGTCTGGCGTCATCCACGCCTGCAGCTGTACTGGACTTGTCATACATCGTCACCACAAACTTCTCCAGATCACCATCAGCTACTGTTGGTAGGTACTGGCTAAGTTTTATGAAGACATCAGAGGCCTCAGGACATACATCCCAGGTTTGCCATGCAGACTTTTTCCCTTTACCACGGAATCCGGACACCAACATCGCAGCCTGTGAATGCATGGAAGAAGAGAATCCCTTTGCTTTTCTCCTGTCCTATGGAGTGATGAAGGTCATGCACAGGAATCCATTTGAGATGCTGTCCTTGTCCAAAGGCCACCCACAGCTGCTGCAAACCAATCTCTTGAAGGGCTGACAGCACTGATGGCGATGATAAGAACATCTGTGTCATTGGCTTTGACCATCGGGACTTTGCTACCCCCTTCCTGGCCTGGAGGAAGATGCGTGTGTCAGCTTCTTCACGACTACAAGGAGCCAGCCTATCCGTGCTGACTGCATGGCTGCTATTAACATCATATTGTCTTGTCACAATGACTTTATTGGGTGTAAACATCTGTGCAATCTTCTCAGCTAGAAAGTTGAACATCTGTTTTATTGTCATTGTCTCTCAGGAAGTTCTGCCAGTTTCGGGGAATTTTTCCCTTGCTCGTCACCCTTCGTCTGACTCCACGTCCTCGTCTCTGCCTTCAAACTTGATGGGTGGTAGACATCAAACACAAGGTCCGTTCACTGGAACTTGGTGGAGTATGCTTGGATGGTTGGAAGGACCACCAGCATAGCATAGTCCTCGAAGGTCTTTGAAGTTCGTGGTGGCAGAGTTCACCAGTGCTGAACCGTCAATGATGATTGTATCAGCCTCAGGGATATCAACATGGCAGCAAGCTGGGATTTCTGACAGGTGTAGAGATTCCCACCTTCACTCAGGGGGGCAGGGAACTGCTGATTCTCATGACGAAAGAACTTCTGCAGGTCACATTCTCTGTTCTGACATGATATGAACAGCTTAGAGAAGAGTTGGCAGTCTTCCTTCAGAATCTTTTGCTTTGTAGCATCAATCGAGGCTTGTTGCTGTCGGAAGAAGTCCACTTTATTCTCGATTGGTTCATAGAAGGTGGAAACTTCTAGTGCCAGTCCCGCCATGAACTCATGGAGACGGGTTCTGTCTCTCTCATGATATGTGCTGCACTGGGGTCAGCAATGTCCTTGGTGTCCAGTGACAGCAGGTCCCGACTCCTCCTGGAAAGGATTTCCCAGATCTGTCATTGCATGGGAGAGCTTCTGAACTTTCTCAAGGAAATCTCTTTGGGCTCGTTATGTCTGCTCATGGTTTGTTTTATAGCCTCCTTCGCTTCGGATGCTGCCTCATACAACTCAATAAGTTGGCTGACCTGGGGACCGGCTACCATCCATCTTCTCAGGGCTGATGGATCTTCAGTCACGCCAATGGCTCCCCCGTCGGCTTTGATAACAGCATTGGCCTGTTCGTGGGCTTGGTCAATAGCCATTGCAGAGAAATTCCGACTGGACTTGTGAACAACAAATTTGCCACTCTTGAATTCTTGGGCAAGCTGGGGATGTTTCGCCTTCAGGGTCACCATGTCTCCGAGATGGATTGGAAGCCAGCATGCTTAGTTTGTGTTGTTGTTGGCAAAGAAGTATGGGATTAGCTCAGCCAGTGATTGGCAGTACAGGCTGAAGTTGGCTTCTCAAAATGCTGAAGAAGTCACCATTGCCTCCACTAGGGCGCTAGTTCAGCCACTGTCCTTGAGAAGAGTTCCGATTGACCTCAGGGCAGCCATCTCTATATGTAGGCCTCCAAACATGATGACGAACTTGTCCTCACCATATTGTTCAGGCCAGTGCCACTATACTTGTTTTGCCACTGCATAGATGGGCTGGTCGGCTGTCATGACAGGTACTTGGGGTTGGGTGTTTTGTTTGTTTGTCTGACTGTAGCAACGCAGTGGGTTGGATCTCGATGGAGAGGTAACAGTGATGTGATGGTGGCCTCAAATGCAGGGCTTCTCTTCTTGGAGGCATGCCCATGTCACGTTCTCTATACCATCTGTTTCATCAGTATCACCGACCTTCTCCAGCCACTCATACTCGAGTGCCAGGTGTGGTCTCGGGAGACTGGCGTCTGGAACTGTCACACTACCCTGTGGATAAGTGTTCTTCTTGGCAAAGAAGGCAGGACGGATATTGGTGTAAGTCAGGAAGTTCTGGAACTGTCTTAACCTTCTCTCCTCCAAACTTGAATGGTTAACGTTCTTCACCTTTGTTGGATGCTGGAAAAGTGAGATGCTAGTGCCATGGAAAGAAGTGGTAGCTGTCGTTGCAGTGGGGTTATGGTCTATGTTATCCATGGCTGCTGTGGTTAACAACCCTCTGCGCAGAACTGGTGGACAGACCACACCCACATACTTGTTCACTGTTGCATCTCCTAGCTGTGCAGATATATCCAACACTCTGTCGTACGAAATGCTCATGTAGCATTTCGACTAGTGTCCTCTTTCTAGTCTTGGCATAGACAGACATCCACATGTAGATAGGGAATGGTGTACAAACTATATACATCGAATACCTACTGTACTATGTAGGTTGACCACAGGTCTGTTCATTATGAAGGTTGACCACAGTTCTGTGTGATCCGAAGTCCCAAATATGATAACATAAAGACTCTTAGTGATTCAGAAGTTCAAGAATCAGATTCTGCGTGGTCTAAAATGTAGGATTCGATACCAAAATCGTCCATATTGGGCAAGTCTGTGCATATTTATTGCAAAAAGCAATCATCGGTATTGATTATGGCGGCCATCTTGAATTTCAGGTGGCCAGCGGTTTTTTTCCAAACAAGTAAGCCCCAAGGAGTATTTGTGCCAACTTTGGTGCTTGTATCACATTTTGAAAGATTCCCCTGAGAAAATACATTTATCTGCTTCACTAGATAAAGTACTTTGTGTGAGCTGCTTGCCTGGCCTGGAGGTTATAAAACGTTTCTCCAATCTCAAAACTCAGTCGTTTGATTGGTTCAGCGGACAGTCGCACTCGGAATCGACCAATCAAATCACTTGAGAAGTTTTATAATCTCGGGGGCCCTGGTGTGCCCTTATTGAATCTAACTGGAACTGATCCAATCGTGTAGTAAACACATTCTTATGACAATTGGCAGTAAATATATTTATATTCGATCAGTATAAGCTATACTTGAGCAGTTTGTTTATGGTCAGTTTATCTACCATCATGTGGTAGCCAATCAGAAGTACTTAAATGTACAGCTCGCCCATATGGTTTACCGGTGGCGAGGGTAAATAAACGGAATCATCATCATGTAAGTATGTGTATTGTAATGCGTTCTCATTCGAGGTTAAGCAGGACTGTGTAAAGCGTATCGACATCATGTCCGACAGTGATAATCCTTCAAACAATTTAACATATAAAGCTCAGATAGTGCATCCTTCTGCCAAGCAGCCAGTAGTAAATGAGCCAACCATTGCAGTTCTAAGCAACATTAGCTGAGGCAGCAATTGCAGAGGCCAACAGGGCAAGTCCCCCCGATACGATTCGATACGTAGCCTGTGCGACCAATTCCAAGTGTTTGTTATTTTACATTGGGAAATAATTGGTAAATTATTTATAGTGGTGATTTATATTATAAATAATTTATGTTTGGCTGAATGGAATGACAGAAAACATAATCTTGACATTATATTTGGGGTTTTAAATTACTGCCACCTATCCCAACCAACAAAACATCTTGGGGTCTTATTTCATCAAACCGTAGCCAGTGAAAAGTTGAAAAACTTTTCCGTTTTGAAGTGTTTTTACTGTCAAGTTGTTTACATTTTTGATGACCCATGAGGAACTTCTGCAGATGTGAAGTGGACAAACATCACTCAATTATGCTAATATATCCATTCATATCTCGCTGCTAATCTGCTAATTAATCTGTCTTTCATGCATTGTGCAGACAAAGACCACGCACTTTATTTATGCCTATATCCCCCGATACAGTATTAGGTGTGGCAGTAAGCTAATGTGCTGTAAGAGGACAAAATAGGTATAATTGACTTAGTCACCAGGATGTTTACAAGTGTATCCAAGACTGGAAATTTAAAAAAAGGGACATTAAAAGATGACATCAAATTTTTTCTATGGAGAAACAGTAACCACAGTTGATAAATTTGGTGGTGTCAATACTCATTGGGGTTGCAATTTTAGGGGGACATTGCATTTCATTTTATAATTTATTCACAATATACATTAATATTGTAAACCTCGAAGCAACTAGGTTGTGATGTTTTCACCACACATCTTTATCAGCCAAATCAAAAACACGTAGGCAAGGAATAGTTTTTTACGACCGGAAACGGTGTCCTAGATTGTAGTAGGGAGATGTGTATAAGACAATAAATAAATGTTTTATATCAAATGAGTTTTATTGAAATACAACAGTAAACGTCTCTGAATACACAGAATGGCAGGCTCATCATCTGAGTAGATACATGTCAACCTTCATTTACGAGATTAGAACCGGAAGATTCCTTAAATATCAGAATGTAATCAAAATAATTTATCCAGAGGTCTACAGCAAACGTGATGTCCCACTATGGAGAAACTATGCATGACAACATATAGCACTACGGAACACATCAAACACCTTCATCTTTACAACTGTCCACAGTTTGTAATCATAACTGGTTTAGATGGTTTTCCATTAGAGTCACCCACAGCTTCCATCTTCTTTACGATGTGCATCCCATCGGTTACCAATCCAAATACCACATGCTTACCATCTAGCCTGTAAAAATACATACAAATCAACTCACATATATGTTATGTTATATTTCGGGTTTTACGCCTGCATCGTGCTCACCATTTTGGGCTATATCGCCGGCGGGCAGTTTACCTAACAACACCTTTCCTGGGCAGGCTCCAGCGGTTAACCAGTACTTGGGTGCACCAACCTCTGTAAGAAACTGCAAACGTTTTCATATAAATGAGACACGGTCTGAGCGGGGCTCGAACCCGTGACCATCAGTGACAAGTCAGCGACCTTAACCACTCGACCACGGAGGCGGACCCATTACGAAATGTATGTTAGCATTGTGGTTTCCGAGATGAATATTTAATAGTTAAAACAAGGATATACAAATGATCTTCAAAACCAGGAGTTACCATGTAACCCATTTCACACCATACAATAATCTGTTATGACAATGTGTGTGTTTTATGTTTATTTATCGTCGCTACCGGTTTCCCATATGTGCGACGCCTCCTGAAGAGATTAGTCATTTTAGATTTTGGAGGATAGTGCAATGATACAGACAGAAACACATTCCAGAGTCTCCTCTGGTTCTTTTACGTGCACAGTGTAAAGCACCGACATGAGACATATATGGTCAGACGGGTGATCGAACCTGCGATCCCTGGATTACAAGTCCAACGTGAAATGACAATTTTTCACTAGAATTAATATATAGTGACATTTATTAACATACCAGCTGGTTTTCTCTGTACACATGAAAAACTGTGAACCATTGGTATTAGGACCGGCGTTGGCCATGGAAAGAACACCTGAAAGATTTCAAAAGTATGTTAAAATGGCCCTGAAATGTGTTGTCATGCTTAACCCATTCAACACCAAGTAACTCACATGGACTGGTCCATCATATTCATAAACCAATAAATGAATCAGAAAATCACATTTGGACAAGTTCATTTATCAAAATGGGTAATTATGTCTAAAAATAGTCATATCACTGGCAAAAAGTGCAGATCCTGATGAGACGGCTCGTCACGAGCCGGCTCATCTGGATCTACACTTTTTGTAAGCCTATTTAGAGGTCTGTGGTGTTGTCATGCTTAAAGGTGGAAAGATGGACACCATTTTATCTGTATGCATTTTCAATTAATTTTTGTTTGGTTCGACAGGACAATGAAGTGAGAGAAGACACAAATATTATATAAAAACTATATTTGTTTGGAAATGTAGTGTTATTTTTTAATTTTGCATCACACTATCTCATCTGGCCAGAACATTTATATACGTACCCGGGCCACTGTAGAGGACCAAACAAAAATGTATGTTGACCACCACACAACAGTCATTTCATAAATACATCCACCAATTGGTTACTGAGAACTGGCTCTCGATGGATCAGACACGACCGGTCATCTTCATATATAGAACATTTGTTTCACATTCCCTAGTCAATGACAAAGTTACAGAGCAGCCACAATATGTTATTAACGAATACCAATATTTGACCGTTGTGAAACACCTCCTTCCACTCGGACTGGGTTATTTCAAAATTCCCCCATGCATGACAAAGTTACAGATGCGCACACATAAATTAGTTAAGACGACTAATAATTATCTTGACAGGAGCGTCAAATTTTGTATATAAGTGATTCTGGTATCAAGATTTAATGCTACAATGTTACAAAATACTCTTTATGCAGAAACAATTTGTAGGTATGGAATGTAGATACCTGGTCCAGTATGTTTAAGTGTGAAGTTCTCATCAGGAAATTTATTGCCATAGATGCTTTTTCCCCCTGTACCATTGTGGTTTGTAAAATCTCCACCCTGACACATAAAACCGGGAATCACTCTATGGAAACTGCTATCCTTGAAGCCAAATCCTTTCTCTCCAGTGCATAGAGCACGAAAATTCTCTGCAAAAAATAACAGATTAAAAGCTTTTACACGATGTCAAATTCACATTTGCTGAAGATTATGTTCGATACCAAGCATATATTAAATGCGGTGGTGGGCCATGTGAGGATATTGGAGCATGTGGAAAAAATTGACCAGAAGGCTTCGACTCATAATTATCTTGGCTCGATTTTTAGGGAGAAGTGGAGCCGGGCCGCCAGATGGTGAAGTAGTCAGGGTCCCTAGGGTAGGGCAACTACTTTGCCCTGAAACATGTGTTCTAAATGCATGTTTTTTCATCCCAAATTGTGCATACTTAGCAGTGGATAAAAAATGTCTCCTGGGAATGAAATTGGACAAATGGCATATAAGCCATTATAGCCACAGGGATTCGGCACGTTTGGGGGTACTAGTATATATATTAAAGTACAGGGATTCTACTCTGTGAGATGTCGGATTTCGCATCGATCAGTAAAATGGCCATATCTGAAACAATTTTGAACAAATCTGTCCAAATATAACGCCTATCCCGAGTCTTTATATTGTTCTTCAAATAAAACAACTTTAAGCTGCGTGCATGTATACTTTGCAAACAATTGCCACAGACATTGGCCATAGCAGGTCACATTTCCATACTAGGACACTGGTTCTGTCAGCAACAAAAAAAAATCTACGACGGGAGAGTTTTAACAGTGAATAACATTATCAATAAAATGTGTTTCCACTAACGTGTAGGTTTATTCGGCAAAAATGTACGAGAAAAAGAGATTTCGTAGAATTTTTCAATTTGTTTTGATAATGTCTCAAGCGGCGCAGTTTGCGGTGAAATGAGCGTTCTGATTGGATTATGATTATTCTTCATAAAACAAACATCTAGTTACATTCTAACATTCTAATAATCCAATCAGAACGCTCGTTTCAATGCGAACTCAAAATTTAGTGACATACGGATTACCATTAATTAGCAAGTATGCCCTACAGGCAAAATGGATGTCGCCCTGATGCCTATTGTCGGTATTCATGGTGAACAACGCGACACAATATTCTTGTACTTAATAGATGCCAAATCCCCGTGGTATTGCTCACGTGGTCGCATCCAATTTTGAGCAGCAACCTGGAGCTGTCAATCAATCTAGGATTGAATGATATAACTATATCCACCTGTTAATTTGTTCACGAGTAATTTCTATAGATGAATTTGGCAGGGTTGGAAAAATCAGAGAATTTTCTACTTGTACAAGTAAATTTGAAAATTTACCTGTCCAGGGTGAAAACCCACTTGCCCGTATATCCGAACGTTATTTTTTTAAATAATATAAACCAACCTTATTTAAAAATCGATACAGTCCCGCTAAGTTAGATGATTGTTTACCTTTCGTCTTCAATAATAAGACCGTCACGTATCCGTATATCGATTTAGCGACCACGTAGTATACTTATAACTGACGCATGCGCTATAGCACTTTAAATTACCCATACCCGGGATTATGGGGTCACATCGCCTACTTTGCTCACTATTCAGTACCAAAGAAGCCATTTTCGACAGTAGTTTTTCTTATTGACAGCTGGCTTGTTTTGAGCGGAAAATAAATTACATACGCACCGCATTTTACACAGTTTTTATGTGACGGGCGATAACTCTTGACATTTCCGGTTCTTATTCAGGTTATTGTCGGCTGGGATTGTTGTCCGCCACCGTTGTCGGCTGGCTTGAGTTCATTGCGGAAGATCCGCAGGAAAATAAACAAGAAAATTCGCCGATGCTTTCTCATTAAAATACGATTTAAATGCCATGGGAACATGAAGTAAATGCACTAGCCGGTATTTTTAAATATTTGAAAATCTACTTGCCCGGCGGGTCGGGCAACTCGGGCTTTTGATTTCGCCACCCCTGTAATGGGCGTGCTTTACGTTTATTTATCATCGCTACCGATTCTAGGGTTTACATAAAGACATACAAAAATGTCAAGTCATTTAATAATAGTACATCCGACCAATCCAGTTGGGCGTCAGATTTCGACAAATTTTCAAATCAGACGCATTCCCATTGACCGCATTCAAACACTACCATAATGCTACCTTTAAAACATACCTACAGTTTTAGGAACAACTTCAGCGTCGAGCTGAAAAAGAAATATACCAATATTAACATACATGTATTCCCGTGTACATGTACAGGGTTCATTCTAGGTCAGAATTTTTGGGAGAAGTGAGAAAGCGCGAGATCGCTTCCTTAAATGGTGTTTTTTAATATACTTCTGCAAAATAGGGTTAAAATGCACAGTACAAGTTACAACCATTAAATACAACAGTTGAATAGAAGGAGTGCTTTATAATGGGCCAGTGTATCTTACTAGACAAAATTTTGTTTGAAAATCGTAAAAACAGAAAGAAGTGGGGCCCCAGAGGGCGAAGTCAGGGTCCCTAGGGCGACAATTTAGCCCACATCGCCCTCTAGAATGATCCTTGCATGTATCGGGTACAGGTCAATTGGTACCCTGGATGTTTCGTACCCAAGGCTGGACAGTTGTACCCTAGCTTTAGCCCCGCCAGATCCTGCTACCCCATCCACAGCAAAATATAATAATCTTAAGACTGAAGGGGATCTAATTATCAACTTATGGAACAAAAGTTACTGTGTTACCCCCAGACTGAAAATGGGGCAGGGTAGGTAGATAACCTGTCTTCAATGTGGCAGCATTGACACCGTGGTCTTGTACAGTGTTTCCTCGCACCACTGGGTTTTTACGATTTTCAAACAAAATTTTGTCTAGTAAGTAAGATACACTGGTCCATTATAAAGCACTCCTTCTATTCAAATGTTGTATTCAAGTCAAGGTAACGTTCTCGTGACTAAGTTTATCGGATTGGTTTACCAATTGACCTTTCTGCAAACGCTACTTAGGCACGCCCCCCATAGTTACAGGTGCTCGCTGTAACCATGCGAGACAAGCTATCTAACAAAATGGCGTCTAACGCAGACCTGCATCGAGTTAATCTAGATAAAATTCCGTCGAATTTCTTGGTTTTATTTCACCCAGATAAGAATATCTCGTTGAAAGCAATTAGGCAAGGGTTTTAGGTTCTTCAGTGAAGTTTATTTCTCTAAAGTACAGATATGTTTAACGGATGAGGACGTGTTAAGTGTTCGTGGAAAATGCTTGCGCAGTCAACGGAAGAGTGAACAACCACATCGAGTTAACTTTGACATCAAAAGAAATGAAATATGCCACCGTCTTGAGAGACTCGACCCGATCTGGATATCTACTATCACTGTCACACAGCCCGTAACTACATCTTTTCACCATTGCCAATGACAGACAGCATTAATTAATTTGTAATTATTTTTCAAAAAATAATTTCAGATCACGATCACTCGTTATCAGATTTGATTAAAATTTTACTAAATAACTCGTTTGTCTGACAGAACGATAAAACAATGACTCGGTGTAGTAATCAATGCTATAATTATGTGCACACATTTTATAATTGACCAATTAGCACAATCGGTGCTAAATTCCCATGTGCAATACTTTGATCTCGATAATAGCAGTAGGCCCCTATCGGGATATTATAAGTCGGCGGTCTCTGTGATGTACCGGTAGTCGGTAAGTTGTTGAGTACTCCCAATAAACAGTGTGACACGCTTAAATTTGATTGCTGTGTTTGCCAGAAAAGAATGACTATATGGGGTCAATCGGTGTTTTTATAGATGCATTGTTTTTAAAGCAGCTGTCTGGTATTTTGTGGTTCATATACACACTTAGATTTGTCCAAGGATTTTGAAATGGGTTGAATTTAACGTCAATCACCAGGATATCGACTAATTTTGTACTATAACTAACCCACACACCAAAGCTACACATTTTCAACATCATTAAAACAATTTTAAACCCATATTTTCGATCAAATTCACGCCTTTTCAAATTTGTCTACTCGTTACTAGTTTGTCTAATATGCATTGTTTGTCTAACAAGATGGCGGCGATAAACCGTTGCTGGGGGTGTGCGCGAATGGTGCGATGCGATTGACTAACGCCAGCTGTCAATCAAATTCGGCAGAAAGGTCAATTTTTTCAGTGCTTACATGTATGCACAGATCTGTCAAGGGTGCATCGAGTGTCGGAGTGAGATATGGGGTTCGAAGGGGTGGCTGCCCCTCAGGGGGTCTGGGGGAAGCTGGATACACTCTATGGCTCATTTTCGTCATATTTGGTGTCGAATGGCTTACATGAAATGCTACTTTGGCATCTAATGAAGGACACTTTTCACCAAGAAAACCTGATCAAGCAATAGCATTTTATGGTAAAGAAAGCTTGCAAATAACTTTTTGTAATTGAATCTTATATTTTTTATTAAATTGACTTACAAGTTAGGCGCAAACCTGTCTTGGTTGTCAATTTATAATAAAACTCCGATGTAATTTGCAAGCATTTGTCACCAGCTTGAGCAAAATCAGCGTGGTCTAGTGGTTACCACATCAGGCTGATTACAATTTCAGCACAAATTCAAACCCGGGTATGACTTGCCAATTTTTCATTGAGCATGACCATTTATCCACATTGCTAAGAACAAACCGTACAGTAAACGTTATTTGCCGAGCTTTGAGAAGCAATTACTGGATAATTAAGTGTCCACTTAGAATCAAATCTAGATTTGTATATAGCGGCACCGGCTAGTTTCTTCGTCTTTTTTTTGACAGGACTGTGATTCTGAAGCCATGGTTAACAAAAAGAGCGTCTACACCGTTAACAAATGTAAACATTACATTCGGCCTTAGTTAGTTTTCGGGAACCAATCATAAGTGATTATTAACGCACGGAGAGTTCCGACATCGGTTCCGAGTAGTTACGATTGTACAGCGTGACGATCGGTTTCAAATATAGCCTCGAGACATTCTAAAAATAGCAATTTGGGAAACCTAATGTGTTGCGATTTTAAAATAGCATTGATATTAGTGTAGGTAAATTGTTAAAGTGTGACAATATTAAAGATACGCGTGAGAGTGTGATTTGAGGTCTAAAAGCGTGTAGAAAAAGTGTGACAATATTAAAGATACGCGTGAGAGTGTGATTTGAGGTCTAAAAGCGTGAGTCTCACGCCAAAAGCGTGAGACTTGACAGGTATGTATGCAGTGTATATAAAAATAGATAGCCAGTCTTAGAATCAGGCAAGATTGTTTACAAAACATGCACCATGCCCGACTGACAATTATAATGAACAGATGCTATTATAAATCAAGTGCAAATCAAAGAAATTCAATACTAAATTTTCTACAAACTACCGATGGTACTTGTATTTAAACCGGAAGATATCCGAAGCCAAGATTGTGATCAAAGAAAAAATAGATATTTACCCTATGCCATGGCATTTATTATATTTAATATTTTAATTTTAAACCCGACAGCTAATTGGAGTAATGTTTATTTGGGCATAGAGCAATGGTATAATATAAGTGGCAGGTGTTAATTGATCTTGATTTACAAGCTTTACAGCAGTAACATGCCAATCAAATAAATCTTGTTTAAACCAATAACCCAAAAGATCAAAGGTCTTATGTAATGTAATAAAATGTGCACAGTTGACATGCAGCACTAGTCTAAATGTCTAACCCTGGGAATGCATTCTAAAATGATTCTGAAAATGAAAGTAGAGTCTAGTTCCCCCATGGGAACAGGTGCCGTTGTGATAGCTGTATTGAGGTGCATGGTCACGTAATGAAGCTAAAATGTTCAACAATTTTTTGAAAGTTATGTTCACGACTTAAGAAAATAATAATATACAAGTGCATTTAACTTTTTTACAGGCCATGATATGTAGGATTTACGCAGAGCATAGGTTCCACCGCTATAAGGTCTTATATATATAAGACTAGGACCACCCTGCCACTATTTACTACATCCAACGACAATGTTACGTTGTAGCAGCAATCTAATATAATTTCTAATCCAAAACGCACATCTGAAAATATTTTCATACGAATCATAGGTGAGCAATGTGCCTCGAAATCTCCCATTTTTGGAAAATAATAATATACAAGTGCAAAGTAGGATTTACGCCGAGCATAGGTTCCACTCCTTTAAGGTCTTATATATAAGACTAGGACACCCCTGCCACTATTTACTACACCCAACGACCATTGTAGCAGCAATCTAATATAATTTCTAATCCAAAACGCACATCTGAAATATTTTCATAGGTGAGCAATGTGCCTCGAAATCTCGAGTGCGCCCAAAAATCTCCCATCGCCATCGTGCAAGTTATTCATAACCGGGTCAATGTTCAAGATGCCGTTGTAGGGAACATTGTTCAACTGCAGACCAGTAGCTGTATACTAGAATACCCATTTTCCACACATAGACTCTATGATGGAGCAACTTTTGAGTATATACCCGACCAGTACCGATCGTTACCGCACCGGAGAACAAAATGGCGACCAGCAACAAGGAAGTATGTAGAACATCTAACATTTTCAATATTAACGGTTAAAATACGAAAATACTTTACTGTCATGGTAACTCTTTCTGCGTTAGCACCTCCTATAGATATATCGAAGTAACACGTAACTGTCGACATGTTCTTTCTGTTCTGTATTTCAATGAAAATTGTAGAGAACCGTCACTTGCGTTTTCCACTGTAGCCTTGAGTCGGCGCGAAAGGACGATGCGCATGAGTCAGTACCTTAACCTTGACCTTGACAGTATTTCCGCCAACTATCGGAATTGTCCGCCAATTTAAGTCAGGTCGTGTAGTCGTATGACCAACCAGTGTTTACGTATGTCAGTTTCTATGTTTCTGCTGACATTCGTTATAAATATATTTAGGTGCAAACTTAAGAGAGATAACATTTATATTATTGTAATATTTGTTTTTGGGGATCCAGCAAAGATATTTAAGCTGGGGCTAGACTGAAGGTGTAGTGGGAGACTATTCCATAGGCGTATACTTCTAGAGAAGAAAGAATGTAAGTGATGCTGTGTCCTGGACACTAGTATTAGGCACAGGGATTCGGCACGTTTGGGGGTACTAGTATATATATTTAAGTACAGGGATTCTACTCTGTAGGATGTCAGATTTCGCATCGATCAGTAAAATGGCCCTATCTGAAACAATGTTGTACAAATCTGTCCAAATATAACGCCTATCCCGAATTTTTATATTGTTCTTCAAATAAAACACAACTTTAACCCTTTCAACCCCAAGTAACTGACATGTACTGGTCCATGATATTTTTAGACCAATAAATTAATAACAAAATTACATTTGGATCAGTTCATTTATCAAAATGGGTACTTTTATCTAAAAATAGTAATAATTATTACTGGCAAAAAAGTGCAGATCCTGATGAGACGGCTCGTTACGAGCCGGCTCATCTGGATCTACACTTTTCATAAGCCTATTTAGAGGCATGTGGGGTTGAAAGGGTTAAGCTGCATGCATGTATACTTTGCAAACAATTGCCACAGACATTGGCCATAGCAGGTCACATTTCCATACTAGGACACGGGTTCTGTCAGCAACAACAACAAATCCTCGACGGGAGAGTTTTAACTGTGAATAACATTATCAATAAAATGTGTTTCCACTAACGTGTAGGTTTATTCGGCAAAAATGTATGACCATAGATTAGATATGTTGTTGGTTGGGTAATAGGTCTATCAGGTTTCTAGTGCCAACAAACGCAAATGCTACTATGTATTTTATAAATGACGTTGGCAGCACATATGTTACGTCGCTGTTCAAGGATCTGCAAGATTAGGTCTTGGATTATTTAGATCACGCTACTGGTGTAATTACTGTCATTAAATATGTATCTGCCAGCAGCTGATCTATTTTGTATGTTTGATATTTTGCCACTGATGTCAAACGGTGGACCAGTATTGTAATTGGAGTGTCACGTATGTCATACGTTTATTTATCGTCGCTACCGGTTGCCCTGGTGCGGGCCGTTGTCTAATATTGTTAAAACTTGTGGCCCAAACCATTTGCATGTTCATATTATGTATTATATCTGTTTATGCATGACATATATAATAATGATTTGCAATAAAATATTATTAAACTAAACCGGTTGCCCATATGAGCGACGCCTGCTGAAGAGATTAGTCATTTTAGATTTTTGGAGGATAGTGTAATGATACAGACAGAGACCAACTCCAAAGTCTCCTCTGGTACTATTACGTACACGGTGCAAAGCACCGACACGAGACCTTGGTTTAAAATTAAGTCCCATCTGAAAGACTGTTAATTTTATTAGGATCAGACGGGGGTCGAACCTGCGATCCCTGGATTACCAGTCCAGCGTGCTACCACTACATATTTATGATAACACCCCATGTATTATATAGTTATTCGGTTTTTATGCAAATTAGGTGTAAAAACTGACATTTCATACCTTGGTGATGTATTTTCGTGCACGTAAAAGAACCAGATGAGACTCTGGAATTGAGTCTCTTTCTGTATCATTGCACTATCCTCCAACAATCTAAAATGACTAACCTCTTCAGGAGGCGTCGCTGATATGGGTAACCGGTAGCGACGATAAATAAACGTAAAACAAACAAATCATAAATATGTGTATTTGTATAATATTATATTGTGCACACCCATGTTGGTATAAGACCAGTTTGATGGCATATGCCCAGTTCTGTAGATGGATGCCGGGAGAGATCTGGTCTGGGGGTAGGGGTCTATGTTCTCCATTATTGTGTCCTATTGCTCCCCGTCGAGTGCCTATGCGCTGATGTAGAAATATAGCAGTCTGATATGCTAAATTAGCACTTTTGAACGTATAATTTCTGTATGAAAAGAGTGCAATGCAAATCTGGTACATGTATAATAATATGACGCAGATGGGATATACTTATACTAGAGGACATAAAAAACGCACACCTACATTATATGATTATTATTACATGAAAACGAAATACGAAAGGATTCCATCAAAGATATATCACATCTTTATAACAAAACACAAATGTTCAGTTAATAAAAATATTCCAAAATGTTTAAAACTATGTATTTTTATAGTTATTGTTTTTGATGTAAACACACACTTATCGGAAGTGTGCGTTTTCTATGTCCTCTGGTATATTGCCTGCATATTGACCGGCTATGACATAAATTGATGAATTTGATGTTGGCCCATTGACTTCGGTAAGTGATTTGATTACGTAGGATGACTAGATGTATGCTTGTATACCATGTATACCACAGACTCATTGGTCTGGACAAATGGTTTCCGGTTTGCTTGGTCTTTATAAAGAACATTACAATACACCATAGGCTTAACCCTTTCAACACCACATACCTCTAAATAGGCTTACAAAAAGTGTAGATCCAGATGAGCCGGCTCGTGACGAGCCGTCTCATCAGGATCTGCACTTTTTGCCAGTGATATGACTATTTTTAGACATAATTACCCATTTTGATAAATGAACTTGTCCAAATGTGATTTTCTGATTCATTTATTGGTTTATGAATATCATGGACCAGTCCATGTGAGTTACTTGGTGTTGAATGGGTTAACACTATACATATAAATGTTTCAGGTCATATTCAAGAAGGTTTAAGAATGACACCCACCATTATCAGAACCATACACTGCAAGACAACATTGTCGGAAATGTCACCAAACCGCATGTAGACCTCTAGCGTATTGACAATAGGATATCCCTTTTGTATAAAAGTCATAATGATCTTGTTGCTATCCTCGGCCAGTGGTAACACGCTGGATTGGTAATCCAGGGATCGCATGTTCGATCCCCCGTCTGACCATACTAAAATTAACAGTCTTTCAGATGGGACCACAGGTACATGACACAATGTCAAGACCCCCAGACCAGGGGGTCTGGACATTGTGTCATGTACCTGTGGATGGGACGTTAAACCGAGGTCTCATGTCGCTGCTTTACACCGTGCACGTAAAAGAACCAGAGGAGACTCTGGAATGGGCCTCTTTCTGTATCATTTCACTATTCTCCAACAATCTAAAATAACTAATCTCTTCAGGAGGCGTCGCTCATATGAGCAACCGGTAGCGACGATAAATAAACGTAAAACACACAAACATTGCTATCCTCATTGAGAATTACCCATTTTTCCTCTCACACACGGACGTCACTGCCATTCCTTAATCACAGCAACTACTGCCAAGTTTTCCCTTTTATCATTGGAACGATCTCCCCCGACATTGCCTATCTCCCTCCCATAGAGGAGTTCAATACGACTGTTTGCTGTATTGATCATGACAGCACCTAGTTCGTCTGCCTAGACATTTAACCAAGCTTACTTTCATTACTTTCTTATATTTTGCTTTAACTACTTAACCTTTTAACTTCTTTGCTGTTTGAGGCGCAACATGTCTACATCTCCTAGAGTATAGAAGCTGTAGTTGTCGACAGTATACATTGATATTCAGGTGTTTGCCAGAGCTGGAGGTCGATATCAGAAAAATAATCAATTTAGTCGCTCAGTGTGGAACCAGTACATAGCAACAACGCCAAAGAAAATTAATTAATTAAATAGATAAAGCACATAGAGGACAATATTCGTTTCTAATATACTGTAGATTATTCTCGAGCATTTAATAACGGAGGCTATTGTATGAACAGGTTGATGTGAACACAAATGAAATGAGCTTGTGGTTAAAAATCTACAAGATTCGTTTCTAATATACTGTAGAACACTATTTATTCGCGAGAATTTAATAACGGAGGCTATTATATGAACAGATTGATGTGAACACATATGAAAATGTCACTATGCTTGTGGAAATGATGTGCCAAGGCCTAATGGCCTAACGGTAGCTACGCCACTAACTACATGCAGCTGACCAAGGGTGGTCATACAATACGCCAGGTTTGAATATGTGGTCACCAATGAGCTTAAATAATGTCAAGATATGACCTTGCAGTGGGGGTCACTTTCCTACGAGGGGAGTCCAAATGTTACGAGGGGTCTATATTTTACAGAGGGGAGTCACTTTTTTACAGCGAATAATTACCGGAGGGTCACTTTCCGATGGGGGTCAGAAATACACGTTACACCGGCAACACTGTGGCTGGTCTCATATCGCAATATATATGTGTAATCTATGTTCATGTACTCAGGGGTATGTACGTAGACTGACCAGTAACATAAACATTACAAATCGTTAATTTGTCCTTTGTTCGCGGATAAATCGTGCAGTATAACACTAATGTAACGTGACTGTTTTAATAGTCTGTGTTTTGCGACCACACACTGCTTTCCCATTGTTCATCAGTTTCTGCTACATTAAACGTTTCATAATCTATCAGATGGTAATAATCTGGGCCTGTTTTATTCCTCATCAGTACTGGGCTAATGTCGACAAATTGTTTGCCAATCTCTATTTCATGGGCTAGATACGATGTTCGAAGTTGGGCGTTTTGCCCAGTAGCTGCTAGAATACCTTCCACGATAACTATCAATTCCGACTGTGGGCTTAGTAACCGTCTGATAAATTCTTCTTGATTTCCCAGTACCTGATAATGGATCACCACCGGCCATAGCAGGTTCAGATTTTCACTGTCGTTTTCAGAGACAAACGTTAAGAAGGATTCGGTAAGGATTTCTTCACTGACATCTAATGTTTGTTTCTCAATTAGTACTCCAAAGCCTCGCGCGTTTACAAGTTCAGTGCGTCCAGCGTTTCCGATCCTGACCATTAGACATACGTTGTCGTTACACACGCCAATACACGCCTGCTCACTGAATAATATCGCTTTAGATGTACGTTGTCCTGACTGTAGCTTAGCAACTACAAGTCCCGCTGTAACACACTGTATTGCCACTCCAATGATAAACTGAACATAAACTACGAACACTGCCTCGCTGCATTCGGAAGTGGGATTTCTAGACCCGTATCCTATGGTGTGTTGTGTCTCTAAAGAGAACAAGAACGCCGTTGTAAACGAGTTAACATTATTCATACAAGGAGTAAACCCAGGGTCGTCGTTTGCTTTAAGGTCACCATGCATCTTTGCAATCATATAATATATTATGGCAAATATAATCCAGGTAAGAATGAAGCCGACGGCAAAGATGACCATGATCCAGCGCCATTTAAGGTTCAGGAGGGTTGTTAGAGGATTGCGCCAGTATCGACGTCGTTTGCCGAAACTAAGCTGGTCGAGAACAATCTGTACTTTGCCATCTCGATTAATAACTCTTGAAGAGAACGAGTTCTTCGTCCTGGACTTCACATGACTTGAATGAAATGAGAACATATTAAAGATCTCTTTCTGAAATGAAAGAATAACATACTGTTTTAATGGCATTCAACAACAATTCGATTGATATGTGGCGGCCATCTTGGTTTGCCAACTTGTGGGTATGAGAAGGAAGGACCATTATCCAGGATTCCATACTCGGTATACGGTAAATATCTGCTGAAAACCAAATATCTTTGTAATGCTGCATTTATTATGTATGAGATAAGTAGTATCCTGAAATGGAAATCCAGTTTGTGTTTTATATGAACTACTGAAAGTTGTATAATATATTATCTATGGTGTATCAGACATTATCTAATATGTATAATATTTTATCTATGGTGTATCATATATAATCTATGGTGTATCAGACATTATCTATGGTGTATCAGACATTATCTATGGTGTATCAGACATTATCTATGGTGTATCATATATTATCTATGGTGTATCAGACAGTATCTATGGTGTATCAGACATTATCTATGGTGTATCGGACATTATCTATGGTGTATCATACATTATCGTTGGTGTATCGGACATTATCTATTGTGTATCAGACATTATCTATGGTGCATCAGACATTATCTATGGTGTATCAGGCATTATCTATGGTGTATCAGACATTAGCTGTGGTGTATCAGACATTATCTATGGTGTATCAGACATTAGCTGTGGTGTATCAGACATTACCTATGGTGTATCAGACATTAGCTGTGGTGTATCAGACATTACCTATGGTGTATCAGACATTAGCTGTGGTGTATCAGACATTACCTATGGTGTATCAGACATTATCTATGGTGTATCAGACATTATCTATGGTGTATCAGACATTATCTAAGATGCATCAGACATTATCTAAGATGCATCAGAAATTATCTAAGATGTTTCAGACATTATCTATGGTGTATCAGACATTATCTATGGTGTATCAGACATTATCTATGGTGTATCAGACATTATCTGTGGTGTAGCAGACATTATCTATGGTGTATCAGACATTATCTATGGTGTATCAGACATTATCTATGGTGTATCAGACATTATCTATGGTGTATCAGACATTATCTATGGTGTATCAGACATTATCTATGGTGTGTCAGACATTATCTATGGTGTATCAGACATTATCTATGGTGTATCAGACATTATCTATGGTATATCAGACATTATCTATGGTGTATCAGACATTATCTATGGTGTATCAGACATTATCTAAGATGTTTCAGACATTATCTATGGTGTATCATACATTATCTATGGTGTATCAGACATTATCTATGGTGTATCATATATTATCTATGGTGTATCAGACAGTATCTATGGTGTATCAGACATTATCTATGGTGTATCGGACATTATCTATGGTGTATCATACATTATCGTTGGTGTATCGGACATTATCTATTGTGTATCAGACATTATATATGGTGCATCAGACATTATCTATGGTGTATCAGGCATTATCTATGGTGTATCAGACATTAGCTGTGGTGTATCAGACATTATCTATGGTGTATCAGACATTAGCTGTGGTGTATCAGACATTACCTATGGTGTATCAGACATTATCTGTGGTGTATCAGACATTAGCTGTGGTGTATCAGACATTATCTAAGATGTTTCAGACATTATCTATGGTGTATCATACATTATCTATGGTGTATCAGACATTATCTATGGTGTATCATATATTATCTATGGTGTATCAGACAGTATCTATGGTGTATCAGACATTATCTATGGTGTATCGGACATTATCTATGGTGTATTATACATTATCGTTGGTGTATCGGACATTATCTATGGTGTATCATACATTATCGTTGGTGTATCGGACATTATCTATTGTGTATCAGACATTATCTATGGTGCATCAGACATTATCTATGGTGTATCAGGCATTATCTATGGTGTATCAGACATTAGCTGTGGTGTATCAGACATTATCTATGGTGTATCAGACATTATATATGGTGTATCAGACATTAGCTATGGTGTATCAGACATTACCTATGGTGTATCAGACATTATCTATGGTGTATCAGACATTATCTATGGTGTATCAGACATTATCTATGGTGTATCAGACATTATCTATGGTGTATCAGACATTATCTATGGTGTATCAGACATTATCTAAGATGCATCAGACATTATCTAAGATGTTTCAGACATTATCTATGGTGTATCATACATTATCTATGGTATATCAGACATTATCTGTGGTGTATCAGACATTATCTATGGTGTAGCAGACATTATCTATGGTGTATCATACATTATCTATGGTGTATCAGACATTATCTAAGATGCATCAGACATTATCTATGGTATATCAGACATTATCTATGGTGTATCAGACATTATCTATGGTGTATCATACATTATCTGTGGTGTAGCAGACATTATCTATGGTGTATCAGACATTATCTATGGTGTATCAGACATTATCTATGGTGTATCATACATTATCTATGGTGTATCAGACATTATCTATGGTGGATCAGACATTATCTATGGTGTATCAGACATTATCTATGGTGTATCAGACATTATCTATGGTGTATCAGACATTATCTATGGTATATCAGACATTATCTATGGTGTATCAGACATTATCTAAGATGCATCAGCCATTATCTATGGTGTATCAGACATTATCTATGGTGTATCAGACATTATCTATGGTGTATCAGACATTATCTATGGTGTATCAGACATTATCTATGGTATATCAGACATTATCTATGGTGTATCATACATTATCTATGGTGTATCATACATTATCTATGGTGTAGCAGACATTATCTATGGTGTATCATACATTATCTATGGTGTATCAGACATTATCTAAGATGCATCAGACATTATCTATGGTATATCAGACATTATCTATGGTGTATCAGACATTATCTATGGTATATCAGACATTATCTATGGTGTATCAGACATTATCTAAGATGCATCAGACATTATCTATGGTGTATCAGACATTATCTATGGTGGATCAGACATTATCTATGGTGTATCAGACATTATCTATGGTGTATCAGACATTATCTATGGTGTATCAGACATTATCTATGGTATATCAGACATTATCTATGGTGTATCAGACATTATCTAAGATGCATCAGACATTATCTATGGTGTATCAGACATTATCTATGGTGTATCAGACATTATCTATGGTGTATCAGACATTATCTATGGTATATCAGACATTATCTATGGTGTATCATACATTATCTATGGTGTATCATACATTATCTATGGTGTATCAGACATTATCTAAGATGTTTCAGACATTATTTTAGTGAAAATATGTGATTATAGTTTTTAAAATCTATCCAAATATAGCTCATGTGATGCTGTCCAAGGGTTTGTCAGATCTATCTAAAGTATACTAGGGTCAAACCTGTCTAAAGTATACTAGGGTCAGACCTGTCTAAAGTATATTAGGGTCAGACCTGTCTAAGGTATACTAGAGTCAGACCTGTCTAAAGTATACTAGGGTCAGACCTGTCTAAAGGTGTGTCATGATTTAAATTCTAACATATTTGAACAGCTGTGTAACGATTATGGAATGGATGTTGGAACAGCTAGCTCCGCCGCCCTTTGAACCGTGTACTATCAAGGTATACATACGTAATTAGATTGAGCTCATCACGTACATGTATACATAGGTAAATCTATGGTGTTTACGTTTGCTGATATTTCATGCACATAATATTCCGGTAGTTACATTTTATGACCATCATTAAGGACCATCACTTTACTACTGTTATTATGAATCATCGGTTGTAAGTTCCACTTTACTACTGTTATTATGACTCATCGGTTGTAAGTTCCACTTTACTACTGTTATTATGACTCATCGGTTGTAAGTTCCACTTTACTACTGTTATTATGAATCATCGGTTGTAAGTTCCACTTTACTACTGTTATTATGAATCATCGGTTGTAAGTTCCACTTTACTACTGTTATTATGAATCATCGGTTGTAAGTTCCACTTTACTACTGTTATTATGAATCATCGGTTGTAAGTTCCACTTTACTACTGTTATTATGAATCATCGGTTGTAAGTTCCACTTTACTACTGTTATTATGAATCATCGGTTGTAAGTTCCACTTTACTACTGTTATTATGAATCATCGGTTGTAAGTTCCACTTTACTACTGTTATTATGAATCATCGGTTGTAAGTTCCACTTTACTACTGTTATTATGAATCATCGGTTGTAAGTTCCACTTTACTACTGTTATTATGAATCATCGGTTGTAAGTTCCACTTTACTACTGTTATTATGAATCATCGGTTGTAAGTTCCACTTTACTACTGTTATTATGAATCATCGGTTGTAAGTTCCACTTTACTACTGTTATTATGAATCATCGGATGTAAGTTCAAGGCCGTTCGCTCGAATTGAGCATAAAGTATTTAGGCCTAGGCCTACAACAATTGCGAAATAAGATTTAACTACTTAATCACTCTCGTTGGCACGTATGAAATGACATACATGTATGTGGTTGTTCTAGTGAAAGGACGGCTACCGTACCATCTGATGCTCACATACTTCACGGTGAGAGGATCGAATCTGAGTTACATTGGTGAGAAGCGAGCGTGCTAACCACGGCGCTATTCGGACATCCAACTACTATATAAACATAGATATATAGTGAGCAACATGCTCATCCCGTCCGACCTCCTCATGGCGTGCAGTTCGCTGTCGGGGGGCATCTCGCAGCAGCAGTGTAGGCTACTAGGATCTTCTGGCTGTCGATCGTGCGACAAGGGACACACGCTCCAGCATCGCCGTCTACGGAAGTGGTGGAGGTATGGCCTGACCCTGGAGCGACCAAGACGACCAGGTGTCTAACTGTCAGACCCGTTTATATTATGCTGTGGGATGACTAACAGTGAGGAGTGTGATCCTACAAAGGACCCTTTTTCTAAAGAGAACACACACTCACAGGAGTTGTCACCCTGGACCAGATGAAGAAGATGCCCCACAAGGATGTCTCCAGAAGCACCGTAGGATCAATACTCATCTTATAGAATCCAGTTGCCCACATGCCTCGGCGGCGACGACTTTAAATAAACTACAGAACGGAAGCATGCTCATTAAACTATTAACAGTCGTTACACAGCATAAAATAGATTGGTTAGTCAGTGTTGTTTTCGTGCTAAACAAGTCGTCGGTGTGATTGCATGGAAGATCCTTCATCGGTAGTATTTGCTCAGCCATATTAGGGTTGTTGTTATGGCATAGTGGGTAGAATGGTCAGACTTGTTATTGCTATGTAGAGTTCCAGTCTGTCGATTTTTCACTAATTTACTTCTGGCAAAATGACATTGATATCATCAGAAACTCAATACAGCCCAATTAATGGTCTCGGTGTTATATTTATATGACTGACCAGCCAAAATATACTAGAGGACATAGAAATCGTACACCTACATTATATGAAAACGAAATACGAAGGATTCCATCAAAGATATATCACATTTTTATTATAAAACACAAACTGAACAACTAAAACTATTCCAACATGTTTAAAACTATGTATTTATATAGTTATTGTTTTTCATGTAAAAACACACTTATCCGAAACGTGTGCGTTTTCTATGTCCTATAGTATATATAAACACCTGTTCCCAAGCTAATTGCTATGCAACGTCGCCGAGATGGTGTTTGTTTGAAACCTGGCTTAAAGTTGGACCTTAAACTCCCCCATAAACTCACCCTTCGTTAACATCTGAAGTAATACACCAGTATAATGTACATATTAATCACTGTCATGCCTGTTATGTTCGTTAATGGATGCACTAAAATTGTTACAGTATCAAGAACACCGATGTGAGTAAAATACAACACATCATCAGACTGTGTACAACATATAACATGCATAGTACACGACCATTGAACAAACGTATACATAGGCTATTCTGCTGTGGGCAAGAATGCGTTTTTTAAATATTAGCAATATAGAAAATTGACTTGCCTTGAGCTTTGACCATTCCATCATTAGTGTGTATATTTTAGTGACAACAATCCTACACAACTAGAGAACACGGCATAGTATGTACACTCACTGACACTCTCGTCGTATTTGGCTGTACGTCAAGGCAACGTTCTGGATCGTGTATTGTCTTTTCGATTTAAAATACCTGTTTTATAAGAGTGCCCATAATGTGTTACTTTTCAGTTTTACATATCACTGGATTAAAATACTAAACAACGTTCGGATCACATATGTATGGTACATTTGTAGGTGGATGGTTATAATCACAACACTGTTAAACTTCAATATATGATTTATATCGCCATTACGATGTGACATGTAATATGTCAACTTATTTATAGAATAGGATACGAATATTCAACTACTTTGAATTTAGTTAGCAGTTATCCACCACGCGTAGAATGACAGTTTTACATCATCTGTATTTAAACTGTCAAGAATTATGATATATTTACGAGTATTTTTTTGGAAACAGAATTATCTACATTGCACTGGGCGACTGAATGTCTCCATATACAGAGATGCATGTACAAATAACCTATTATATTAGATCAGAATGAGTAAGCGAAAGCTTGGTAACTATATCAAAGCGTTTCTGTGATTTAGACGACGCATCAGAAATCATTGTTGAGTTAAACGTGTATGTATATGTACACTTACTTACATCACGAATATCATTAACTAGGCCAAACATGCGGTAATGTGTGTAAATTGTTTCTGTGAAAAACCACATAGTTAATAAAAGTTATAAAAATCCCAGCTGTCTTGATTAGACGTGTTCTTATGGACTAAGTGTTACATGGACGAATAAAATGATAGGAGAAAATGCTAGATAAATATAGGTATATAAAAGAAATGTGCAAGCAATTTAACGAAAGGGAGAACAGGTGAATAACAATAATCTCGACATTGATGAACATTTAAAAAGTGATAGAGCTGGTAGTGATAAAAATGATTATGAGAGTGAATAAAATCAATTATTCAGAGGAACTACACCAATGTAGGAGAGGTAAACACCGGGCAATGAAAATAAGCATAAGTTTAGAAATGTTGGATAACCAAGAATCGGAGACATAGACTATAATGGAAACAATAGTTTCGACCCGACGACGCTCTGTCAAGAATTTTTTTACTTTCTTAGACAACTCTAGACCAGACGATTGTAGAATTGTAACTAAAAATGGAAACACAACTGTGAAGTTTACAAACCAGCCAAGTGCAAAGAAATGGTTTTATCCCAATATTTTCATATCGGTGGTTGAACTGGATTCAGTGTGGATATGCTTAGTATTCTTGACATGTTTCATGCTAAGCTGGTTTACGTTTGCGTTGCTTTATTATGTCGTTTCTGAAGCTAATGGTGACTTTTCATCTACTGGAGATGGAACCTTGAGCACATGTGTAGAAAATGTTGGAGATTTTCTAGAAATGTTTCAGTTTTCTATGGAAACGCAGACAACTATTGGCTATGGCATGCGGTACATAACTGAAAAGTGTCCTACGTCCATTTTGCTGGTTGTTATTCAATCAGTTCTGGGAACGTTAATTCTTACAGCCATAACTGGTGTGGTTTTATTCAAATTCCAGTCTCCAAAGAAACGGGCACACACTGTTCTGTTCAGTAAGGTTGCTTGCGTTTATGAAGACGAAGGCAATTATTACATCGAAGTTCAGATTCTGAACATGCAGCGTTCCCAGCTGATTGATCCTCAAGTGACAGCTCTGTGTATCATGAACAGAGAGGACGGCTCGGGAAAATGTAGACTAGACATGGAGTTCAATCCATGTCACGAACATTCCAGACTCTTATTCAGACCAAAAGTTTACAGACACTTAATTGACAAAGGAAGTCCCTACTGGGAATTTAGCAGAATAGATTTTGAAAAGGGCGCATACGAGATTGTTATAATGATTGCCGGTGTTGACGAGTTCACAGACAGCTTTGTGCAGGCTCGGACATCTTACCTTCCCTCCGAGATCAGATGGAGTCGGCATTTTAAAAATATGACGGCTACTAGAACGGGAAACACTTTCAAACTAAACTTCAACGACTTTACAAGGACTAAGCGTTCCTTTGACATGACTAACGATAGCGCGTCTGTGGCGTCCAGAAAAACCTCGCGTGCTTCTAGCGCAAACACAAATGAAAATCCTACGTTGCAAAATGATTATTTTAGAATGGGCAGGTGCTGAACAATAACTGATTATTATGGCATATTCAAATAAAGTTTATACAGACTAAGATTCCACTGACGGTTTTTTTATTAAGAGGGTTTGGGTCAATAATTGGTAACGAATTTCTATTCCTGACCGGGTGTTATAACCCCCCCCCAATTTAAAACTCAGTTTCAAGCTTTCTGATTGGTTGATCGGATGAGATGAATGCAAATCTCAGACTGAACCATTATTTACAGACGGATATGTAGTCCAGTGGTAACACGCTGGACTGGAAATCCAGGGATCGCAGGTTCGATCCCCCGTCTGACCCTAATAAAATTAATAGTCTTTCAGATGGGACGTAAACCGAGGTCTCGTGTCGGTGCTTTACATCGTGCACGTAAAAGAACCAGAGGAGACTCTGGAATGGGTCTCTCTCTGTATCATGCACTATCCTCCAAAATCTAAAATAACTAATCTCTTCAGGAGGCGTCGCTCATATGGGCAACCGGTAGCGACGATAAATAAACGTAAAACACACACACAACCATTATTTTCGCTTCAGTTTTAATATCTGAGCGAAAGTGATAACGTCATGGGCTAGCATTCGTCTTGGGCTAGCTAGTACCACAGGGATTCGGCACGTTTGGGGGTACTAGTATATATATTTAAGTAACTCACATATATATACTAGTACCCCCAAACGTGCCGAATCCCTGTGGCTAGTACTGGTGGCTACATACATGTACACCTACGAGTTCAATGCAAAGTTCCATGTAAACTAAGATGTCGTATTACAAATACAACTATTGGCAGTAGTAGTATTTAACACATTATTTCATCGATACTAGATCGTCACGATCATTAAATTGAGTGAACTACAGTCAAACCTGTCTTAAGCAGCCATCCAACGGAATCACAGAAAGTGGCTGCTTAGCACAGGTGGCTGTTTAATAGAGGTTAAATGTATAATAAAACACATATTGGGATTCTGGAAACTGGCTGCTTAATACAGGTTGGCTGCTGCTTAATGGAGGTGATCACAAACACAGGTTTGACTGTATATCTCACGTGTTCCAGCTAACGATGTAATTGACATGCACGTAATAAATGTTGCGTCAATAAGAAACCAAATCAGTTGATAGTATCTGCATATATATTATGCAATCGTATAATTGTTAGCAATTTAATAATTGCAGGGGCTGGTCCAGGATTTTGGTTTAGGGAGGTATACTTTCCATCGAGCACCGAAGATGCGAGCTAGCTATGGTTGTCTGGGGACATGTCCCCCATCAATTATCGTAATCTATATATAAATGGTGGCATTTGACGCACTTTACGGTACATTTTATCAATTATTTTTGTAGAGAAAGTAAATTTAAGTTTAATTTTTTTAATGTAACTGTTGACACTCGTTTTAACAAAAGGACACGCATACTTATACTATAGTGTACGAAAGAAATATATTGGCGATTGGCGGTTTGAGCCTGGACCCAGTGAGACACAGCTAAGCACTTCTCTATACATACATGCCTGTATACTATGTATTTGCTATAAGCATTATTATTTTGTATGCAATAAATGTATTGTTGTGTATGGTTGTCCCTTTAAATGTTGAAATGATTAGTTTGGTGTGTAGCCTGTAAATGTATAGATCTGTCCACTTCATAGCTGTATTTTAATTTGAGTTTTGATGACTGTCTCACATCAGCAATTCAAAAGGGGTTATATTTTATGACCATTAAAGTGTCAGAATATTAATCTATATAATGAAATAATTTTATTTATGTATTAATAATAAATTTAATATTTACGTAGTACATTCTTAATAATTACATGAAGGATGTTTGGTGTGTTATTTATAAAAATGGGCCTTTAAAGTAAGCTAACATGTCAAGCATATAAATTAAATTAATTAGATATATTGATTTGCTGTCGCCATTCTTGTTTATATGTGCATGTATACCACATGGGTCTGAGACCTACTGGAGTTAAACAAATAAGTCGTTGAAACTATATGTTAGACCATGGATGTGTCACTATCATATATTTTATACTGTAATAGACTCATGTATAATCGCCTATTAGCAACCTACAATATATAATGAGTGACGCCTCCTGAAGAGAATAGTCATTTTAGATGTTTGGAGGATAGTGCAATTGCCGACCAGGCTTATTTATCCTTTGGGTCTACGGTTCGGTTGTGTTGTAGTTGGCGTGAGGTACCGGGGCGGGTCGGGCTATAATTAAAAGATACAATTCACAATTTAAATTTTACGAAAAGTTTAATTCTTATTTATTTAACCTGTTTCAGATTCTGGATTAGCGTAATGCATCCAGAATCTCGGGATATATTAGCTAGTGCTGGATTCGAACCCACACCTACCCAGATTGGGCAGACAATGGGTGAATTTTGAAATACCCACCTATCCAGATTGGGTAGCCAATGGGTGAATTTTGAATATTCATGGATCCAGAATTCCCGTGGCATACATCCCTGTGGCAGACGCCTGGCCGACACTTTTACTATGTACCCACATATGCAACAAAACAAACAATTAATGTTTATACTGCTTGCCACTAATCTCCTGTCATCATAGTGCACAGATGAGTAATATAGATGTTGCATAATAACTATCTAGTGTGAATGGCAGTATTTATCTGTGTAAAGATTTGATGTGCTTAATTGTAACGAACAAAAATTCTAAATTATAAATGTATAAACTCTTCGAAATTTAGTAAGGTTGAAAACGGTTACTTATTAATTATGAAATTGAAGTCTCTATAAATAAATTGACTCCCATATTGTATATACAAAATGTACATCTAATAGGAATGCACAGGCTATCAAATTTGAGCTTGATAGCACAATGATGCAGACAGAGACCAATTCCAGAGTCTCATCTGGTTCTTTAACGTGAACGGTGTACAGCACCGACACGAGACCTCGGTTTAACGTCCCATCTGAAAGACTGTTCATTTTATTAGGGTCAGACGGGGGATCGAACCTGCGATCCCTGGATTACCAGTCCAGCGTGTTACCATTGGACTACAGGTCCGTCTGTTCCTCTCGTGTATAACTCAAGCTTCTTCTTATAGGTCAGACGCTGTTATTGATATAGTGGTCTCGGATTGGTTGAAAAAGCCCGTAAGAGTTATTGATACATGAACTGATTTGTTGAGTAGGTATTGTCACCAATAGTGAAACTGACGTCAACAAATAATACAATATACATGTATGAGCTGCATTTTGGAATATTTAGAAATTTGCATACTATTTGGTGACATATAAACACCATATTATTAATGCAGGTGTCAGTGCAACATTCACCACCAAATTACCTTCAGGGTAGGGGGTGGGTACCTTTAATTGGAAATTAAAAAAGGCAATCGGTCAACCTTATTGAAATTTCACATTTTCTTGTGGCTCAAAGGTCAGTCTGTTGAAAACCACTGTCTTTTGTGCCAACTTATTTTTGGGGAACATATAATGGCACTGTATGTTATAATGGTGACCTATTAGGTGTCTGACCTAAAGCTTGAACTCTGTACACGCGAGACTACATGAATCATAGCTCTTTGTCTCTTGATTAAATGCTTGTCTTTATATACTAAGCATTGAATGGATACATACGACATGGTTTCCTGTTCACATCCAATGTCCAATAACATTATATTGCAGCCAATGCTTAATGTGTGACCCACTCATCTTTAATTTCACATATAACCTGACCTAGTTTATTTGATGAATGTCGTAACGATCTGCGCCAAACACGAAGAAAGATTGAAATAACAGATCCTGCAAACTTGTCTGTTACCTTCATTGGCAGATAAAGGCCGATTTATCCTTTGTTTTACTGTTGTTTTATCAAAATGTATAACATTTATTTGGCAGTAAAATATATGTACATTGGATATACTGTATATATTTCACAATATATATTCCTCAGTGAACAGTATAACTGACATATGCGTCGATTTTTGTAGCCATTGTATGAACGTTTGACAGTGAACGCAGATGATTTGATGTATCAGATATTTTAATTTCATAGATTTCAATTTCTTAAATACAGGACGAACTGCAAGTACCAACAAGTGCAACGACTCTAATATTCTCCAAAGTATGAAATGCAGATAAAAAAAGTGCACTAACTCTAATAGCAGGTACCAACAAGTGCAATAACTCTAATATTCTCCAAAGCACGAGTCAACATAAAATAATAACTCAATGTTTCATTTCAATTTTATTTTCCAAAATATGATATTAACAGCGGTATATACAATGTATATATATATATCAGGTAACACATGTAAAACAATTGGGACTGCAGAAAAGTGCATAAAAATAACTAAAATAGTCACAAATAAGGAAGGACAGGCTGAATCATGTGTTAAAGGAGTACATGTGTGTATACTGAATACAGAATGTTTCCTAAGTTGATCAAACTTTTCAATTACAGAATCAAATGAATATTTGTGGTGATTTCAATTTGAGAACCAAGAGTGTCTTTGTGGTGATTTCAATTTGAGAACCAAGAGTGTCTTTGTGGTGATTTCAATTTGAGAACCAAGAGTGTCTTTGTGGTGATTTCAATTTGAGAACCAAGAGTGGATTTGTGGTGATTTCAATTTGAGAACCAATAGTGGATTTGTATTGCACCATGTTCTATCTATATAATATAAATAAATAAATAATATGTTCATATTCCAATTGCTATACGTACTGTTAAAATTTTAAGTGACTAGCCTACGATAGAACAATTTCATCTGTTTTACAAACGTCCTGTTGGAATTCATGCATGGTTGGAGGTATTGCATGCTACATGTATTTCTATGTTACATATATGTATTGAAATTAGAACATTATGTTTTACGCGATTATTCCATAATACTAGTACTTTCCACTCTTGGAAGTGCATGTCAACGTCATTATCCAATACCACAAGCATTGACATATTAAGTCAAACAAGTAGAATCAACCATATTAAAAGTCAGAATACCATAGTGGGTGACAACTTTTAAACACTCCTTAGGTGGGGTAGGTGTTTCTGTCTTATCAATTAATTATGATGGGTAAATTCTAAAGTATGGAGATACAGCAACATGCTATATGCTCACATGCCCATGGGGCGAAGGACTATCTGCACTGCTGCACTGTTACAATCAATGTCATCTAATTGCTCCTATAAATGGACATGTTTTCATAATTTCAAAATATAATTATGTATCTTCTTATGCAGACACGACACTGAGTACTCTACACGGACTCTACACGGACTCTACACGGACTTTGTTCTTTCTAAATATAATTTTCATTACTAAGCAGGTTGGAAACAACGACAACATAAATATTATGCAAATTTTGGAGAGAAAATCATAAAGATGCTTTAACACAGAATGTAACAGAATATATGTAATACAATACATGTATCAATATATATCTAAGGTTACGCTGATTTGTTCATCATCCCAACTAAATTAAGTCCCCAATCGCACATTTCATTAACACTTCTCTACCCCTTTCTCCACCTCCATCCCATAATGTATTACTATAACTATTCTATTACTATTTCAAATATTAACAATTATATCTTAGAATGTACGGGGGGAGGGGGTGGTACAAGGTCAATGCTGGAAATTAGGGCGACTCCTGTATATTATGCAAACAGTTTTCAAGTTGTAATCCAATTAAAATCATGAAATTAAAAACAACCTACCAAACAAACAAAGAACACATTAACAATGTAGTGTGCAATTACATACAGCCCGAATGACAGGAGGTGTGGCTTAATATCCATGATGTTCTTATTGTTGAGGAGAAAGCAACCTGCTTGTATTGTTACCTATGCATGTAGAATAGTTCACACTGTCTTGTATGTCCAGGAATAAAGATGTAGAGTAAAACTGGGTGTTAACCCTACTGGCCATTATACAGAACACTACAAACACAAATAGTAATGTTGCTGCCACGAAACACGTATGTCCTCTATTCAACAGTCGAGCTGTTTCAGTGAACAAGAGTTAGACATTTAATAACTTCACATTAGATGTCACTCCAGATGGAGGTGTCATGTAATTTGTGAGGGAAGGGGGGTCAGGTGACTTCAAATGGAAGGGTAGTAACATTTGATGGGAGGGAGGTTCAGGTAATGGGAGGAAAGGTCAGATAATTTCAGATGGAAGGGTCAAGTACTATCATAATGAATGGTCATGCAACTTCAGATGGTAGAGCTAGAGGGTGCTGGTAACTTCAGATGGAAGGCTCATGTAACTTCTGATGGACGAGTGAATTAGTTCAATTGGGCCTTTCGTTCGCTTCAGGTGCAAAAGGCACGGAGGTCGAGCCCCGCTAGAGCCGTTACGAATGTGCCGTGCATTTAAATGTCACGTTGCCTCTTCTCTCTCCCTCGTGGCGATGGATTTCCACCAGGAATGAGGTCTCGAGAGTGATTAATATAAGTTGTAAGAACTTGTTTCGCAATCGAGCTAAAATAAATTTATATCAACTAATTAGTTCAATTGGTGGATATCGTAAATTCAGGGTAATGAGGATGAGTCGGTTGAAATTTTACAGCACATATACACTTGGAAAACATTGTCCAGTGTACCAGAAATTAATTTTATAACTACATGTATTTACATTCATTAATTAGGGAGCTATGGCTATTTGCCGTGATCCTTTATATGTATGTCAGGTAGAAAACACGATCCTCCAGACGTGTGCATGATTACCAACAAACAGCCCAGGTCTTCAGATGTATGGCAGATTGAAAAACACATTTATATAAGCTTCCGACATAACATCAAATAGGCAATACGAGTCTCCAGATAGGCAACATCTACGGATGTATGCCAGATTTAAAACGATCAGATGCTCGCCGTGTTAACAATCATAAGCGTACACATGTACTGACCTCGTGTAGCATTTACAATAATAATACTTCAAACAATTAGTATACTGCAGTGTTAAAGTTTGTTTACCATTGTTGTTAAATTCTACATTGTTGTCAAGAACGTAACACAATAGCCCTTTCATTTGTCGAACAATAAAAATTCCATGGAAAAAATACAAATTGGGAAAAATTAGAACAGTGTCGAAGTGACATATAATATGTAATACAATACATTTACCGTACATGGCAAGAGCAGTACCGCTCTGAAAGACGCATTCAACATACACGTATATTCAAAACTTTGTAGAAAAAAAATACATGTTCATAGTAAAACATGATCGATTGAATAACGCTTTCCTTCATAGCGATTTAGGTTAATATACTATTTATATCGCCATACAAACGACAGCCATTTAGCTATCGTGCAGTGGATAAATAGTCGCCATATCTATCCCACCTCCATAGATATTACTGGGACTTCATGAGATTCTGGCCTTTATTATGAACATTAGTTTGGCTACTACATTGTCAATGTCTGTCGTATTGGTAACGACGTAAAGAGGTGCTTCTATGAGGGAAAGGGTTAACATTTCTATCTAGGTTCCTGGTAACACGTAGATTATAGTATTATATCTAGCAATGTAGAGATATTCCCCAATTGACTTTGTCCAAGTGTTTTATAAAAAAAATGTTTGACCAAGCTCGGGGGGGGGGGGTGGGGGGGGGGGAGTCCTATAATATAAAACCTCTACATAAATTTTGTTTCCTCACAGATGGATCTGTAGTCCAGTGGTAACACGCTGGACTGGTAATCCAGGGATCGCAGGTTCGAGCCTCCGTCTGACCCTAATAAAATTAACAGTCTTTCAGATGGGACATTAAACCGAGGTCTCGTGTCGGTGCTTTACACCGTGCACGTAAAAGAACCAGAGGAGACTCTGGAATGGGTCTCTGTCTGTATCATTGCACTATCCTCCAAAAATCTAAAATGACTAATCTCTTCAGGAGGCGTCGCTCATATGGGCAACCGGTAGCGACAATAAATAAACGTAAAACACACATTTTGTTTCTGTTATTTGAAAAATGCATTGATAGTAAAATGTCACATTTTTCAAGTCTAAATATTTGGACATGGGGGGGGGGGGGGTTTCGTTGATTGAAAATTGAATCGTACCACAGGATCTTAAAAGTTCAAAACGTCTATGTCTATCATATGACCCACCCCTAGTCCATTAATATTATACTAGTTGGGGTCCTAGGATAAAGGTACACTGATTTTATCATTCTGGCAAAATCAGAAACTCAATACAGCCCAATTAATGGTCTGTGTTAAAATATATTTATATGACTGACCAGGCAAAATATATCCCAAAACGCCTGTTTCCAGGGACAATAACCTTGCAAACTTAAAATGTGCTGCTTCTTAAAGCCCAATTCATTAAATGTGCTGCTTCTTAAAGCCCATATATACTAATTGTGCAGCTTCTTAAAGCCCAACACATTAAATGTGCTGCTTCTTAAAGCCCATAAACAATGTGCTGCTTCTTAAAGCCCATATATTAATTTTTTAAGATGCAAATGAATCTAGTTGATCATGATTTAGAATTGTAAATAAATATAAATAAAGGGAGGTAATTCACAAATAAATATATAACAAATAAAAGGCTTGGAATTGCACTTTGGAATTTGAATAAATTATAATATAAGACAGGAAGCACAAATTCAAATAACCAATCAAGGCTGTCCACTCATCCACACATGCACATCAAGGCCGTTCACTCATCCACACATCAAGGCTGTTCACCCATCCACACATGCACAACACACCAATGCTGTCCATCCAATCCATACACATAATCAAGCCAAACTGTCCGATTAGTGCAATGGTTAGCACGCTCGCTTCTCACCAATGCGACCCGGGTTCGATCCTCGGACAGGGATGGCTTGATTATGTGTGTGGGTGGGATTCAGGTTTGGCTTGATTATGTGTGTGGATGGGATGCAGGGATGGCTTGATTATGTGTGTGGATGGGATGCAGGTTTGGCTTGATTATGTGTGTGGGTGGGATTCAGGTTTGGCTTGATTATGTGTGTGGATGGGATGCAGGGATGGCTTGATTATGTGTGTGGATGGGATGCAGGTTTGGCTTGATTGTGTGTGGATGGGATGCAGGTTTGGCTTGATTATGTGTGTGGATGGGATGCAGGTTTGGCTTGATTATGTATGTGGATGGGATGCAGGTTTGGCTTGATTATGTGTGTAGATGGGATGCAGGTTTGGCTTGATTATGTGTGTGGGATTCAGGTTTGGCTTTATTTTAATACTTTATTTATTTTACAACGATTGCGAAGCAAGTTTTAACAACTTATATTAATCACTCTCGTTGGCGCAGATGAAAGCGTAAATGTGGTCATTCGTGTGGGAGGAAACCGGAGTACCCAGAGAAAACTCACCTGTCCGCTCTGGCGACCACCGTACCATCTGATATACTTCCCAGTCCGAGGATCGAACCCAGGTTGCATTGGTTAATATATTATCCTACCTATTGTATAACATCCAAATTGATCGGGAGAAGAAGAATTTTCTTTTCTTCTAATCCCTTTTGTGATAGCGCAGTGGATGTGCATTCGCTTCAGGTGCGAAAGGTCCGGAGTTTGAGCCCCGCTGGAGCCATTACGATTGTGCCCTTAGGCAAGTTTTAACAACTTATATTAATCACTCTCGTTGGCGCGGATGAAAGCGTAAATGTGGTCATTCGTGTGGGAGGAAACCGGAGTACCCGGAGAAAACTCACCTGTCCGCTCTGGCGACCACCGTACCATCTGATATACTTCCCGGTCCGAGGATCGAACCCAGGTTGCATTGGTTAATATATTATCCTACCTATTGTATAACATCCAAATTGATCGGGAGAAGAATTTTCTTTTCTTCTAATCCCTTTTGTGATAGTGCAGTGGATGTGCATTCGCTTCAGGTGCGAAAGGTCCGGAGTTTGAGCCCCGCTGGAGCCATTACGATTGTGCCCTTAGGCAAGGTATTTAAATTCACGTTGCCTCTTCTCTTTCCCTCGTGGCGATGGATTCCATCAGGAATGAGGTTTCGAGAGTGATTAATATAAGTCTTAAGAATTTGTTTGCAATCAAGCTAAAATAAATTTGTATAAAAATCCCTTTCAGTCTACTGCTGTTAATTTATATGTACAATGTTTACTTCCTTGTATACATGTAAACATACTGAAGTAAATAATGCTTAAACTACAGACTTGTAAGAGATGCAGCAGCATCAAAAGGCCTGGGTCTTCACAAAACAAAACTCAATTGTTCACATTTAATTATCCCCCGCCGATCTGAAGGATCTCTGAGGGGATATTGGTTTGGCGTTGTCCGTCCGCATGTCCGTCTGTAGTCGGATCTCTGTAACCAATGGGTGTAATTTCATGAAACTCCAATCAAATATGTATCATCATAGTGCGCAGGTGCACATATAACTTTTGTCTGCATTGAGTCAGTAACACCAGAGTTATGGCCCTTTAATTGATTACAAATTCAATAAATTGGCCACAACTAAGTAATCGATGTACGGAATGTCATCAAACTTTAATTGATTTTTTAAAAAAATCAATAATTTGGCCTTAACCCTTTCAACACCACAGACCTCTAATTTGGCTTACAAAAAAGTGTAGATCCAGATCATGATGAGCCGTCTCATCAGGATCTGCATTTTTTTCAAGTAATATAACTATTTTTAGAATTTTTTTTACCCATTTTGATAAATGAACTGATCCAAATGTAATTTTGTTATTAATTTATTGGTCTAAATATATCATGGACCAGTCGATGTGAGTTAGTTGGTGTTGAATTGGTTAATTAAGTAACCGTTTCATGGAATTTCATGAAACTGAATATGTATCACCATAGTATGCAGGTGCACATATAACCTTCGTCTGTATCAGGTCAATAACACCAGAGAATGATATGGCCCGTTAATTGATTAAGAAATCAATAAATTAACTATGTAACCGATGTATGGATTATCATCAAACTGAAAATGAATTAGATCACCCACCATTGTGCGATGTTGTCTTGCAAGTGTGACCCAGATTGAATCAGTGACACCAACAGTGGTTATCTTCAGTTTAAAACACTGCCGTGACGTCATACCTTTGTACATAGTCCATTATTATTAATATTAGACTGATGTCAAGAGGCCAGAGTATTATATTAAATACTACTCGTAAATATACGAAATTAACAATTTTAATTACCGGTAGTAGGATATTGTTAAATAAGTGTGTGTCCTCAAACAGACAAACAGATCCAATATGTAAAATATTAGTACTGTCTTCGGCGCTACATGCCTCACACCATCCAATATTTTACATATTGGATTGTTTTCGGCTTATATCATATACTTATTAAAATTGCTTGTTAATCTGAATATGTATCGGGCGAGTTTGCTTGTTAATCTGAATCATATGTATCGGGCGAGTTGGCTTGTTAATCTGAATAATATGTATCGGGCGAGTTTGCTTGTTAATCTGAATCATATGTATCGGGCGAGTTTGCTTGTTAATCTGAATCATATGTATCGGGCGAGTTTGCTTGTTAATCTGAATAATATGTATCGGGCGAGTTTGCTTGTTAATCTGAATCATATGTATCGGGCGAGTTTGCTTGTTAATCTGAATAATATGTATCGGGCGAGTTTGCTTGTTAATCTGAATAATATGTATCGGGCGAGTTTGCTTGTTAATCTGAATCATATGTATCGGGCGAGTTTGCTTGTTAATCTGAATAATATGTATCGGGCGAGTTTGCTTGTTAATCTGAATCATATGTATCGGGCGAGTTTGCTTGTTAATCTGAATCATATGTATCGGGCGAGTTTGCTTGTTAATCTGAATGATATGTATCGGGCGAGCTTGCTTGTTAATCTGAATAATATGTATCGGGCGAGTTTGCTTGTTAATCTGAATGATATGTATCGGGCGAGTTTGCTTGTTAATCTGAATAATATGTATCGGGCGAATTTGCTTGTTAATCTGAATAATATGTATCGGGCGAGTTTGCTTGTTAATCTGAATGATATGTATCGGGTGAGTTTGCTTGTTAATCTGAATCATATGTATCGGGCGAGTTTGCTTGTTAATCTGAATGATATGTATCGGGCGAGTTTGCTTGTTAATCTGAATGATATGTATCGGGCGAGTTTGCTTGTTAATCTGAATAATATGTATCGGGCGAGTTTGCTTGTTAATCTGAATAATATGTATCGGGCGAGTTTGCTTGTTAATCTGAATCATATGTATCGGGCGAGTTTGCTTGTTAATCTGAATCATATGTATCGGGCGAGTTTGCTTGTTAATCTGAATGATATGTATCGGGCGAGCTTGCTTGTTAATCTGAATAATATGTATCGGGCGAGTTTGCTTGTTAATCTGAATAATATGTATCGGGCGAGTTTGCTTGTTAATCTGAATGATATGTATCGGGCGAGTTTGCTTGTTAATCTGAATAATATGTATCGGGTGAATTTGCTTGTTAATCTGAATAATATGTATTGGGCAAGTTTGCTTGTTAATCTGAATATGTATCGGGCAAGTTTGCTTGTTAATCTGAATATGTATCGGGTGAGTTTGCTTGTTAATCTGAATATGTATCGGGCGAGTTTGCTTGTTAATCTGAATATGTATCGGGCAAGTTTGCTTGTTAATCTGAATATGTATCGGGCGAGTTTGCTTGTTAATCTGAATATGTATCGGGCAAGTTTGCTTGTTAATCTGAATAATATGTATCGGGCGAGTTTGCTTGTTAATCTGAATAATATGTATCAGGTGAATTTGCTTGTTAATCTGAATAATATGTATCGGGCGAGTTTGGTTGTTAATCTGAATAATATGTATTGGGTGAATTTGCTTGTTAATCAACAATAATTTGGTAACTGATGGTTGGCTAGAGTTTGTGTATTGTTAGCATATGAATTATATATTTATTTTTACATTAAAACACACACGTTTTAATATATTCTATTTTATGATATTGTTTAACCGCGGTCCATAAACAAAAAATTTGATATCAAATTGCTTGAAGCGTATGTTGAAGCTATGCATGAGGAATTATTTGACAGTTAGTAAATTATGAAGCATAGTAACTGTTATGCATGACAAACTCCGAAAATTGAAAGTTAGTTAATTATGAAGTATAGTTATGCATGACAAACTCCGAAAATTGAAAGTTAGTAAATTATGAAGTATAGTTATGCATACTAACTCCGAAAATATATTCATGAATAAATCAGTTTATTTCATGCTTTCCAGCGAAATATAGAAATTGATCCTTTAAATAAAATGTGTTATTCCACTGGTTGAAAGCAGTGGAATAACACATTGTATTCTATCTATCTTCCTGTAATGTCGAACCCCTTGCGGGGATGTAGACATGTTGCGCGTCAAAAATCGCAAAGAAGTTAAAAGTATGAGTAGTTAAAAGCATACCGGGTAAATATAAGAAAGTAATGAAACATAAGTTGGGTCAAGAGTTTAAACGTAGCTGTGCAGCTTATTTCTGATGATGATTGAGCTTATTTACCCTCGCCTCCGGCGAACCATATGGGCTTATTTCTGATGATGTTTGAGCTTATTTACCCTCGCCTCCGGCGAACCATATGGGCTTATTTCTGATGATGTTTGAGCTTATTTACCCTCGCCTCCGGCGAACCATATGGGCTTATTTCTGATGATGATTGAGCTTATTTACCCTCGCCTCCGGCGAACCATATGGGCTTATTTCTGATGATGATTGAGCTTATTTACCCTCGCCTCCGGCGAACCATATGGGCTTATTTCTCACTACTTGTGCGGTACTTATGTGATGTACGTTTTCGGACTCAAGCCGTCAGTGACATCATAATAATCATCTTAACATGACGTTCTAGCACCATTTAGCACATGGTTGCATCGTTTTATTATTTTATACACATTTATTTTAGCTCGATTGCGAAACAAGTTCTTATAACTTATATTAATCACTCTCGAGACCTCATTCCTGATGGAATCCATCGCCATGAGGGAGAGAGAAGTGGCAACGTGGAATTTAAATGCCTTGCCTAAGGGCATAATCATTAAGGCTCCAGCGGGGCTCGAACTCCGGACCTTTCGCACCTGAAGCGAACGCGCATCCACTGCACTATCATGACTTCCACGTTGCATCGTTTTCTATCATAAACACTTCTAAACCAAAAATAAAATTTGACCAATCAAATGAGACATCTCTAATTTTCTATTACCTCCCTTTAGTTAGAATCCTTTGTTTTTACTGTTATTCCCTAACCAGATGTTGCGGTATGATAATTGTGATTTTATCAAAATCGTGTTAATTAACTGATAGCATTGTTTTACAAATAAGTACCCATTGCATATACTGTATGAGATCTGTCGAGATATAGTAATTTAATAATCATATAAATCGATAGTGGAATAAAATTGCTAGCATATTGGGCAAAGGAAACAACGATAAAAACAGAGGAAAACAATTAATAGGACCTATCTACTTTTAGGGAGTATTCAGGGGTAGTAACTGACCGATGTCTCTTAGAGGACCTATCTACCTTTAGGGAGTATTCAGGGGCAGTAACTGACCAATGTCTCTTAGAGGACCTATCTACTTTTAGGGAGTATTCAGGGGCAGTAACTCACCAATGTCTCTCATTATATTTCACTCAGAAAGCTATTATTATCACTTACGATTAGAGATTCTTGCTCTCAATGTTGACATTCACTGAAATATTATTTGATAATTGTTTGTTTGTTCGGGTTTTACGCCCTGCATCACCTACCATTTTGGGCTATATCACCAGCGGGCAGTTTACCTAACAACACCTTTACTGGGCAGACTCCAGCGGTCAACAAGTACCTGTGGCACCAACCTCCATAAGAAACTGCCAACATTTTCATATAAATGAATCACAGCCTGAGCGGAGCTCGAACCTGTGACCATCAGTGATAATAGGTTACAGTAGTAAACAAGTCAGCGACCGTAACCACTCGACCAGAGGCGGGGACATAGTTAGATAATGCACTAAAACAAACAAACATATTGTATCATTCTATTCACATGTTTTAACAAAAAGTCTGGCAATATAATAAGTCATGAATTCATTTGGCAACTGGTTTTGGCTCAGGCACGTAAAACATGTGGGCGGGGGGGGGGGGGTAATGCATTTTCAAACATACATATATGTATGTCATACCTCTCATACCAACAGTGTCTTGTAACAAACATGATTACATGTAACACAATTATGTTGCCACAATATATTAACAACATGTATAATCAAACATCAATATTTGAGGAATGTTGTGCTATCCTAGCCCAGCACATTAATGTCCGAAAAGGGGATAGCCCAGCACATTAATGTCCGAAAAGGGGATAGCCCAGCACATTAATGTCCGAAAAGGGGATAGCCCAGCACATTAATGTTCGAAAAGGGGATATCCCAGCACATTAATGTCCGAAAAGGGGATATCCCAGCACATTCAGTCATTCATGTCAGAAAAGGGGGTATCCCAGCACATTCAGTCATTCATGTCAGAAAAGGGGGTATCCCAGCACATTCAGTCATTCATGTCAGAAAAGGGGGTATCTCAGCACCTTAATGTAAAATAAAGTGGGTATCCAGCACATTCATTTCACATAAAGGGATATCCCAGCAATTTCAGACATTCATGTCATAAAAGGGGGTATCCCAGCACATTTATGTCACAAAAGAGGTACCACAGCACATTAATTAAACTGTTAATATCAGAAAAGGTGCTACCCAAATACATTAATATCAAAACGTGGGAATCCCAGCACAATAATATCAGAAATGTGGGTAGGGATCCAAGCAAGATAATTTCAGAAAAGTGGGTACCTCAGCACCTTAATGTCCGAAAAGCGGGCACCCGAAGCACCTTAATTTCAAAATGTGTGTATTGTAACCAGAGCGTAATGGTATTATTTGCCAGGATAGTACTTTTAAAAAAAAACATAATAATAAAGTGCTGTACTGTGTTTCAACTCGGGATAGTATGTGCGTCAAACAATTTACAAACTGTAAGCATTCCAAAAAGTTAAATGGCAAAGATGCTAATGGACCATTCACCAAGTAATCTTTCAGTTCCTATTTCGGTAGTCACTAATAATGAAATATTTCTGAAGACAAGTCAAAATGGTTTCAGCATATTTCGCTGGAGTTCTTGTTCTATACAATTTTCCTCGACAGACGCCATGTTGAAAATGATACAACAAGGTCTTACTAATATCGAGCGGATTGGTAGGTAAATCTATCGAAAATTGTATTGAAAAAATATATGAAACAGAAAATGTAGGAATTTCCTAAACATCTTGATCTACCGTCATACAATTCTAATAGTCCGCCAAACAGCTGCGAATTATATTCTAGCACAGGCATTTAAAAGCCTTAACAATAAATAAACAAACAGACCAAGTTCGTTTTTACCGTACCCCACCCACCTACCACTGCAGTAGAGACGAAAAGATCTTACAACAGATCTACAGTACTGTACAGTAACTCTAAGCGTTTTATTTTTAATAAACAGTAAAGTTATTCAAATTATGAACCTTCAAACCGCTGTGTTCATTCAACCGTGAAACCAACATTCCCGTCTGATGCTGTAATCACATCATCGCTATCATTGTCCAGCAGTGTTACAGTAACATTCCCGTCTGATGCTGCAATCACATCATCGCTATCATCGTCCAGCAGTGTTACAGTAACATTCCCGTCTGATGCTGTAATCACATCATCGCTATCATCGTCCAGCAGTGTTACAGTAACATTCCCGTCTGATGCTGTAATCACATCATCGCTATCATCGTCCAGCAGTGCTACAGTTAACATCGTGCCAAAGATGAAGAGACCCCGAGCCTAGTTCAGGTTTGATGTCTAAGTTGATGCATCCTGATGACATCTCCTTTATCAGTGCACCGTTGTTTATATTATACCGCCGTATGATATGCTTCCAAGCTATACCGCGGATGTGCCTTGTTCTTGTCTGTATTTATAGGTTTTGGTTTATCCAGCTCTATCATCACGAATTATAACGTACTGTCCATACTCGCCTGTGTTTTACGTTTATTTATCGTCGCTACCGGTTACCCATATGAGTGACGCCTCCTGAAGAGATTAGTTATTTTAGATTTTGGAAGATAGTGCAATGATACAGACAGAGACCCATTCCAGAGTCTCCTCTAGTTCTTTTATGTGCACGGTGTAAAGCACGACACAAGACCTCGGTTTAATGTCCCATCTGAAAGACTGTTAATTTTATTAGGGTCAGACGGGGGATCGAACCTGCGATCCCTGGATTACCAGTCCAGCGTGTTACCACTTGACTACAGATCCGTCTGTACTCGCCTATAAGACGATCTCACTTATAAGATGACCCCCCTACTTTGGCCCTGAAATCTGTGGATTTTGGCATGCACTCACATATAAGATAGGTTGATAAAATGGATACCAGACCATGTATAAATTGCATGTTTGTCCAGTGCATGTTGAAAAAATGTTCAGTGTCGGAGTGCTTTCTTGTCTAAAAACGTAAGTATGAATACGATTTATCACATTGTGAGAAAGAATTTTTTTAAGCACTCACTTGTAAGACGGTAAGTCACTTGAGGCCACAATCTGGTGGTAAAAAAACTTGTCTTATAGACGAGCATGGACAGTAGTGTTCACGCACTACAAGGCAGATGTTGGTAACAATTCACGTATACATGCATATAGTATTTTTACACGCACCTAAATTTTTATTGTCCCCGGAATGTTTTGTTACAGTATCCTATATTTCAAGTTCTACTTATTTCGATGAAATCCATGGGAGGTAATTCCATCACTTTCAACAGCACAAGCCAGCTCCAGTAATGTCCCTTCACTTAGTTGAACACTACCGTTGGACAATCTGAAATGAAGATAAGAATATTATACAAATGTAAGCACATGAATTATGACGCAACAGGATAACAGAACTCACCAGCTCATTACAAACAATATCCCTGGAGTTCTTCAATTTTCAAAAACAAATTGATCTGGACTGAAATCGGCAGCCTGCATCGTTCCTTCTATTCAATATGTTTATGTTAGTTTGCCACACCCTCCCCTCCAAAACCAATTAACCCTTTCCCGCATAGAAGCACCTCTTGATGCCATTACCAATACGACATACATTAACAATGTAGTGCCAAACCATTGTTCATAAACCCTTTCCCGCATAGAAGCACCTCTTGACGCCATTACCAATACGACATACATTAACAATGTAGTAGCCAAACCAATGTACATAATAAAGTCCAGAATCTCATGTAGTCCCAGTAATATCTATGGAGGTGGGATAGATATGGCGACTACTTATCCACTGCATGATAGCTAAATGGCTGTCGTTTGTATGGAGATATAATAGTATATTAACCTAAATCTCTATGAAGGAAAGAGTTAAGCAGACACTATTCGAATAAAGGCATTTAACAGAATAGCTATGTAACAACTGTAGATGACTAAGTATGGTGTCCAAATACCGGTAGATTGTAAATAAACTGTAGTGCACGGCTCATTCTAGAGGGCGACTTAGGCGAAATAGTTGCCCTAGGGACCCCTGACTTCGCCCCCCACTTCTCCCTAAAAACAATTCTTTTTTACAAGTTTCATACACAATTTTGTCCAGTAATGGATACACTGACCCATTAGAAAGCACACCTATTCAAATGTTGTATTTAATGGTGATACTGTGTATATTAACGCTATTTTGTTGACATTTATTAAATAACAGCATTTAAGGACGCAATCGCGAGCGTAGTCAATTCGTCCCAAACATTCTGGCTTAGAATGAAACAATAAGTGTTTGCAAAATAAGCATTATAATAAATAATTACAAAAATGTATCCGAAAATTGATCTATTCGAATTCTACTCAATGTATTTATCAAGAGTGTGACAGTCAAATTGAATGTAAGATGTCGGGTTTAAACATCTTTCATGTTGTTGAAAGGAATCAAATGGATTGAAAAGTTGCTCTTTTAAAAAAAAGCCGTTATCGTCTCTACAGCCATCAAACGGAAAATACTCTTGGTACAGTATAGAAAAAAAAGCCGACTGGTTACATAATTAATAAAAATCCATCATCTTGGGTACAGAAATACAAAAATATGAAATTAGTGCCTTCGGACAGAATGAATAGCAATTAACCCATTTCATTCCGGATACCGTTCAAACAGTATTTGCAAAGATCAGAGAGCCAGATCAGCCGCCACGGAACATGCCGTCTGATCAGGCTCTATGCTATTTGCTATTCAGATGATCTTGCTAAGACACTTGGCTATGTAGCAAACAACATAGATCCTGATCAGCATGCAGCGTCACGCTGCAGCTGATCTGGATCTATGTTGTTTGCAAAAGTCTTTAAATTTATCAGTGAAATAAAATGGGTTAAAGCCAAACTTTAAAATATGGATCATAATCGACCAGGAGTATACCTTGTATAATGCTTTATTCCATGCTTTTCAATGAAATAGAGAAATTTATCAGTGAAATAAAATGTGTTATTCCACTGGTTCAAAGCAGTAAAATAACAGATTTTATTTCTCACTGGTTTTTGTTGGAACTACTTTCAGAAAATACATGTATCCATTTAGTATGCCGCAAATGCCCAGTAATAAGAATAGAACATATAACATACATATTTATTAAGAGTTAACCCTTTTCTAGAGATGAAGGTTAATATACTATTATATCTCCATACAAACGGCAGCTATTTAGCTATCATGCAGTGGATAAGTAGTTGCCATATCTATCCCACCTCCATAGATATTACTGGGACTACAGAGATTTAGGTTAACATACTATTATATCTCCATACAAACGGCAGCTATTTAGCGATCATGCAGTGGATAAGTAGTTGCCATATCTATCCCACCTACATAGATATTACTGGGACTACACGAGATTCTGGCCTTTATTATGAACATTGGTTTGGCTATTACATTGTCAATGTACATGTATGTAGTATTGGAAATGGCGTCAAGAGGTGCTTCTATGAGGCAAAGGGTTAAGCATCTTCGTTATACACTTGAATATGCTTCACACAGGCAACTATGACCATTCTACGTAGACGAAAACAAACTCGTGGAAAAGAAAGTCAAAGGTGGAAAAGAGTCAGGGATGGAAAACAGTTACTGTAATATTGTGCCTGATTCAGACAGGAAGTTGTTGGTACATGTATATGTACATGTATATGTACCGGGTATTTGTAATCAAATGAAGCAGACATCCATGTCTAATGTGCATAACCTGACGATTAATTAACATCGACTAAATTTTAAAAGCGAACTAGTTCAAGTGTGTATTGAATGGTAGTAATGAGGTTTTCAACATCAATGTGAGAGGCTCTTAACCCTTTCAACACCACAGACCTCTAAATTGGCTTACAAAAAAGTGTAGATCCAGATGAGCCGGCTCGTGACGAGCCGTCTCATCAGGATCTGCACTTTTTTCAAGTAATATAACTATTTTTAGATAAAAAATTACCCATTTTGATAAATGAACTGATCCAAATGTAATTTTGTTATTAATTTATTGGTCTAAAAATATCATGGACCAGTCCATGTGTTGGTGTACTTGGTGTTGAATGGGTTAACGGGGGAAATAAAAACATGCGATCGACTTTAGGCCACTAAAATACGCGTTTATCATTGGAAAACAAAAATAAAATGTGTTTTTCAGGTTAAGATTGGATTTGGTCTCATCTCGTGAGCTCCGAAGCTGTATTTTCTCCTCCATTTCAGAGCTCCTGGCTACGCCACTCCTGAAAATACACCATTTCAGAGCTCCTGGCTACGCCACTCCTTAAAATACACCATTTCGAAGCTCACTCGATGAGATAATTCCAATCTTACACCGAAAACCACAAATATCCGCTTAGTATTTCACTCCTCATGCTTCTCAAAACAGCCAGAAAACCAGGGAAACACAAATCTACGAATGTTATTAAAATACCAGTGGACACAGACTCTTCCTGGGATGTTGATGTGTTTTTGTAATTGAAATACCGGTGGACACAGACTCTTCCTGGGATGTTGATGTGTTTTTGTAATTGATTCCATAACATAATCTAGTCTGCAACATAATATATTACGTCATAACACCTGCCGACTGTGATTGGGTAATCGTATATTTAATCTATTGTTAATGACACCCGAGTTGTTGCATGTGTTCAACGTTTATTTATCGTCGCTACCGGTTGCCCATATGGGCGACGCCTCCTGAAGAGATTAGTTATTTTAGATTTTTGGAGGATAGTGCAATGATACAGACAGAGACCAATTCCAGTCTCCTCTGGTTCTTTTACATGCACAGTGTAAAACACCGACACGAGACCTCGGTTTAACGTCCCATCTGAAAGACTGTTAATTTTATTAGGATCAGAAGGGGGATCGAACCTGCGATCCCTGGATTACCAGTTCAGCGTGTTATCACTGGACTACAGATTCGTCTGTAACAGGTTGTTACATGTCATGGGGGGGGGGGGCTTTCAATGAGCCACTGATATTGTGTCATTCATCAACATTTATTTTGCGATTTTCACAATTTTGAACATTTTAAATTAATTTGCAGTTTTTAATTCGCGCATCAGTGATATATCGCGAAAAATGAAGGTGTGTAGATCGCTTATAATTGTCTTGACTTTCAAAATTTTGATAAAATGTACATATTTACGAAGTAACTCTACATTCGGACAGATTATTATCCACCAGAAATATGAATTCGCGATCAATTTAGATCGCGAAAATGAGCGAAATATAAAATCTTGTGAATAAATAGTGTTGTACAGTAGTTGACTGGAACTGGTCTTTCAAGCATAAGGTATTAACCCTTATAATGCTGAATAAATTGGAAGGAATGTGTGCATATAACATATATCCAGCGCCGCGTCTGGTCAGGATCTATGTTGCTTGCAATTCAGCCAAGTGTTTTAGCTCCACTCTCCGAATAGCAAACAACATAGAGCCTGATCAGACATTTACTCGCAGGCTCTATGCAGTTTGCAAAAGCGACTTTAGTCATGATTAGCAGGTTACGGGGTTAATGACAAATTTGCAGACAGTTTTTTCGATCTAATTTCATGTTCTTACCCAAAAAGCTATTAATATTATTATCAAACTTGTGACCCCTGCATTTGGAGACCAATGTGTTAGCTACATAGACCACTGATCCCTGACAATATATCATAAATCATAAGTATTACTACTTAACCCATTCAACACCAAGTAACTGACATGGACTGGTCCATGATATTTTTAGACAATATTTTTAATAACAAAATTACATTTGGATCAGTTCATTTATCAAAATGGGTAATTTTTTTCCTAAAAATAGTTATATTACTTGAAAAAAGTGCAGATCCTGATGAGACGGCTCGTCATGAGCCGGCTCATCTGGATCTACACTTTTTTGTAAGCCAATTTAGAGGTCTGTGGTGTTGAAAGGGTTAATTCATGTTTTCATCGAAAAAATTAAAATTCTTCAATTCTTCCACCTTGACTGGCTGTCGTGCATGGTACTGGTAAAGCATTCTACTGGTAAACATTTATCTGCATACACTCAAACCTGTCTTAAGCAGCCAGCCAAGGGAATCACAGAAAGTGGCTGCTTAGCACAGGTGGCTGCTTAATAGAGGTCGATTATATAATAAAACAATATATTGGGAATCTGGAAACTGGCTGCTTAATACAGGTTGGCCACTTAATAGAGGTGACCACTAACACAGGCTTGACTGTAGATCAATATCGTACATGTACCCGTACATTACACCAGCTGCTAGCTGTAGCAACTATAACTGGAAATATAGAAAATCATTGGAAATTGTGACTAGAGAAGCAGATTGTCAGCCATTATTAATATTTGATTAATACGAGAATAATATCTTTACCATTCCAGATAATTATAATATTTAATAACCTTGAATTATTCCAGGAACATACCTGATTGTGGTGTATAGCTTCTGTCTTATTTATCTTTTAATGGCACATAATTGTACACACTGCACTTCATTAACAAATGTCGTACATTATGATGGATAATTGTTAACGTATGCCTTGTGAATAATCGTAGAACACTATCATGCGCTATGAATATTCGTAGAACACATTATGCACTATGCATTATGAATATTCATAGAACACATTATGCACTATGAGTTATGAATATTCGTAGAACACATAATGCACTACCGGTAAGCCGTACGAAATTCATAGAAAATCGATCTGCACTAATGGGCGACTTTGCTGGTTTTCCTATTACCTCCCTTGGCAGATATAGTCTGAATTATCCTGGATGTATATTGGTCCTTTCATTTGGAATCCTTTGAAATTTGATTGTTATTCGCTAACAAGCTGTTGTTGTATGATAAATGTGACTCTATCCAAATCATGTTAATTAAGTTATAACAATTCTTTACAGTATAAATCCGCTGAATATACTGCATGAGAAAACGGATGAAAATTGATTGCATGGTATGCAAAGGAAACAATGATAAAAACAGAGGAAATCATTTCATATGACCTATCTACTTTTAGGAGTATTCAGGGGCAGTAACTGACCAATGTCTATCAAGCAGAAACTGCAACACAGTCCTTAGAATATATACCAGTGTGCAGCACATTCTCCGTAATCTCTTAATGGAAATACACAGCCCTCATTGGGATAATACAAGAACCATTGAAATAGTCTAGAGGTGCTCACCTGATATGCCTGACCATAATTATTATACTTATTTTGATCTACTACAGAAACCCCTCCAAAACTGCACCCCTTCTAAACTGGAATTCCCTCCAAACGGGAACCCCTCTAAACTGGAATTCCCTCCAAACGGGAACCCCTCTAAACTGGAAATCCCTCCAAACCACACCCCTCTAAACTGGAATTCCCTCCAAACCACACCCCTCTAAACTGGAAATCCCTCCAAACCACACCCCTCTAAACTGGAATTCCCTCCAAACCGGAACCCCTCTAAACTGGAATTCCCTCCAAACCGGAACCCCTCTAAACTGGAATTCCCTCCAAACCAGAACCCCTCTAAACTGGAAATCCCTCCAAACCACACCCCTCTAAACTGGAATTCCCTCCAAACGGGAACCCCTCTAAACTGGAAATCCCTCCAAACCACACCCCTCTAAACTGGAATTCCCTCCAAACCGGAACCCCTCTAAACTGGAAATCCCTCCAAACCGGAACCCCTCTAAACTGGAATTCCCTCCAAACCGGACACATTCTTGGTCCCAAAGATCCTCATCTTTGTTCATCTATAAACTGGAACACCTCTTTTGCGAATACTGAACAGATGTTTATTACAATTACAATATGCCCATTTTCAACTGTAATTCACCTCTGTAAAGCGAACAGCAGCTTGTCATCTGACTTCATCAAATAGGGGACTGGCTATTCTTTTAAACGTACAACTTTCAGCTATTTTATTTACAGAATATTATATTGTAGAATTAAAATGAATCCGTTTTTTACTAACTGCCAAACTATAAACATGTCTCAGAATACTTCTAAGCATTTCAGAGTTGATTTGTTAATTTAGGAGAAATCTAGCTTACTATGAAAACACCTCTAAACAGAAAACCCCTCCAAACTGAACTATGCCTCTGGTCCGGGGGCCGTTCAGTTTAGAGGGGCTTCACTGTACTAGTATTTCCCAAGATGCACCATAGCAAGTTTCATCACAATTGACAAAACGGTTTTAGGGGAAAGTCAGTTGAAGTAAAATCTTGACATAAATACTTGAGTATAAACTGCATTTTCTATACACCGATTGCGAAACAAGCTATAACAACTTATATTAATCACTCTTGTTGGTGCAGATCCAACATCGTCTAACAATAGCTCACAGGGACAATAGAATCTAGATCAGGCAACCTACTGTGTAACATTGTATAACAATAGCTCACAAGGACAATAGAATCTAGATCAGACGACCTACTGTGTAACATTGTATAACAATAGCTCACATGGACAATAGAATCTAGATCAGGCGACCTACTGTGTAACATTGTATAACAATAGCTCACAAAGACAATAGAATCTAGATCAGGCGACCTACTGTGTAACATTGTATAACAATAGCTCACATGGACAATAGAATCTAGATCAGGCAACCTACTGTGTAACATTGTATAACAATAGCTCACAAGGACAATAGAATCTAGATCAGGCGACCTACTGTGTAACATTGTATAACAATAGCTCACATGGACAATAGAATCTAGATCAGGCGACCTACTGTGTAACATTGTATAACAATAGCTCACAAGGACAATAGAATCTAGATCAGGCGACCTACTGTGTAACATTGTATAACAATAGCTCACAAGGACAATAGAATCTAGATCAGGCGACCTACTGTGTAACATCGTATAACAATAGCTCACAGAATCTAGATCAGGCGAGCTAAGAACGTGTAATTTCATTAATTTGTGCATGGTTGGAAAAAATTTTTTCAGCCACTGCAGACTTGCATCAATCTAAATCTGTGCTGCCAGAGGGTATGAATAATTTGCAGCAGGAGCAGTTAAAATTTACAATATACTGAGGTTATCTAGATTGATGCCACCAAATGGGAGAACAGGGTTATATACTTGAAACAGATCATTTTATTCTATATTACTATCTCTTTTCCTGATTACAATGTATTAAATTTAATGCTAGAATTTTGAAATTATTAATTTGGTATCTGGAGAATATCTGTATTTGGCGGGGAACAAAGGTGCTTTTGAATAATTATGTAATTAGTTATTCCAATTATCGCTATGGCGATTATTGGAATACAGTTGAGCTCCAATGTTAGGGTCGGGAACAAGTTCTTCAATGGTTTCAAAAACTTCAAAAAATCGTAACCGGCTGTCATGTGCGGTCATATACACGGCAATGTTGTGCACAATACATTTATGTTGTGATAGTGCAGTGGTTCTCTTCAGGTGTGCAAGGCCCTGAATTTAGATTCCACATTGCCTCTTCTCTCTCCCTCGAGGATTCCATTAGGAATGAGGTTTCGAGAGTGATTAATATAAGTTGTAAGAACTTGTTTCGCAATCAAGCTAAAATAAATTTGTATAAACTAATCCCTTTATGTATAAATTGCACCAAACTTTAAAACCGTGCCGTGTGAAAACCAATAATTCATAGTGCTAAAAATAGCATGAATGAACTTGTTGCATGCTGGGTAAATTAAAGGCTATAAATAACTAATTGTAGCAGAGGACAATAGACGGATCTGTAGTCCAGTGGTAAACACGTTAGACTAGTAATCCAGAGATTGCAGGTTCGATCCCCCGTCTGACCCTAATAAAATTAACAGTCTTTCAAATGGGACTTTAAATCGAGGTCTCGTGTCCGTGCTTTACACCATGTACGTACAAGAACCAGAGGAGACTCTGGAATGGGGGTCTATCTGTATCATTGCACTATCCTCCAAAATATAAAATGACTAATCTCTTCCGGAGGTGTCACTCATATGGGCAACCGGTAGCGATGATAAATAATAATATATAAAAAACACGTAAAACGTAGCAGAGGACAATTCATTAACATTGTGCTTCTTATTAGTATGTGAAAATTCCGGAAATAATGAGAGACATTGGTCAGTTATCTCCCCTGAATACTCCCTAAAAGTAGATAGGTCCTATTAAGTGTTTTCCTCTGTTTTTATCGTTGTTTCCTTTGCACAACATGCTAGCAATTTTAATCGACTATCGATTTATATGATTATTAAATTACTATATCTTGACAGATCTCCTACAGTGTATGCAATGGGTGCTTATTTGTAAAACAATGCTATCAGTTAATTAACACGATTTTGATAAAATCACGATTATCATACCACAACATCTGGTGAGGAATAACAGTAAAAACAAAGGATTCTAACTAAAAGGACATATTCACATTTTGGTATAAATCTGACTTTATCTGCCAAGGGAGGTAATAGAAAATTAGAGATGTCTCTCTCTCATTGTCATGTTATTTTATTAGAATTGTGTCACTACGACACTGCCATATGACACAAATGATATTTTTATGGTCAGAAAACAAAATTATGGAAGATGCAAGGTGGCTTCAGGTAAAGTGGATGTAACTGATGAAATACAATCTGCTGGCATGGACGGATTTAGTGGGGGCAAACCCAATACACCCCCCCCAAATCTGGCAAGCATAGGTAAATATATTATTGGATGGCATTTAGGGTCATATAGCTAGAGCTAATTAAATGATCTTTATTTGGTTTACATTATCTATATAAACTGTACATGTTTTACTGTACATTATTTATATAAACTGTAAATGTTTTACTGTACATTATTTATATAAACTGTAAATGTTTTACTGTACATTATTTATATAAACTGTAAATGTTTTACTGTACATTATCTATATAAACTGTACATGTTTTACTGTACATTATCTATATAAACTGTACATGTTTTACTGTACATTATCTATACAAACTGTAAATGTTTTACTGTACATTATTTATATAAACTGTAAATGTTTTACTGTACATTATTTATATAAACTGTAAATGTTTTACTGTACATTATCTATACAAACTGTAAATGTTTTACTGTACATTATTTATATAAACTGTACATGTTTTACTGTACATTATCTATATAAACTGTAAATGTTTTAGACTGTAAATGTTTTACTGTACATTATCTATATAAACTGTAAATGTTTTACTGTACATTATCTATATAAACTGTAAATGTTTTAGACTGTAAATGTTTTACTGTACATTATCTATATCAACTGTACATGTTTTACTGTACATTATTTATATAAACTGTACATGTTTTACTGTACATTATTTATATAAACTGTAAATGTTTTACTGTACATTATTTATATAAACTGTAAATGTTTTAGACTGTACATGTTTTACTGTACATTATTTATATAAACTGTACATGTTTTACTGTACATTATCTATACAAACTGTAAATGTTTTACTGTACATTATCTATATAAACTGTAAATGTTTTACTGTACATTATCTATATAAACTGTAAATGTTTTACTGTACATTATCTATACAAACTGTAAATGTTTTACTGTACATTATTTATATAAACTGTAAATGTTTTACTGTACATTATCTATATAAACTGTAAATGTTTTACTGTACATTATTTATATAAACTGTAAATGTTTTACTGTACATTATTTATATAAACTGTAAATGTTTTACTGTACATTATCTATATAAACTGTAAATGTTTTACTGTACATTATTTATATAAACTGTAAATGTTTTACTGTACATTATTTATATAAACTGTAAATGTTTTACTGTACATTATTTATATAAACTGTAAATGTTTTACTGTACATTATTTATATAAACTGTAAATGTTTTACTGTACATTATCTATACAAACTGTAAATGTTTTACTGTACATTATCTATATAAACTGTAAATGTTTTAGACTGTAAATGTTTTACTGTACATTATCTATATAAACTGTACATGTTTTACTGTACATTATTTATATAAACTGTACATGTTTTACTGTACATTATCTATACAAACTGTAAATGTTTTACTGTACATTATTTATATAAACTGTACATGTTTTACTGTACATTATCTATATAAACTAAATGTTTTAGACTGTAAATGTTTTACTGTACATTATCTATATAAACTGTAAATGTTTTACTGTACATTATCTATATAAACTGTAAATGTTTTAGACTGTAAATGTTTTACTGTACATTATTTATATAAACTGTACATGTTTTACTGTACATTATTGATATAAACTGTACATGTTTTACTGTACATTATCTATACAAACTGTAAATGTTTTACTGTACATTATTTATATAAACTGTAAATGTTTTAGACTGTAAATGTTTTACTGTACATTATCTATATAAACTGTACATGTTTTACTGTACATTATCTATACAAACTGTAAATGTTTTACTGTACATTATTTATACAAACTGTAAATGTTTTACTGTACATTATTTATATAAACTGTAAATGTTTTACTGTACATTATCTATATAAACTGTACATGTTTTACTGTACATTATCTATATAAACTGTACATGTTTTACTGTACATTATCTACACAAACTGTAAATGTTTTACTGTACATTATTTATATAAACTGTACATGTTTTACTGTACATTATTTATATAAACTGTAAATGTTTTACTGTACATTATTTATATAAACTGTAAATGTTTTACTGTACATTATCTATATAAACTGTACATGTTTTACTGTACATTATCTATATAAACTGTACATGTTTTACTGTACATATCTAAAAACTGTAAATGTTTACTGTACATTATTTATATAAACTGTAAATGTTTTACTGTACATTATTTATATAAACTGTAAATGTTTTACTGTACATTATTTATATAAACTGTAAATGTTTTACTGTACATTATCTATATAAACTGTAAATGTTTTACTGTACATTATTTATATAAACTGTAAATGTTTTACTGTACATTATCTATATAAACTGTAAATGTTTTACTGTACATTATTTATATAAACTGTAAATGTTTTACTGTACATTATTTATATAAACTGTAAATGTTTTACTGTACATTATTTATATAAACTGTAAATGTTTTACTGTACATTATCTATATAAACTGTAAATGTTTTACTGTACATTATTTATATAAACTGTAATGTTTTTGTTTTTTTGTTGTTTTTGTTTTTGTTTTTTTTTGTTGTTTTTGTTTTTTTGTTGTTTTTGTTTTTGTTTTCTATATAAACTGTAAATGTTTTAGACTGTAAATGTTTTACTGTACATTATCTATATAAACTGTACATGTTTTACTGTACATTATTTATATAAACTGTAATGTTTTACTGTACATTATCTATACAAACTGTAAATGTTTTTGTTTTTTTTTGTTGTTTTTGTTTTTTTAATGTTTTAGCTGTAAATGTTTTACTGTACATTATCTATATAAACTGTAAATGTTTTACTGTACATTATCTATATAAACTGTAAATGTTTTAGACTGTAAATGTTTTACTGTACATTATTTATATAAACTGTACATGTTTTACTGTACATTATTGATATAAACTGTACATGTTTTACTGTACATTATCTATACAAACTGTAAATGTTTTACTGTACATTATTTATATAAACTGTAAATGTTTTAGACTGTAAATGTTTTACTGTACATTATCTATATAAACTGTACATGTTTTACTGTACATTATCTATACAAACTGTAAATGTTTTACTGTACATTATTTATACAAACTGTAAATGTTTTACTGTACATTATTTATATAAACTGTAAATGTTTTACTGTACATTATCTATATAAACTGTACATGTTTTACTGTACATTATCTATATAAACTGTACATGTTTTACTGTACATTATCTACACAAACTGTAAATGTTTTACTGTACATTATTTATATAAACTGTACATGTTTTACTGTACATTATTTATATAAACTGTAAATGTTTTACTGTACATTATTTATATAAACTGTAAATGTTTTACTGTACATTATCTATATAAACTGTACATGTTTTACTGTACATTATCTATATAAACTGTACATGTTTTACTGTACATTATCTACACAAACTGTAAATGTTTTACTGTACATTATTTATATAAACTGTACATGTTTTACTGTACATTATTTATATAAACTGTAAATGTTTTACTGTACATTATTTATATAAACTGTAAATGTTTTACTGTACATTATCTATATAAACTGTACATGTTTTACTGTACATTATCTATATAAACTGTACATGTTTTACTGTACATTATCTATACAAACTGTAAATGTTTTACTGTACATTATTTATATAAACTGTAAATGTTTTACTGTACATTATTTATATAAACTGTAAATGTTTTACTGTACATTATTTATATAAACTGTAAATGTTTTACTGTACATTATTTTATAAACTGTAAATGTTTTACTGTACATTATTATATAAACTGTACATGTTTTACTGTACATTATCTATACAAACTGTAAATGTTTTACTGTACATTATTTATATAAACTGTAAATGTTTTAGACTGTAAATGTTTTACTGTACATTATCTATACAAACTGTAAATGTTTACTGTACATTATTTATATAAACTGTACATGTTTTACTGTACATTATCTATATAAACTGTAAATGTTTTAGACTGTAAATGTTTTACTGTACATTATCTATATAAACTGTACATGTTTTACTGTACATTATTTATATAAACTGTAAATGTTTTACTGTACATTATCTATATAAACTGTAAATGTTTTACTGTACATTATTTATATAAACTGTAAATTTTACTGTACATTATCTATACAAACTGTAAATGTTTTACTGTACATTATTTATATAAACTGTACATGTTTTACTGTACATTATCTATATAAACTGTAAATGTTTTAGACTGTAAATGTTTTACTGTACATTATCTATATAAACTGTAAATGTTTTACTGTACATTATTATACAAACTGTAAATGTTTTAGACTGTAAATGTTTTACTGTACATTATCTATATAAACTGTAAATGTTTTAGACTGTAAATGTTTTACTGTACATTATCTATATAAACTGTAAATGTTTTACTGTACATTATCTATATAAACTGTAAATGTTTTAGACTGTAATGTTTTACTGTACATTATCTATATAAACTGTAAATGTTTTAGACTGTAAATGTTTTACTGTACATTATCTATATAAACTGTAAATGTTTTAGACTGTAAATGTTTTACTGTACATTATCTATATAAACTGTAAATGTTTTATGTTTCTGTACATTATTTATATAAACTGTAAATGTTTTACTGTACATTATCTATATAAACTGTAAATGTTTTACTGTACATTATCTATACAAACTGTAAATGTTTTAGACTGTAAATGTTTTACTGTACATTATCTATATAAACTGTAAATGTTTTAGACTGTAAATGTTTTACTGTACATTATTTATATAAACTGTACATGTTTTACTGTACATTATCTACACAAACTGTAAATGTTTTACTGTACATTATTTATATAAACTGTACATTATCTATACAAACTGTAAATGTTTTACTGTACATTATTTATACAAACTGTAAATGTTTGCACAATCACATTTTATGTATACAGTGTACAGTGTATAACACTTTGTTATTTTCGCTGAATTTTTTGTTCTACTTTACGAAAAATCTATGGCGGCAAAGCTTTTGATATCCAAGTGAGATTAAACAGATTGGAGAAATGTTCACTAGACTACTAGTGTACTATCCTGACATGATCCATTAGCGAAATTATGTCATTCCCAGCATAAGCAATCAACATTTTTTAGACTGAAACTGATGGAGACCACATGATTGACTAGAAATGTATACAACATTTTCACTGACTCTGTAACAGAAGGCTGCATAGCGCATTCGGTTAAGCATTGAACTCTCACACAGAAGGTTAGGGTTCGAATCTACAAGAGACGTGATTTGAATATTTTCAATATTCATTAATTAGGTCTTCAAATTCACCAGTCTGCACCATTTGACATCTATGCTTCAAAAATCTTCAGCCCCAGACCCCCTATAAGGCTATGTGTGCCCTTCTAACCCAAATCCTGGATTCACGGCTGGCTTCATAGAATTATATCATCTGTACCAAGTGGATGTGATGTAACTGATACTTTAGCCCGGCTCCATTCTGCACAACAGACTTAAATATGGAGTGTATAAACATGCTCTATTTCTTAGAAATATTTCTTGTGAACAGTATAGAATATTATATCAATAAACAATTGAATGAGACAGGTATAGGTTTGCATCCAATTTGATGTGCAAGCTTGTATCAAAAATTAATAAGTGCTGCACTGTAACGGAGGTCCGTAGGGGTGGGGGGTTCAGTGAGTAGTTCCATTTTTCGACGCCATGTTGAAATCGCGAGCGAATGAAAGTGTATTTTATTTTAAAGATATGTTATGCAATCTCAGGTTTTAGACAATTACATTAAATTCAAAAATGACCACTTTACTTAGTAATACTACATTTTGTATTTCATCAAGATATTCACATTTTCTGGAAAGTTTAAGAGAACATGCATGAATATGATAAGAATAGTTAGTACTTTGCTATTTTATGGTATTTATTTTGAGCTGCATGGTTTCAAATACCAATTAAGTTGAGTGTATGTCTTTTTTCATACATAAATTCAATATAATTTTATTGATAATTGTTAACTTTATAGCTTACCAGTATGCAATTATTAATAAAATATATTGATAACATTGTTTTTGTAGGTTTTGGGGATGGGTCATTAATCTATAAGGGGGGTCATTATTCTATAATAGAATATAGACCCGCGTGTCACTTTTTCCTATAGAATAATGACCCGCGGGTCATTATTTTGGCGGGTCAATATTTTATATGACACCGGTACACCCATGGTACTTGCAGAATTATAATAATTGAATGAATGAATGACATCGCTACTTTTGCTATTTACCTCCCTTGACAGATAAAAGTTTGATATATCCCGAAATGTAAATTGGCCCTTTAGTTGGAATCCTTTGTTGTTACTGTTGTTTTCTAACCAGATGTTGTGGTAGGATACATGCAATATTTACAGTAATTCCATTGGATATGCTTGTAGGATATGTCGAGATTTAATAATTAAATGATGAGAAAGTGAACAGCATGTGGTGCAAAGGAAACAGCGATAAAAACAGAGGAAACCAATTATGGACCAATCTACTATTATGAGTATTCAGGGGAAGTAACTGACTAATGTTTCTCATTAAATTTGATTTACACAACACCGACAACACTTAATAGCGATCTGTCCCCCAGGGTCATTATCATTTTTTTTGTGGAATCTTGCCAGCAAATTACTACAATGAAATCCTGGAGAGTTATGTAATAACATAATAGCCACCGATAATAAATCAAACCAGATCAATACTATCTCCTGAAAGCTGATCTGTATGACCTAGTCTACAAGAACACAGGCTATCAGAATAACATGCATCACATAAGTGTGGTAGTGTGAATTATATTGGTAAATAAGTAACCTTATGCTATGTAAGCCCCACAGGAGCCGGGCACTAACACTATAGCATCATAAACAGCTTGTGACCGGCTCCTGTGGTTAGCCCATTGCCGACATTATGGAGTCAAATATAATTTGTCGTATATAATGTAGTGATAGCGCAGTGGATGCGATGCGTGTGTGAAAGGTCCTGAGTTCGAGCCCCGCTGGTGCCGGTACGATTGTGCCCTTAGGCAAGGCATTTAAATTCCACGTTGCCTCTTCTCTCTCCCTCGAGGCGATGGATTCCATCAGGAATGAGGTCTTGAGAGTGATTAATATAAGTTGTAAGTACTTGTTTCGCAATCGAGCTAAAATAAATTTGTATAAACTAAATATAATTTGATTAGTTTATACAAATTTATTTGAGCTCGATTGCGAAACAAGTTATTTCAACTTATATAAATCACTCTCGAGACCTCATTCCTGATGGAATCCATCGCCACGAGGGAGAGAGAAGAGGCAACGTGGAATTTAAATGCCTTGCCTAAGGGCACAATCGTAACGGCTCCAGCGGGGCTCGAACTCCGGACCTTTCACACCTGAAGCGAACGCGCACCCACTGCGCTATCACGACTTCCACAAATAATTTGATTAGCTCAGTGTTATTCAGTATTTACCATTTACCACAGGCACTCTGTGTGGATCTAGGACACAAACGAAGAACATAGCCCCCCCCCCACAACCAAATCTTCTCCATACATCTACAGAAATGGAAATTTGCCATCAACATGGTGTTATACCAATTTACTATAGTGCATGGGGTAGTATCATAAATATGCGTATTATTTGTATATTTCCATTTCTGTAGATATATGGAGAAAATCTGATCGGGGGGGGGGGGGGGGCTATGTTCTTCCTTTGTGTCCTAGATCCACACAGAGTGCCTGTGGGGGGGACTATGTTCTCCTTTATTGTGTCCTAGGTCTGTGCCAAGTGCCTGTGGGGGGGGGACTATGTTCTCCTTTATTGTGTCCTAGGTCTGTGCCTGTGGGGGGGGACTATGTTCTCCTTTATTGTGTCCTAGGTCTGTGCCAAGTGCCTGTGGGGGGGACTATGTTCTCCTTTATTGTGTCCTAGGTCTGTGCCAAGTGCCTGTGGGGGGGACTATGTTCTCCTTTATTGTGTCCTAGGTCTATGCCAAGTGCCTGTGGGGGGACTATGTTCTCCTTTATTGTGTCCTAGGTCTGTGCCAAGTGCCTGTGGGGGGGGGGCTATGTTCTCCTTTATTGTGTCCTAGGTCTGTGCCAAGTGCCTGTGGGGGGGACTATGTTCTCCTTTATTGTGTCCTAGGTCTGTGCCTGTGGGGGGGGACTATGTTCTCCTTTATTGTGTCCTAGGTCTGTGCCAAGTGCCTGTGGGGGGGACTATGTTCTCCTTTATTGTGTCCTAGGTCTGTGCCAAGTGCCTGTGGGGGGGGGACTATGTTCTCCTTTATTGTGTCCTAGGTCTGCGCCAAGTGCCTGTGGGGGGGGGGGCTATGTTCTCCTTTATTGTGTCCTAGGTCTGTGCCAAGTGCCTGTGTGGGGGGGGGGACTATGTTCTCCTTTATTGTGTCCTAGGTCTGTGCCAAGTGCCTGTGTGGGGGGGGGACTATGTTCTCCTTTATTGTGTCCTAGGTCTGTGCCAAGGCATGTGGGGGGGGGGACTATGTTCTCCTTTATTGTGTCCTAGGTCTATGCCAAGTGCCTGTGGGGGGACTATGTTCTCCTTTATTGTGTCCTAGGTCTGTGCCAAGTGCCTGTGGGGGGGGACTATGTTCTCCTTTATTGTGTCCTAGGTCTGTGCCTGTGTGGGGGGGACTATGTTCTCCTTTATTGTGTCCTAGGTCTGTGCCTGTGGGGGGGGACTATGTTCTCCTTTATTGTGTCCTAGGTCTGTGCCTGTGGGGGGGGACTATGTTCTCCTTTATTGTGTCCTAGGTATGTGCCAAGTTCCTGTGGGGGGGGGACTATGTTCTCCTTTATTGTGTCCTAGGTATGTGCCAAGTTCCTGGGGGGGGGGGGACTATGTTCTCCTTTATTGTGTCCTAGGTCTGTGCCAAGTGCCTGTGGGGGGACTATGTTCTACTTTATTGTGTCCTAGGTCTGTGCCAAGTGCCTGTGGGGGGACTATGTTCTCCTTTATTGTGTCCTAGGTATGTGCCAAGTGCCTGTGGGGGGGGACAATGTTCTCCTTTATTGTGTCCTAGGTCTGTGCCTGTGGGGGGGACTATGTTCTCCTTTATTGTGTCCTAGGTCTGTGCCAAGTGCATGTGGGGGGGGACAATGTTCTCCTTTATTGTGTCCTAGGTATGTGCCAAGTGCCTGTGGGGGGGGGGGGACAATGTTCTCCTTTATTGTGTCCTAGGTCTGTGCCAAGTGCAGTGGGGGGGACTATGTTCTCCTTTATTGTGTCCTAGGTATGTGCCAAGTGCCTGTGGGGGGGACAATGTTCTCCTTTATTGTGTCCTAGGTCTGTGCCTGTGGGGGGACTATGTTCTCCTTTATTGTGTCCTAGGTCTGTGCCAAGTGCATGTGGGGGGGACAATGTTCTCCTTTATTGTGTCCTAGGTCTGTGCCAAGTGCCTGTGGGGGGGACTATGTTCTCCTTTATTGTGTCCTAGGTCTGTGCCTGTGTGGGGGGGACTATGTTCTCCTTTATTGTGTCCTAGGTCTGTGCCTGTGGGGGGGGGACTATGTTCTCCTTTATTGTGTCCTAGGTCTGTGCCTGTGGGGGGGGACTATGTTCTCCTTTATTGTGTCCTAGGTATGTGCCAAGTTCCTGTGGGGGGGACTATGTTCTCCTTTATTGTGTCCTAGGTCTGTGCCAAGTGCCTGTGGGGGGACTATGTTCTACTTTATTGTGTCCTAGGTCTGTGCCAAGTGCCTGTGGGGGGACTATGTTCTCCTTTATTGTGTCCTAGGTCTGTGCCAAGTGACTGTGGGGGGACTATGTTCTCCTTTATTGTGTCCTAGGTATGTGCCAAGTGCCTGTGGGGGGGGACAATGTTCTCCTTTATTGTGTCCTAGGTCTGTGCCTGTGGGGGGGGACTATGTTCTCCTTTATTGTGTCCTAGGTCTGTGCCAAGTGCATGGGGGGGGGGGACAATGTTCTCCTTTATTGTGTCCTAGGTATGTGCCAAGTGCCTGTGGGGGGGGGGGACAATGTTCTCCTTTATTGTGTCCTAGGTCTGTGCCAAGTGCAGTGGGGGGGACTATGTTCTCCTTTATTGTGTCCTAGGTATGTGCCAAGTGCCTGTGGGGGGGGACAATGTTCTCCTTTATTGTGTCCTAGGTCTGTGCCTGTGGGGGGACTATGTTCTCCTTTATTGTGTCCTAGGTCTGTGCCAAGTGCATGTGGGGGGGGGACAATGTTCTCCTTTATTGTGTCCTAGGTCTGTGCCAAGTGCCTGTGGGGGGGACAATGTTCTCCTTTATTGTGTCCTAGGTCTGTGCCAAGTGCCTGTGGGGGGGACTATGTTCTCCTTTATTGTGTCCTAGGTCTGTGCCAAGTGCCTGTGGGGGGGACTATGTTCTCCTTTATTGTGTCCTAGGTCTGTGCCAAGTGCCTGTGGGGGGACTATGTTCTCCTTTATTGTGTCCTAGGTCTGTGCCAAGTGCCTGTGGGGGGACTATGTTCTCCTTTATTGTGTCCTAGGTCTGTGCCAAGTGCCTGTGGGGGGACTATGTTCTCCTTTATTGTGTCCTAGGTCTGTGCCAAGTGCCTGTGGGGGGACTATGTTCTCCTTTATTGTGTCCTAGGTCTGTGCCAAGTGCCTGTGGGGGGGGACTATGTTCTCCTTTATTGTGTCCTAGGTCTGTGCCAAGTGCCTGTGGGGGGGGGGACTATGTTCTCCTTTATTGTGTCCTAGGTCTGTGCCAAGTGCCTGTGGTGCCATTTACCAAAGATACAGTATGTTATCGGAAATTAATGGAGATTAAAAAAAAAATGTGTGGACACATTTCTGGTCTAGTAATACAAACATATAGATGGACAACCCCATAGCTTTTATTACAAATACATTAACTCTTTGCATCCTGGGTAAAATAAAGGGTAACGGTAGTTCAAATAATTGAAGCAGCCAACAATTCATAAATGTGTTTTTCTTATTTGTTGTTGAAAACTCAGAAATATGTCGTGGAATTTCATAAGAGTTGTGTCGTGTGTTGTGTGTCGTTACGACACAATTGCTAATGAAATTCCACAAGATATTTTAAATATTTTCAATGACATAAATCGTATATGGTATACTATGCATAATTATACAAGTGTAATTTTAATGAATTCCACAGGATATTTTAAATATTTTCAATGAATTAATCGTATATGGTATACTATGCATAATTATACAAGTGTGTTCATTTGATTTGTTCTGTACATTGTATACAGTATATAGAATGATTTGTTCTGTACATTGTATACAGTATATAGAATGATTTGTTCTGTACATTGTATACAGTATATAGAATGATTTGTTCTGTACATTGTATACAGTATATAGAATGATTTGTTCTGTACATTGTATACAGTATATAGAATGATTTGTTCTGTACATTGTATACAGTATATAGAATGATTTGTTCTGTACATTGTATACAGTATATAGAATGATTTGTTCTGTACATTGTATACAGTATATAGAATGATTTGTTCTGTACATTGTATACAGTATATAGAATGATTTGTTCTGTACATTGTATACAGTATATAGAATGATTTGTTCTGTACATTGTATACAGTATATAGAATGATTTGTTCTGTACATTGTATACAGTATATAGAATGATTTGTTCTGTACATTGTATACAGTATATAGAATGATTTGTTCTGTACATTGTATACAGTATATAGAATGATTTGTTCTGTACATTGTATACAGTATATAGAATGATTTGTTCTGTACATTGTATACAGTATATAGAATGATTTGTTCTGTACATTGTATACAGTATATAGAATGATTTGTTCTGTACATTGTATACAGTATATAGAATGATTTGTTCTGTACATTGTATACAGTATATAGAATGATTTGTTCTGTACATTGTATACAGTATATAGAATGATTTGTTCTGTACATTGTATACAGTATATAGAATGATTTGTTCTGTACATTGTATACAGTATATAGAATGATTTGTTCTGTACATTGTATACAGTATATAGAATGATTTGTTCTGTACATTGTATACAGTATATAGAATGATTTGTTCTGTACATTGTATACAGTATATAGAATGATTTGCAATAAAATATGATTAAACTAAGATATTTTACTGTTGTGTGTTTTTATGTTTATTTATCGTCGCTACCGGTTGCCCATATGAGCGACGCCTCCTGAAGAGATTAGTCATTTTATATTGTTGGAGGATAGTGCAATGATACAGAGAGAGACCCATTCCAGAGTCTCCTCTGGTTCTTTTACGTGCACAGTGTAAAGCACCGACACAAGACCTTGGTTTAAAGTCCCACCTGAAAGACTTAATTTTATTAATGTCAGACGGGGGATCGAACCTGCGATCCCTGGTTTACCAGCCCTACCATTGGATTACCATTATTTTACTGTTATTTTCATTGCTAGCATGCAAAGAGATTACTCTCAGTTGTGATGATGCACAACTGCGCTCACTGCTACTTGCAATCTAAATATAGTAACAATCAGAAACAGTCTCTGGAATGCGGACAAACAAAGCAAATTTAAAATGAAAACAAGAAGGTTAGGCAATCTTATGCCATGCATCATGATGGTTTGAAACCCACTCCTGTGTCATCAGAGTTAGGTATCCACTTCCTGTGTCATTAGAGTTAGGTACCCACTTCCTGTGTCATCAGGGTTAGGTACCCACTTCCTGTGTCATCAGGGTTAGGTATCCACTTCCTGTGTCATCAGGGTTAGGTACCCACTTCCTGTGTCATCAGGGTTAGGTACCCACTTCCTGTGTCATCAGGGTTAGGTACCCACTTCCTGTGTCATCAGGGTTAGGTACCCACTTCCTGTGTCATCAGGGTTAGGTACCCACTTCCTGTGTCATTAGAGTTAGGTACCCACTTCCTGTGTCATCAGGGTTAGGTACCCACTTCCTGTGTCATCAGGGTTAGGTACCCACTTCATGTGTCATCAGGGTTAGGTACCCACTTCCTGTGTCATCAGGGTTAGGTACCCACTTCCTGTGTCATCAGGGTTAGGTACCCACTTCCTGTGTCATTAGAGTTAGGTACCCACTTCCTGTGTCATCAGGGTTAGGTACCCACTTCCTGTGTCATCAGGGTTAGGTACCCACTTCCTGTGTCATCAGGGTTAGGTACCCACTTCCTGTGTCATCAGGGTTAGGTACCCACTTCCTGTGTCATCAGGGTTAGGTACCCACTTCCTGTGTCATTAGAGTTAGGTACCCACTTCCTGTGTCATCAGGGTTAGGTACCCACTTCCTGTGTCATCAGGGTTAGGTACCCACTTCCTGTGTCATCAGGGTTAGGTACCCACTTCCTGTGTCATCAGGGTTAGGTACCCACTTCCTGTGTCATCAGGGTTAGGTACCCACTTCCTGTGTCATCAGGGTTAGGTACCCACTTCCTGTGTCATCAGGGTTAGGTACCCACTTCCTGTGTCATCAGGGTTAGGTACCCACTTCCTGTGTCATCAGGGTTAGGTACCCACTTCCTGTGTCATCAGGGTTAGGTACCCACTTCCTGTGTCATCAGAGTTAGGTACCCACTTCCTGTGTCATCAGGGTTAGGTACCCACTTCCTGTGTCATCAGGGTTAGGTACCCACTTCCTGTGTCATCAGGTTTAGGTACCCACTTCCTGTGTCATCAGGGTTAGGTACCCACTTCCTGTGTCATCAGGGTTAGGTACCCACTTCCTGTGTCATCAGGGTTAGGTACCCACTTCCTGTGTCATCAGGGTTAGGTACCCACTTCCTGTGTTATTAGAGTTAGTGGGTTTTGGGTCATATCCTCAAAGCAATTAAGCCAGGCAGAGATACATGTATAGTGCTTCCAGCAATCAATTATGCTAGACAGAGATATAGTGGGTTTCGTGACATATTCTCCAGCAATCAATTATGCCAGGCAGAGATATAGTGGGTTTCGTGACATATTCTCCAGCAATCAATTATGCCAGGCAGAGATATAGTGGGTTTCGTGACATATTCTCCAGCAATCAATTATGCCAGGCAGAGATATAGTGGGTTTCGTGACATATTTTCCAGCAATCAATTATGCCAGGCAGAGATATAGTGGGTTTCATGACATATTCTCCAGCAATCAATTATGCTAGACAGAGATATAGTGGGTTTCATGACATATTCTCCAGCAATCAATTATGCTAGACAGAGATATAGTGGGTTTCGTGACATATTCTCCAGCAATCAATTATGCTAGACAGAGTTATAGTGGGTTTCGTGACATATTCTCCAGCAATCAATTATGCCAGGCAGAGATATAGTGGGTTTCGTGACATATTCTCCAGCAATCAATTATGCCAGGCAGAGATATAGTGGGTTTCGTGACATATTCTCCAGCAATCAATTATGCCAGACAGAGATATAGTGGGTTTCGTGACATATTCTCCAGCAATCAATTATGCTAGACAGAGATATAGTGGGTTTCGTGACATATTTTCCAGCAATCAATTATGCTAGACAGAGTTATAGTGGGTTTCGTGACATATTCTCCAGCAATCAATTACACTAGACAGAGTTATAGTGGGTTTCGTGACATATTCTCCAGCAATCAATTACGCTAGACAGAGTTATAGTGGGTTTCGTGACATATTCTCCAGCAATCAATTATGCCAGGCAGAGTTATAGTGGGTTTCGTGACATATTCTCCAGCAATCAATTACGCTAGACAGAGATATAGTGGGTTTCGTGACATATTCTCCAGCAATCAATTATGCCAGACAGATATATAGTGGGTTTCGTGACATATTCTCCAGCAATCAGTTACGCTAGACAGAGTTATAGTGAGTTTCGTGACATATTCTCCAGCAATCAATTATGCCAGGCAGAGATATAGTGGGTTTCGTAACATATTCTCCAACAATCAATTATGCCAGACAGATATATAGTGGGTTTCGTGATATATTCTCCAGCAATCAATTACGCTAGACAGAGTTATAGTGGGTTTCGTGACATATTCTCCAGCAATCAATTATGCCAGGCAGAGTTATAGTGGGTTTCGTGACATATTCTCCAGCAATCAATTACGCTAGACAGAGATATAGTGGGTTTCGTGACATATTCTCCAGCAATCAATTATGCCAGACAGATATATAGTGGGTTTCGTGACATATTGTCCAGCAATCAATTACGCTAGACAGAGTTATAGTGAGTTTCGTGACATATTCTCCAGCAATCAATTATGCCAGACAGATATATAGTGGGTTTCGTGACATTCTCCAGCAATCAATTATGCCAGGCAGAGATATAGTGGGTTTCATGACATATTGTCCAGCAATCAATTACGCTAGACAGAGTTATAGTGAGTTTCGTGACATATTCTCCAGCAATCAATTATGCTAGACAGAGATATAGTGGGTTTCGTGACATATTCTCCAGCAATCAATTATGCCAGACAGAGATATAGTGGGTTTCGTGACATATTCTCCAGCAATCAATTATGCCAGGCAGAGATATAGTGGGTTTCGTGACATATTCTCCAGCAATCAATTATGCCAGGCAGAGTTATAGTGAGTTTCGTGACATATTCTCCAGCAATCAATTATGCCAGGCAGAGATATAGTGGGTTTCGTGACATATTCTCCAGCAATCAATTATGCCAGACAGATATATAGTGGGTTTCGTGACATATTCTCCAGCAATCAATTACGCTAGACAGAGTTATAGTGGGTTTCGTGACATATTCTCCAGCAATCAATTATGCCAGGCAGAGTTATAGTGGGTTTCGTGACATATTCACCAGCAATCAATTACGCTAGACAGAGATATAGTGGGTTTCGTGACATATTCTCCAGCAATCAATTATGCCAGACAGATATATAGTGGGTTTCGTGACATATTGTCCAGCAATCAATTACGCTAGACAGAGTTATAGTGAGTTTCGTGACATATTCTCCAGCAATCAATTATGCTAGACAGAGATATAGTGGGTTTCGTGACATATTCTCCAGCAATCAATTACGCTAGACAGAGATATAGTGGGTTTCATGACATATTCTCCAGCAATCAATTATGCTAGACAGAGATATAGTGGGTTTCGTGACATATTCTCCAGCAATCAATTATGCCAGACAGAGATATAGTGGGTTTCGTGACATATTCTCCAGCAATCAATTATGCCAGACAGAGATATAATGAGTTTCGTGACATATTCTCCAGCAATCAATTATGCCAGACAGAGATATAGTGGGTTTCGTGACATATTCTCCAGCAATCAATTATGCTAGGCAGAGATATAGTGGGTTTCGTGACATATTCTCCAGCAATCAATTATGCCAGGCAGAGATATATTGAGTTTCGTGACATATTCTCCAGCAATCAATTACGCCAGGCAGAGATACATGCATAGTGGATTCCAGAAATTAATGAAGCCAGACAGAGTTATAGTGAATTCCAGAAATTAATGAAGCTAGACAGAGTTATAGTGAATTCCAGAAATTAATGAAGCCAGACAGAGATATAGTGGGTTTCATGACATATTCTCCAGCAATCAATTATGCTAGGCAGAGATATAGTGGGTTTTGTGACATATTCTCCAGCAATCAATTATGCCAGGCAGAGATATAGTGGGTTGGCGCCATATACTCGGGCAATCAATTATGATATCAAGAGATATACCATATTTATAAATGTATACCACGCTATCATGTATATGGCACACCCACTTTTTGTCATGAAAAGCTGGAGTAAACAGAATTCCGATATATAACGCGCACATGAAACTAGCAATTCCACAAGTAAAAATTGCTCAATGTTCGCTAAAACGTGCTCTTAAACGGAAGTTGTAATCTTTATGATCGCATTAGATAAGCATGACATGCAAAACAGCCAATTACAGCATGTGGACTTTGAGAAATTACACCGAGGCACACAGATGTGATAGAACAAGCAGAAATTCATGATTCGGAAACTCATGCAAAAACACTAACTGAGAAGGAAATTTGTATTGATAAATTCAGCAAAATTTTACTGCCTGTCCGACGTTTGTTTGAGATGATTTACCCTTGCCGCTGGCGAGCCATGCAGCTTCAGTGACAGCTTCGATGACATGGCATTAATTGACTATTTGACGATTAATTTCTCATACATTTAACACATGCTCAATTTTCTATTCAGGAATGAATACCTAAGTACAATGTAGCCGGGACCCAGTGTGAATGGTTTATCAATCAGTGTTACAAACAATTATTACACGTACACTCCCGTATACAAACGAAATTTCACTGTCTATAATTCTCGTAAAAATGATTCCCCAAAACCGGCCCGTAAGCCACACTGAGGCAGTTGCCTTGGTTAAAATTTCCAAAGCAAACACAAAATAAATGAAAATTTAAATAAATAAAATTAAAATGCCAAATATATCCCGTTACTGTATTGACTGCTTGAGTGCATAATTATACGTCAAAACTCATTAAATCAGAAAACGCAGGAAATCGCTTCTATACCCCAACAATTTAAAGGGGAACATGTCCCCGGATCCCCTAGATTGCCTCTGTTGAAATTTGCCTCTGGCTACGGTACTGCAAAATTAATGCTGCCTTAATGGTATTGCATTTTTAAAACATACATTATCTCAATATCTATAAACTGTCATATCTACTTCTATTTTATCTTAATTTTATAGACTTCGCAATATCACTTTGTTCGTTATGGTACAAGAAATGTACAGAGAATAGACAATAGATAAAAACACGAAGAACAGGACAAATGTCACAGTATCCAGACAATCATTTTCGGATATTGACTAAAGCTAGGTTGATAAGACAACAAATTTGTTTATTGTGATGTTATACTCATACATACAATGCATAATTATATATTCATTTTGAATACCGGTAGATGATATTGCATGAATATGTTGCCAATTTTGATAATGGTGTTTTTTTTCATGAAAAAATGACTATTTTGGGGGTTGGAGGCATGAAAAGTCAATTTTGTGCTAACACGGTCGGTGATCCCCATTTTTATCTTCCTATAATCTTTATCACACTCTAAACAGGGTATATTAAATTTAACAAATTGCTGGGTTTTAGAATTGAAGTTTCATAAAAATGTTAATTTAATGTTTCCGAGATGTACCAAAAACAGCTTATTTCACGAAATTTACTCAACAATTGTAAATAAATGATTTTTTAATTTGATTAAGAATATATAGAACGTTGCAATAATCTCATTCCAAGCAGCATATGTTCATGAAGCATGTGATTTATTTGATAGTTTGACATTTTTACACCGTATTTATTATTGTGCACAAACTGCACGAAAAAACCATGTGTATGTTTGTCCATGTATTACAAAAAATCTCATTGTTATGTTTTTATTTTCATCTAAATAGTTCAAACTAACAATGTATAAAGTTTGAAGGAATTCTCAGTTTGCATACATTTTTGAAGAAAATTTTATATCATGTATTTTATAGCATATCCCTTTAACCCATTTCATTCTGGATACATTTAAAGGCTTTTGTAAACAACATAGATCCAGATCAGCCGTAGCGTGATGCTGCTTGCTGATCAGGATCTATGTTGTTTGCTACATAGCCAAGTGTCTTAGCAAGATCATCTGAATAGCAAACAGCATAGAGCCTGATCAGACGGCACGTTCCGTGGTGGTTGATCTGGCTCTATGTTCTTTGCAAATACTGTTTGAATGGTATCCAGAATGAAATGGGTTAATAGTTATATTTCAAACTGCTTGCCACATACAGAAACTTGTTGAATCACGGTGGGGCCCAGCTGCGAGTCGAATATTTCACCGAATTTCGCTAGAGTTATTATTATGCAAACAAATTTCCTCTAGGCTGTACTCGTGTATAATGGGCAGCAAATATTCAACAACGCTTGTAGTAAACATTATGCGTGCAATACATCAAAACTGACTGGTTTCCCGTCATTCAAGGTAATGCAGTATGAATAAAACTTAAATATATTCTCGGTAATCTCAACAAATGATATCTAGAATTGAACCAGCCTTGCAAATCCCTCGGAATAATGAACACAGATTGTAAGCAACTATGGGAATCAACGGAAATACATTTCATTACTGCTTGTCGATGTTTCATCTTGTATGGCTTAACTTTCAGGTGACATTTTAAATTGAATCGATTCTTTCCCAGTACATTTGGGGTATTGTTCTCCAAATCAATTTATTTTCTGCAAGGTAAGCAATATTTTAATGTTCCTATACATGTTTATTAGCATAGTACACAGGAAGTTCTCACTTCTCACCAATGCAACCCGGGTTCGATCCTCGGACTGGGAAGTACGTGAGATGGTACGGTGGTCGTCAGATCAGACAGGTGGGTTTTCTCCGGGTACTCTGGTTTCCTCCCTCACGAATGACCACATTTACGCTTTCATTCGCGCCAACGAGAGTGATTAATATAAGTTGTTAAAACTTGCTTCGCAATCGTTCCACAAAATAGCTGGAAGGAAAAGTTTTTCTTTTTGTCGCCAGACTTATGGAACTCCCAATGATGAATTCCCCTGATGGTGGATACGGCACATGTATGCCATTTGGCAGTCATGTAAATCTGATAACGATGCAACATGCGCTCAATATTGATGATTATTGAATGGCTTTTTCAAATGTCAAATGTACCACAAACCTCTAGCACTGGAAGGCAGAAGCAGAGATAGGACATAATTGTATTGATTTGTGATTGTAATCAGTATGGCTGAACCATTATCTAATTATACACGTGTAAAAGTCTCTGTGTGGGGTATCTTAGTCCAGCTTTTGCTTTTGATTTACCGAGCCGTTACGATTGTGCCCTTAGACAAGGCAGTGAATTTCCACATTGCCTCTTCTGTCACCTTCGTGTCAATGGATTGCAGGTACCATAGTCCAGCTTTTGCTTTAGCCGTTACAATTGTGCCCTTAGGCAAGGCAGTGAATTTCCACATTGCCTCTTCTGTCACCTTCGTGTCAATGGATTGCAGGTACCGTAGTCCAACTTTAGCCGTTACGATTGTGCCCTTAGACAAGGCAGTGAATTTCCACATTGTCTCTTCTCTCACCTTCGTGACAATGGATTGCAGGTACCTTAGTCCAACTTTAGCCGTTATGATTGTGCCCTTAGGCAAGGCAGTGAATTTCCACATTGTCTCTTCTCTCACCTTCGTGTCAATGGATTGCAGGTACCTTAGTCCAACTTTAGCCGTTACGATTGTGCCCTTAGGCAAGGCAGTGAATTTCCACATTGTCTCTTCTCTCACCTTCGTATCAATGGATTACAGGTACCTCAGTCCAACTTTAACCGTTATGATTGTGCCCTTAGGCAAGGCAGTGAATTTCCACATTGCCTCTTCTCTCACCTTCGTGTCAATGGATTGCAGATACGTTAGACGTTACAATTGTGCCCTTCATAACGAACACAATTCTAATGAAATTCCATGACATATGTCCATTGTCCAGAGTTTTCAGCAACAAATAAAAAAACATACTGATGAATTGTCGGCTGCTACAAATGTTTAAACTACAGTGGAACCTCCCAAAACCGGACCCTCTCTAAATCGGAATACTCCCAAAACCGGACGTTTTTGAAAGTCCCGAATTGTTTCTTCTTTATTTCTTACATAAAATCACTCTGAAAACCGGAACCTCTCAACTCCGGAAACCGGACGAAAAATTTGCATAATTTGGGTACAGTTTGATGTAATTTCACCTCCCAAAACCGGAACAACTTTTAGGCGACATAGGTCTTCATCAATAAACTAAAAAGTGTTGAATTTGTTTGTGTATTCCGTCATAAATTGACACGCTGCTGACACTTTCCAATCTCGTTTGATCTATGAACGTGTGATAATCGCGCAAGATTATAAGATGTCAGGCTGATTGATGACTACTGCAATTAGCACTCATGTACAGTTAATTTGTTGGCTAACTGGGGGATTATGTTATAATCACGTGTAGATTACTATCCTATAGGCAATTATAAAACTTGTTTCATAACGAATTTTGTGAATCTCATAATTTATTGTTTGATGCAACCGTTTGATCACCTGTGAAAGCACAATATAATCCAGTCACACAAGATTTTCGCAACTTTTGACCATTTGTTTTACAAAATAATATTTAAAGAACTGTTTTTCAAAAATATTTCTGCAATAATACAGTATAAACTATAAAGGCATATGTACTTTATAAAGGTTATATGCAGTTTTGAAAACACATCAATAAAAAACCTCTGAAAACCGGAAACCTCTGTAAACCGGACTTTTTATCCAGTCCCGAAGATGTCCGGTTTAGAGAGGTTCCACTGTATTTATATCCTTTATTTTACCAAGCATGCAAAGCGCGTTTTACATGATTCTGAAGGTGAAGGTCACAATTTGATATATTATTGTGGAGTACTAGTGTCTAGAGTATTGTGCAAATATCTGCTTAGTAATCAACAGATGAAGACAATAATTATGGCTTTTTTACAAGCTTTGGACCTTGAGAAATATCAAGAGTGAGCCACGTCTATCCATCCGTGGGTTACACAGACTACAGTAGCACATTCATACTTGGCAACAGTGACCACATGTCTGTCCATCCGTGGGTTACGCAGACTCCAGTAACACATTCATTCTTGGCAACAGTGACCATGTCTGTCCGTCCGTGGGTTACACAGACTACAGTAGCACATTCATACTTGGCAACAGTGACCATGTCCGTCCGTCCGTGGGTTACACAGACTCCAGTAGCACATTCATACTTGGCAACAGTGACCATGTCCGTCCGTCCGTGGGTTACACAGACTCCAGTAGCACATTCATACTTGGCAACAGTGACCATGTCTGTCCGTCCGTCCGTGGGTTACACAGACTCCAGTAGCACATTCATACTTGGCAACAGTGACCATGTATGTCCGTCCATCAGTGGGTTACGCAGACTCCAGTAGCGCATTCATACTTGGCAACAGTGACCCATGTCTGTCCGTCCGTTACACAGACTCCAGTAGCGCATTCATACTTGGCAACAGTGACCCATGTCTGTCCGTCCGTTACGCAGACTCCAGTAGCGCATTCATACTTGGCAACAGTGACCCATGTCTGTCCGTCCATTACACAGACTCCAGTAGCACATTCATACTTGGCAACAGTGACCATGTCTGTCCGTCCGTCCGTGGGTTACGCAGACTACAGTAGCGCATTCATACTTGGCAACAGTGACCCATGTATGTCCGTCCGTTACACAGACTCCAGTAGCACATTCATACTTGGCAACAGTGACCCATGTATGTCCGTCCGTGGGTTACACAGACTACAGTAGCACATTCATACTTGGCAACAGTGACCATGTCTGGTCCGTCCGTGGGTTACACAGACTCCAGTAACACATTCATACTTGGCAACAGTGACCATGTCTGTCCGTCCGTGGGTTACACAGACTCCAGTAACACATTCATACTTGGCAACAGTGACCATGTCCGTCCGTCCGTCCATCCGTCCGTGGGTTACACAGACTCCAGTAACACATTCATACTTGGCAACAGTGACCATGTCCGTCCGTCCGTCCATCCGTCCGTGGGTTACACAGACTCCAGTAGCACATTCATACTTGGCAACAGTGACCATGTCCGTCCGTCCATCCGTCCGTGGGTTACACAGACTCCAGTAGCACATTCATACTTGGCAACAGTGACCATGTCCGTCCGTGGGTTATGAAGAACATATTTGGCAGGAGTGACCCATGTATGTCCATCTATCCATGGGTTAGGAAACCTAGAAGCACAACTATATTTTAAAAATGCCACAAGGAGGCAGAGTTACTCCCACTACAAAATGCTGATGGAACATAATGCAACCCTAAACAAAACAATGTTCTATTTAAGTCAATCATCTTTGCTCCGTGAAGGAAGTAAAATGCTTCTTGGAAACTGTTACGAAGATGTTATTATTGTTTGAGGACAGTTCCTGACATTTACTTTAAGTGTCGTAAATCTGTTGTTCTTAGTAATAAGACTGTAATAGAATCGGAGAATGGTTCATGACATTAAACTATTGCACGAAACAGGAGGCAGACATATGTTTTAATGACCAAGAAACCGACATATTTAAACAACCGAGAGACCAACATATTCTAATCACTTGTCTGGAAAGAGACTAAAATACAGTGCAGATAATCTCAACAACTTCTCAAAGTGGTTAATTATTGATTGAACATTTAGCATCATGCAAAGTTCTGTAGAATCATCTTCTAGAATCTACGGTAGTTTGTAAAGCTTCCATATTAAGGCAGACGTCTACTGGTCATAGAAATAATGGGCAAAATACCTAGAACCACACCCTACGTGACACGATACAAGGCAGCGTCATTACTGAGAACAATTTATGAAACAAAATATTTAAATGATTGCCTTCCATTATATAAACTCATTGCATGCTGGGTAAAATCTATAAATAATTCAAATAATTGTAGCAGCCGGCAATTTATTTGTAACTGATACCTCTGGAAATGTTTCGTGGAAATTCAATAAAATCTAATAATATTGCATGACATATTTGACTGTTAGTTTCACCGTTTCAACGTACAAAGAGTTAATCAATTTTCGTGTCAAGAGTGATCGTTTTGATCATCTTCATTTCCCGGAATTCTTACTATACAATGTATTTGGCATATTGTGAGTTTTTCACCTTGAAAATGGTTGCCATGAACGTGCCAACATTGAACACAGGCTGCAAGGAATATTGTTGGTGAATCAAGGTCACAGTCAAATTATTTGTAAATGTTGAGCACCTAGTGACCAGGAGTATTGTTGGTGAATCAAGGTCACAGTCAAATTATTTGTAAATGTTGAGCACCTAGTGACCAGGAGTATTGTTGGTGAATCAAGGTCACAGTCAAATTATTTGTAAATGTTGAGCACCTAGTGACCAGGAGTATTGTTGGTGAATCAAGGTCACAGTCAAATTATTTGTAAATGTTGAGCACCTAGTGACCAGGAGTATTGTTGGTGAATCAAGGTCACAGTCAAATTATTTGTAAATGTTGAGCACCTAGTGACCAGGAGTATTGTTGGTGAATCAAGGTCACAGTCAAATTATTTGTAAATGTTGAGCACCTAGTGACCAGGAGTATTGTTGGTGAATCAAGGTCACAGTCAAATTATTTGTAAATGTTGAGCACCTAGTGACCAGGAGTATTGTTGGTGAATCAAGGTCACAGTCAAATTATTTGTAAATGTTGAGCACCTAGTGACCAGGAGTATTGTTGGTGAATCAAGGTCACAGTCAAATTATTTGTAAATGTTGAGCACCTAGTGACCAGGAGTATTGTTGGTGAATCAAGGTCACAGTCAAATTATTTGTAAATGTTGAGCACCTAGTGACCAGGAGTATTGTTGGTGAATCAAGGTCACAGTCAAATTATTTGTAAATGTTGAGCACCTAGTGACCAGGAGTATTGTTGGTGAATCAAGGTCACAGTCAAATTATTTGTAAATGTTGAGCACCTAGTGACCAGGAGTATTGTTGGTGAATCAAGGTCACAGTCAAATTATTTGTAAATGTTGAGCACCTAGTGACCAGGAGTATTGTTGGTGAATCAAGGTCACAGTCAAATTATTTGTAAATGTTGAGCACCTAGTGACCAGGAGTATTGTTGGTGAATCAAGGTCACAGTCAAATTATTTGTAAATGTTGAGCACCTAGTGACCAGGAGTATTGTTGGTGAATCAAGGTCACAGTCAAATTATTTGTAAATGTTGAGCACCTAGTGACCAGGAGTATTGTTGGTGAATCAAGGTCACAGTCAAATTATTTGTAAATGTTGAGCACCTAGTGACCAGGAGTATTGTTGGTGAATCAAGGTCACAGTCAAATTATTTGTAAATGTTGAGCACCTAGTGACCAGGAGTATTGTGCTTGAATATCCTCCATGAAAATTTGAATTTGGCGTTTGAAAATATATGGTTAATTAAAGCGACACTACATCGGTGAAAAAAGAAAATTTCTGTAGAATGTAATTTCCAATATTTTTCATAACATGATATAACAAAAAAAATGTAAATAGGGTGGTGAACAGCCATGGGTAATAAATATAAATACAATGAGTGTATCCTGAATAGCAATATATATGGCACTGATTTTCCGCTATATCTCACATTAGTGCCTATGCATATTTATTTTTAGACTAATCTGATTTAAACTATCTCTATAGACTCCAAATAATAAAACAAACATCAATTCAGAAGCGTGGTTGATTATTACATGAAGTCCTAATTTCACTTTTGAGACTTTGCAGACCAGAAACACATTGTGTATTGACTGAAAGTTAGTAGTCAATTTTCGCAAGAATTTTTGCGATGGATTAAATGTCGCTCTAATGAATTTTTATAACAATACATTTTTTATGTACACCATATCGGCTGTAAGAAATGAACAGTTTATGTGAATATTTTACACAGTGATGCCATGTGTCAATCTCTGTAATGCTTATATGAGTATTATTTACATACACTATACAGATGTGTGTTTTACGTTTATTTATCGTCGCTACGGGTTGCCCATATGACCGACGCCTCCTGAAGAGATTAGTCATTTTGGAGGATAGTGCAATCCTCCAAGAATCCAAAGTGCCTAATCTCTTCAGGAGGCGTCGCTCATATGGGCAACCGGTAGCGACGATAAATAAACGTAAAACACACAAATTTGTTTTGGCTACAAAATTAAGAGATTTGGAGGGCAAAATAGTTACCACAGACAACTTTAAAAGAACTTTTATAAACACTCGATATAAATGTATAAACTATTGACATATTATAACAGCTGTTTGTTAATGAGAGACAATGCTGGTTTTTCTATTACCTCCCTTGCCAGATAAAGTTTTTGTTTTATTCCGAAATGTATATTGGTCCTTTGTTTTTACTGTTGTTTTCTAACCAGATGTTGCGGTATGATAAATGTTATTTTACTATAGCATATACTATATGGCTTTGATAGTGACAGGGGTGTCATTTTTAAACTTGCTTGGATATGGTCTAAAGAAATTGTATGTATAGTGTCAAGCCTATAGTGTATCATAATGTTCTAAAAAAATTAATAAAGTGGTGTTTTGGTTCTGAAACCTGACCCCAAGTGTCTGTGGTTCCACATGCAGTCATGTCATTCAATCCCTCCCACCACCCTCCCGAAGCTAATAAATAAAATGTTATATTTTTAGGTTCAAAATCATGCCAGGTAGTCCCTACAATCACGTTACTCAAGGCATGTGCATCATTTAAATAAAAAACCACAGACATTCTGCAAGCCAGCTGGATAATCTTCGTTGTATGAAAAATTGCCATACCCATGGTGTGGTTCGAACCTACAACATTGATGGCAATAGATTTGAAGACAGTACAATGAGAAACAATAGTCAGTTACTGCCCCTGAATACTCCTAATAGTATATTGGTCCTCTTAATTGGTTTCCTCTGTTTTTATCGCTGTTTCCTTTGCACCACATGTTTTCCATCCTTATCCGTATTCGCGTCTTATAATTATGAAATTATTAAATCTCCACAGATATCCTTTAGCATGTCCAATGGATACCTTACTGTAAAAATTGGTTCAATTAATTAACACAATTTTGATAAAATTACATTTATTAATACCGTAACAGTAAAAACAAAGGATTCCAACTAAAACGACCAATATACATTTAGGGATAAATCTGACTTTATCCATCAAGGGAGGTAATAGAAAAACCAGTAATGTCTCTCATTAACACGGGTCAGGTGGGTATACTATGCCTTAACATATTGAGCAATCCATTGGAGACCTTATCAATTCCCGTAATTACAGAAGCATATCAATGCAACAATGATGCAATTTAAACAACCTGGAATTTGAACAGTATTCAATCTGATGAAAAACATAAGACATTAACCTTAATGAACCAAGACATTAATGGTTATACAGTCATTCTCCAATTTGATGAAAACTAGGAAAATTACGTCACGGGTTTGCCACAAAATCTTCAATACCATTAACCCTTTCAACACCACAGGCCTCTCAATAGGCTAGATGAGCCATCTCGTGATAAATGAACTGGTCTGAGTGTAATTTTCTTATTAATTTATTGGTCTGAAAATATCATGCACCAGTCCATGTCAGTTACTTGGTGTTGAATGGATTAATGGGGACACGGTGTCCAAATTGATGACAACTATGAACGTCAAGGGTTTGCCACAAAACCTAAAATACCATTAATTGGGACAGTGTCCAAATTGATGACAACTATGAACATTACGCCAAGGGTTCTCGCCATAAAACCTACAAGACCAGTAATGGAGATATTGATGAAAACTAAGAGAATTAATATATCTCAGGTTCACCAACAAACCTACAAGGTCAGTAATGGAGATACCATATCAAAATTGGTGAAAACTTAAGAGAATAACACTCAGAGTGATGACAAACCCTGTGCTGGTATTTTACACAGGAACAAATGCTTCAATTGACACGACCTTGATTTTGACACTTAAAGGTCAATCTCAAGGTCATTGGGTATGGCTTATTTGAAAGGTCACGAGGATTGATATAGGTGTTCCATTGATAGTACATGTCTAGATATGTCTGCACGCACGTACGCACGCACACAGCTAAAAACAATAATGCCCATTCGTAAATGTGGGGGTTAATTACGTGAAGAGATCGCCACAAAACCTTCACGACCAATAATGGAGCTTCAGCAGCTAAATTGATGAAAACAAAGAAAATTATGTTACAGGATTGCCACCAAACATACAAGACAAGTAATGGATGTGCAGTATCTAATTTGATGAACACTAGAGAATAGCACTCAGTTTGATGGATAAATCCGTGCCATCCAAATTCTTGATTTTGCATGACCTTGATTTTACCTATCCCCTCCTTAGAATATCTCGGTGTGCAGCATATTATAATCATCCCCTCCCTAGAATATCTCGGTGTGCTGCACATTATAATCATCTGTTCCCTAGAATATCTCAGTGTGCAGCACATTATAATCATCTGTTCCCTAGAATATCTCAGTGTGCAGCACATTATAATCATCCACTCCCTAGAATATCTCAGTGTGCAGCACATTCTAATCATCTACTCCATACACTATCTCAGTGTGCAGCACATTCTAATCATCTACTCCTTAGAATATCTCAGTGTGCAGCACATTCTATTCATCTACTCCTTAGAATATCTCAGTGTGCACATTCTAATCATCCACTCCTTAGAATATCTCAGTGTGCTGCACATTATAATCATCTGTTCCCTAGAATATCTCAGTGTGCAGCACATTCTAATCATCCACTCCATACAATATCTCAGTGTGCTGCACATTATAATCATCTGTTCCCTAGAATATCTCAGTGTGCAGCACATTCTAATCATCTACTCCATACACTATCTCAGTGTGCAGCACATTCTAATCATCTACTTCTTAGAATATCTCAGTGTGCAGCACATTCTATTCATCTACTCCTTAGAATATCTCAGTGTGCAGCACATTCTATTCATCTACTCCTTAGAATATCTCAGTGTGCAGCACATTCTAATCATCCACTCCTTAGAATATCTCAGTGTGCTGCACATTATAATCATCTGCTCCTTAGAATATCTCAGTGTGCAGCACATTCTAATCATCTACTCCTTAGAATATCTCAGTGTGCAGCACATTCTAATCATCTACTCCTTAGAATATCTCAGTGTGCAGCACATTCTAATCATCCACTCCTTAGAATATCTCAGTGTGCAGCACATTCTAATCATCCACTCCTTAGAATATCTCAGTGTGCAGCACATTCTAATCATCTACTCCTTAGAATATCTCAGTGTGCAGCACATTCTAATCATCCCCTCCTTAGAATATCTCAGTGTGCAGCACATTCTAATCATCTACTCCTTAGAATATCTCAGTGTGCAGCACATTCTAATCATCCACTCCTTAGAATATCTCAGTGTGCAGCACATTCTAATCATCTACTCCTTAGAATATCTCAGTGTGCAGCACATTCTAATCATCTGTTCCCTAGAATATCTCAGTGTGCAGCACATTCTAATCATCTACTCCATACACTATATCAGTGTGCAGCACATTCTAATAATCTACTCCTTAGAATATCTCAGTGTGCAGCACATTCTATTCATCTACTCCTTATAATATCTCAGTGTGCAGCACATTCTAATCATCTACTCCCTAGAATATCTCAGTGTGCAGCACATTCTATTCATCTACTCCCTAGAATATCTCAGTGTGCAGCACATTCTATTCATCTACACCTTAGAATATCTCAGTGTGCAGCACATTCTATTCATCTACTCCCTAGAATATCTCAGTGTGCAGCACATTCTAATTATCTACTCCATACACTATCTCAGTGTGCAGCACATTCTAATCATCTACTCCTTAGAATATCTCAGTGTGCAGCACATTCTATTCATCTACTCCTTAGAATATCTCAGTGTGCTGCACATTATAATCATCCACTCCATACACTATCTCAGTGTGCAGCGCATTCTAATAATCTACTCCTTAGAATATCTCAGTGTGCAGCACATTCTAATCATCCACTCCTTAGAATATCTCAGTGTGCAGCACATTCTAAGCATCCACTCCTTAGAATATCTCAGTGTGCTGCACATTATAATCATCTGCTCCTTAGAATAACTCAGTGTGCAGCACATTTTAATCATCCACTCCTTAGAATATCTCAGTGTGCTGCACATTCTAATCATCCCCTCCTTAGAATATCTCAGTGTGCAGCACATTCTAATCATCCACTCCTTAGAATATCTCAGTGTGCAGCACATTATAATCATCCACTCCTTAGAATATCTTAGTGTGCAGTACATTCTAATCATCTACTCCTTAGAATACCTCAGTGTGCAGCACATTCTAATCATCCCCTCCTTAGAATATCTCAGTGTGCAGCACATTCTAATCATCTACTCCTTAGAATATCTCAGTGTGCAGCACATTCTAATCATCCACTCCTTAGAATATCTCAGTGTGCAGCACATTCTAATCATCTACTCCTTAGAATATCTCAGTGTGCAGCACATTCTAATCATCTGTTCCCTAGAATATCTCAGTGTGCAGCACATTCTAATCATCTACTCCATACACTATATCAGTGTGCAGCACATTCTAATAATCTACTCCCTAGAATATCTCAGTGTGCAGCACATTCTATTCATCTACTCCTTAGAATATCTCAGTGTGCAGCACATTCTATTCATCTACTCCCTAGAATATCTCAGTGTGCAGCACATTCTAATTATCTACTCCATACACTATCTCAGTGTGCAGCACATTCTAATCATCTACTCCTTAGAATATCTCAGTGTGCAGCACATTCTATTCATCTACTCCTTAGAATATCTCAGTGTGCTGCACATTATAATCATCCACTCCATACACTATCTCAGTGTGCAGCGCATTCTAATAATCTACTCCTTAGAATATCTCAGTGTGCAGCACATTCTAATCATCCACTCCTTAGAATATCTCAGTGTGCAGCACATTCTAAGCATCCACTCCTTAGAATATCTCAGTGTGCTGCACATTATAATCATCCACTCCTTAGAATATCTCAGTGTGCAGCACATTCTAATCATCCACTCCTTAGAATATCTCAGTGTGCAGCACATTCTAATCATCTACTCCTTAGAATATCTCAGTGTGCAGCACATTCTAATCATCCCCTCCTTAGAATATCTCAGTGTGCAGCACATTCTAATCATCTACTCCTTAGAATATCTCAGTGTGCAGCACATTCTAATCATCCACTCCTTAGAATATCTCAGTGTGCAGCACATTATAATCATCCACTCCTTAGAATATCTTAGTGTGCAGTACATTCTAATCATCTACTCCTTAGAATATCTCTGTGTGCAGCACATGCTAATAATCTACTCCTTATAATATCTCAGTGTGCAGCACATTCTAATCATCTACTCCCTAGAATATCTTAGTGTGCAGTACATTCTAATCATCTACTCCTTAGAATACCTCAGTGTGCAGCACATTCTAATCATCTACTCCTTAGAATATCTCAGTGTGCAGCACATTCTAATCATCCACTCCTTAGAATATCTCAGTGTGCAGCACATTCTAATCATCTACTCCTTAGAATATCTCAGTGTGCAGCACATTATAATCATCCCCTCCTTAGAATATCTCAGTGTGCAGCACATTCTAATCATCTGTTCCCTAGAATATCTCAGTGTGCAGCACATTCTAATCATCTACTCCATACACTATATCAGTGTGCAGCACATTCTAATAATCTACTCCTTAGAATATCTCAGTGTGCAGCACATTCTATTCATCTACTCCTTATAATATCTCAGTGTGCAGCACATTCTAATCATCTACTCCCTTGAATATCTCAGTGTGCAGCACATTCTATTCATCTACTCCCTAGAATATCTCAGTGTGCAGCACATTCTATTCATCTACACCTTAGAATATCTCAGTGTGCAGCACATTCTATTCATCTACTCCCTAGAATATCTCAGTGTGCAGCACATTCTAATTATCTACTCCATACACTATCTCAGTGTGCAGCACATTCTAATCATCTACTCCTTAGAATATCTCAGTGTGCAGCACATTCTAATCATCTACTCCTTAGAATATCTCAGTGTGCAGCACATTCTAATCATCCCCTCCTTAGAATATCTCAGTGTGCAGCACATTCTAATCATCCACTCCTTAGAATATCTCAGTGTGCAGCACATTATAATCATCCACTCCTTAGAATATCTTAGTGTGCAGTACATTCTAATCATCTACTCCTTAGAATACCTCAGTGTGCAGCACATTCTAATCATCTACTCCTTAGAATATCTCAGTGTGCAGCACATTCTAATCATCCACTCCTTAGAATATCTCAGTGTGCAGCACATTCTAATCATCTACTCCTTAGAATATCTCAGTGTGCAGCACATTATAATCATCCCCTCCTTAGAATATCTCAGTGTGCAGCACATTCTAATCATCTGTTCCCTAGAATATCTCAGTGTGCAGCACATTCTAATCATCTACTCCATACACTATATCAGTGTGCAGCACATTCTAATAATCTACTCCTTAGAATATCTCAGTGTGCAGCACATTCTATTCATCTACTCCTTATAATATCTCAGTGTGCAGCACATTCTAATCATCTACTCCCTAGAATATCTCAGTGTGCAGCACATTCTAATCATCTACTCCCTAGAATATCTCAGTGTGCAGCACATTCTAATCATCCCCTCCTTAGAATATCTCGGTGTGCAGCACATTCTAATCATCCACTCCCTAGAATATCTCAGTGTGCAGCACATTCTAATCATCCTCTCCCTAGAATATCTCGGTGTGCAACACATTCTAATCATCCACTCCCTAGAATATCTCAGTGTGCAGCACATTCTAATCATCCTCTCCCTAGAATATCTCGGTGTGCAACACATTCTAATCATCCACTCCTTAGAATATCTCAGTGTGCAGCACATTCTAATTATCTACTCCATACACTATCTCAGTGTGCAGCACATTCTAATCATCTACTCCTTAGAATATCTCAGTGTGCAGCACATTCTATTCATCTACTCCTTAGAATATCTCAGTGTGCTGCACATTATAATCATCCACTCCATACACTATCTCAGTGTGCAGCGCATTCTAATAATCTACTCCTTAGAATATCTCAGTGTGCAGCACATTCTAATCATCCACTCCTTAGAATATCTCAGTGTGCAGCACATTCTAAGCATCCACTCCTTAGAATATCTCAGTGTGCTGCACATTATAATCATCTGCTCCTTAGAATAACTCAGTGTGCAGCACATTCTAATCATCCACTCCTTAGAATATCTCAGTGTGCAGCACATTCTAATCATCTACTCCTTAGAATATCTCAGTGTGCAGCACATTCTAATCATCCCCTCCTTAGAATATCTCAGTGTGCAGCACATTCTAATCATCCACTCCTTAGAATATCTCAGTGTGCAGCACATTATAATCATCCACTCCTTAGAATATCTTAGTGTGCAGTACATTCTAATCATCTACTCCTTAGAATACCTCAGTGTGCAGCACATTCTAATCATCTACTCCTTAGAATATCTCAGTGTGCAGCACATTCTAATCATCCACTCCTTAGAATATCTCAGTGTGCAGCACATTCTAATCATCTACTCCTTAGAATATCTCAGTGTGCAGCACATTATAATCATCCCCTCCTTAGAATATCTCAGTGTGCAGCACATTCTAATCATCTGTTCCCTAGAATATCTCAGTGTGCAGCACATTCTAATCATCTACTCCATACACTATATCAGTGTGCAGCACATTCTAATAATCTACTCCTTAGAATATCTCAGTGTGCAGCACATTCTATTCATCTACTCCTTATAATATCTCAGTGTGCAGCACATTCTAATCATCTACTCCCTAGAATATCTCAGTGTGCAGCACATTCTATTCATCTACTCCCTAGAATATCTCAGTGTGCAGCACATTCTATTCATCTACACCTTAGAATATCTCAGTGTGCAGCACATTCTATTCATCTACTCCCTAGAATATCTCAGTGTGCAGCACATTCTAATTATCTACTCCATACACTATCTCAGTGTGCAGCACATTCTAATCATCTACTCCTTAGAATATCTCAGTGTGCAGCACATTCTATTCATCTACTCCTTAGAATATCTCAGTGTGCTGCACATTATAATCATCCACTCCATACACTATCTCAGTGTGCAGCGCATTCTAATAATCTACTCCTTAGAATATCTCAGTGTGCAGCACATTCTAATCATCCACTCCTTAGAATATCTCAGTGTGCAGCACATTCTAAGCATCCACTCCTTAGAATATCTCAGTGTGCTGCACATTATAATCATCTGCTCCTTAGAATAACTCAGTGTGCAGCACATTTTAATCATCCACTCCTTAGAATATCTCAGTGTGCTGCACATTCTAATCATCCCCTCCTTAGAATATCTCAGTGTGCAGCACATTCTAATCATCCACTCCTTAGAATATCTCAGTGTGCAGCACATTATAATCATCCACTCCTTAGAATATCTTAGTGTGCAGTACATTCTAATCATCTACTCCTTAGAATATCTCAGTGTGCAGCACATTCTAATCATCCCCTCCTTAGAATATCTCAGTGTGCAGCACATTCTAATCATCTACTCCTTAGAATATCTCAGTGTGCAGCACATTCTAATCATCCACTCCTTAGAATATCTCAGTGTGCAGCACATTCTAATCATCTACTCCTTAGAATATCTCAGTGTGCAGCACATTCTAATCATCTGTTCCCTAGAATATCTCAGTGTGCAGCACATTCTAATCATCTACTCCATACACTATATCAGTGTGCAGCACATTCTAATAATCTACTCCCTAGAATATCTCAGTGTGCAGCACATTCTATTCATCTACTCCTTAGAATATCTCAGTGTGCAGCACATTCTAATCATCTACTCCCTAGAATATCTCAGTGTGCAGCACATTCTAATTATCTACTCCATAGACTATCTCAGTGTGCAGCACATTCTAATCATCTACTCCTTAGAATATCTCAGTGTGCAGCACATTCTAATCATCCACTCCTTAGAATATCTCAGTGTGCAGCACATTCTAATCATCCACTCCATAGATATCTCAGTGTGCAGCACATTCTAATCAATCCACTCCTTAGAATATCTCAGTGTGCAGCACATTCTAATCATCCACTCCTTAGAATATCTCAGTGTGCAGCACATTCTAATCATCCACTCCTTAGATATCTCAGTGTGCTGCACATTCTAATCATCCACTCCTTAGAATATCTCAGTGTGCAGCACATTCTAATCATCCACTCCTTAGAATATCTCAGTGTGCAGCACATTCTAATCATCTACTCCTTAGAATATCTCAGTGTGCAGCACATTCTAATCATCCCCTCCTTAGAATATCTCAGTGTGCAGCACATTCTAATCATCTACTCCTTAGAATATCTCAGTGTGCAGCACATTCTAATCATCCACTCCTTAGAATATCTCAGTGTGCAGCACATTATAATCATCCACTCCTTAGAATATCTTAGTGTGCAGTACATTCTAATCATCTACTCCTTAGAATATCTCTGTGTGCAGCACATGCTAATAATCTACTCCTTAGAATATCTCAGTGTGCAGCACATTCTAATCATCCCCTCCTTAGAATATCTCGGTGTGCAGCACATTCTAATCATCCACTCCCTAGAATATCTCAGTGTGCAGCACATTCTAATCATCCTCTCCCTAGAATATCTCGGTGTGCAACACATTCTAATCATCCACTCCCTAGAATATCTCAGTGTGCAGCACATTCTAATCATCCTCTCCCTAGAATATCTCGGTGTGCAACACATTCTAATCATCCACTCCTTAGAATATCTCAGTGTGCAGCACATTCTAATCATCCTCTCCCTAGAATATCTCGGTGTGCAACACATTCTAATCATCCACTCCTTAGAATATCTCAGTGTGCAGCACATTCTAATCATCCTCTCCTTAGAATATCTCAGTGTGCAGCACATTCTAATCATCCACTCCATAGAATATCTCAGTGTGCAGCACATTCTAATAATCTACTCCTTAGAATATCTCAGTGTGCAGCACATTCTAATCATCCACTCCTTAGAATATCTCAGTGTGCAGCACATTCTAAGCATCCACTCCTTAGAATATCTCAGTGTGCTGCACATTATAATCATCTGCTCCTTAGAATAACTCAGTGTGCAGCACATTTTAATCATCCACTCCTTAGAATATCTCAGTGTGCAGCACATTCTAATCATCTACTCCTTAGAATATCTCAGTGTGCAGCACATTCTAATCATCCACTCCTTAGAATATCTCAGTGTGCAGCACATTCTAATCATCCACTCCTTAGAATATCTCAGTGTGCAGCACATTATAATCATCCACTCCTTAGAATATCTTAGTGTGCAGTACATTCTAATCATCTACTCCTTAGAATACCTCAGTGTGCAGCACATTCTAATCATCTACTCCTTAGAATATCTCAGTGTGCAGCACATTCTAATCATCCACTCCTTAGAATATCTCAGTGTGCAGCACATTCTAATCATCTACTCCTTAGAATATCTCAGTGTGCAGCACATTCTAATCATCTGTTCCCTAGAATATCTCAGTGTGCAGCACATTCTAATCATCTACTCCATACACTATATCAGTGTGCAGCACATTCTAATAATCTACTCCCTAGAATATCTCAGTGTGCAGCACATTCTATTCATCTACTCCCTAGAATATCTCAGTGTGCAGCACATTCTATTCATCTACTCCTTAGAATATCTCAGTGTGCAGCACATTCTATTCATCTACTCCCTAGAATATCTCAGTGTGCAGCACATTCTAATTATCTACTCCATACACTATCTCAGTGTGCAGCACATTCTAATCATCTACTCCTTAGAATATCTCAGTGTGCAGCACATTCTATTCATCTACTCCTTAGAATATCTCAGTGTGCAGCACATTCTAATCATCCACTCCATAGAATATCTCAGTGTGCAGCACATTCTAATAATCTACTCCTTAGAATATCTCAGTGTGCAGCACATTCTAATCATCCACTCCTTAGAATATCTCAGTGTGCAGCACATTCTAATCATCCACTCCTTAGAATATCTCAGTGTGCTGCACATTATAATCATCTGCTCCTTAGAATATCTCAGTGTGCAGCACATTCTAATCATCCACTCCTTAGAATATCTCAGTGTGCAGCACATTCTAATCATCCACTCCTTAGAATATCTCAGTGTGCAGCACATTCTAATCATCCACTCCTTAGAATATCTCAGTGTGCAGCACATTCTAATCATCCACTCCTTAGAATATCTCAGTGTGCAGCACATTCTAATCATCCACTCCTTAGAATATCTCAGTGTGCAGCACATTCTAATCATCCACTCCTTAGAATATCTCAGTGTGCAGCACATTCTAATCATCACTCCTTAGAATATCTCAGTGTGCAGCACATTCTAATCATCTACTCCTTAGAATATCTCAGTGTGCAGCACATTCTAATCATCCACTCCTTAGAATATCTCGGTGTGCAGCACATTCTAATCATCCACTCCCTAGAATATCTCAGTGTGCAGCACATTCTAATCATCCTCCCCTAGAATATCTCGGTGTGCAACACATTCTAATCATCCACTCCCTAGAATATCTCAGTGTGCAGCACATTCTAATCATCCTCTCCCTAGAATATCTCGGTGTGCAACACATTCTAATCATCCACTCCTTAGAATATCTCAGTGTGCAGCACATTCTAATCATCCACTCCTTAGAATATCTCAGTGTGCAGCACATTCTAAGCATCCACTCCTTAGAATATCTCAGTGTGCTGCACATTATAATCATCTGCTCCTTAGAATAACTCAGTGTGCAGCACATTCTAATCATCCACTCCTTAGAATATCTCAGTGTGCAGCACATTCTAATCATCTACTCCTTAGAATATCTCAGTGTGGAGCACATTCTAATCATCCCCTCCTTAGAATATCTCAGTGTGCAGCACATTCTAATCATCTACTCCTTAGAATATCTCAGTGTGCAGCACATTCTAATCATCCACTCCTTAGAATATCTCAGTGTGCAGCACATTATAATCATCCACTCCTTAGAATATCTCGGTGTGCAACACATTCTAATCATCCACTCCTTAGAATATCTCAGTGTGCAGCACATTCTAATCATCCACTCCTTAGAATTATCAGTGTGCAGCACATTCTAAGTAAACACATATTGGGCTTTAACTATCAATATATTTTTTAAAATGCATGTCTCCCCAGTAATGTTGCATTAGCAGAGTAATGAAATCACTGAAGTGAAATAAATCAAGTACAACTGTGGCATTGAAACATTCAATTGTGCTAATTAAGCCCAACTACAAAGATGATTTAATGTTATTCAGCAAATGAACTAAAATTTGAAGACAGTGCAGAAAATGAGTGGAACACGAGGATGATATGCGCAACTAGGCTTAGTACAGACCATTCTTGTGCAAATCCGGCCAGAAGTTTAGAAGATTTTATTCGGACAAAGTGTGGTATTTAAAAATCCTCAAAGGGTCATAACTGTGTTAAACCGTAACCAAGCAGAACATAGATGACATACACAACTAGGCTTGGTACGGAGTATTCCTGTGAAGTGTCGTGAAAATCCAACCAAGGGTTTAAAAGATCTTGTTCAGACAGACAAATGGACGGAACGGACATACAAAAAGTACAAAATCAATTTCTTTCCCGTCTGTCGAGGTATGTGGTTGGTATGTGCGTTTGGGTTTTACGCCTGCAGGAGCTCCATTTTGGGCTATATCTCCGGTGGGCAGTTTACATAGCAACACATCTTTCCTGGGTAGGCTCCAGCGGTTAACCAGTACTTGGTGCTGGTGCCCAACCTGTTAGAAACTGCCAACTTTTTCATATAAATAGACATGTGACCATCAGTGACGATAGGTTACAGTGGTATACAAGTCATGCTCTAAACCACTCGACCACAGCGGAAAACAGAGGGGAGGGGGGGGGGGGTGGGACAGACAAGGAGGGGGGGTTGGGGTGTGTATGTGGGACAGACTTTATTAATACTGGAAGTAGTACCTGTTCAAGCCAGGTATCAGGTGCTATAACATATAGTTTGTACTTCCTGCTGGTTCCCAGTAGCACTATCTAACTATAATCTTTTACAACGATTTGTGCTATCAATATTTTATTAACATCTAATGACGTCATTCAGCGGTTCAGTGCTATCATGGTGCAGATGCATTAACTGAGACTCTGTAGGTTGGACATCTATCTGTTTATTTTTATGCATATGTTTTTCAAATTTATCTATTTATCATAAAAACTTCGAACATGTTCCACAAAAAAAAGATATGGTGGAAATAAAACAACATAATGGCTTAACCTGCCATAGTGGTACCGGTATATTGAATACAGTGTCCGCCTCTTATCGAGCAGGCACGTCGGAAGCCAGCTGACATTGGGGTCGCGGATTTTAGGGCAACAAAGTGGCCTGAGTCTGCTAGGGGGGTCCAGGGGCATGCTCCCACAGGGAATATTTTGAGATTTAGATACTGCAAAAACGATTTTAATGACTTCGGGACATAAAATGTAAACTTATTTTTTATAATACGTGTTGCTATTTTATAATATACAACGATGGTTAATAACAAACATAAATGTACGTTCTATAAACAGGGTACACAGTATATGTTCTATAAACAGGGTACACAGTACATGTTCTATAAACAGGATACACAGTACATGTTCTATAAACAGGGTACACAGTACATGTTCTATAAACAGGGTACACAGTACATGTTCTATAAACAGGGTACACAACACATGTTCTATAAACAGGGTACACATTACATGTTCTATAAACAGGGTACACAGTACATGTTCTATAAACAGGGTACACAGTACATGTTCTATAAACAGGGTACACATTACATGTTCTATAAACAGGGTACACATTACATGTTCTATAAACAGGGTACACAGTACATGTTCTATAAACAGGGTACACAGTACATGTTACCACCCTGCATACAGTGCGTAGGAACCCATAGTAAATATACATAGCTGTCACTTGCAATGTGGCGTATAAATTCCACAAGTATAAAATAAAAATACACCTGGCTTGCCAAAATTTTGGGGCCGTGGACATAACTTCCACAAGTATAAAATAAAAAATCCACCAGCCTGGCCAATATATTGGGGCCGAGACCGCGGCCTCTGCTCCGACGGCTATGTCGAGAGGTTGCAAGTTCAAGCCCTGGCAGAACCAGTGTCTAGCCCTGTCGCTGAGGTGTCAGGATGAACGTCTCTATAAAGCAGCTTTAACTGCCACACACTTACTAAGATATGAGTGTGTATCGACTCACAAACTCACAGACGATCAATGCCAAAACTATATCCCTCTGGCTATATATTCAAGACTGATTTGTGGAAGCCGTGATAGCTCAGTGGTAGCGAGTTCACTTCAGGTGCGAAAGGTCCGGAGTTTGTTCCTCACTGGAGCCATTACGATTGTGCCCTTAGCCAAGGCATTAAAATTTGACGTTGCCTCTTCTCTCTCCCTCGTGGCGATGGATTCCATCAGGAATGAGATCTTGAGAGTGATTAATATAAGTTGTAAGAACTTGTTTCGCAATCGATCTAAAATAAATTTGTATAAACTTATCTAAGACTCTCTACATACCTGGGGGGGGGGGGGGGGGGGGGGGGTTGTAAATTTACTCAAAGAAGAAAACCCTAATAAATCAAACTTATTTTACCGGTGTGATGGCAACTGCAACTGCACATGGTTCTCAAAATGCAGCCAATTAAAATATATACAGTAAAACCTGTCTTAATCAGCCAGGCCAGTCAAGTGAATCACAGAAAGTGGATGCTTAATAGAGGGTAATATGTTAATGTATTATAAAACAACATATTGGGTTGCTGGGAACTGGTTGCTTAATGGAGGTGACCGCTAACACAGGTTTTACTGTATATATAGTACAGGTTGGCTGCTTAATGGAGGTGACCACTAACACAGGTTTGACTATATATAATACAGGTTGGCTGCTTAATGGAGGTGACCGCTAACACAGGTTTGACTGTATATATAATACAGGTTGGCTGCTTAATGGAGGTGACCGCTAACACAGGTTTGACTGTATATATAGTACAGGTTGGCTGCTTAATGGAGGTGACCACTAACACAGGTTTGACTGTATATATAATACAGGTTGGCTGCTTAATGGAGGTGACCACTAACACAGGTTTGACTGTATATATAGTACAGGTTGGTTGCTTAATGGAGGTGACTGCTAACACAGGTTTGACTGTATATAGTACAGGTTGGTTGCTTAATGGAGGTGACCGATAACACAGGTTTCACTGTATATATAGTACAGGTTGGCTGCTTAATGGAGGTGACCACTAACACAGGTTTGACTGTATATATAATACAGGTTGGCTGCTTAAATGGAGGTGACCGCTAACACAGGTTTGACTGTATATAGTACAGGTTGGTTGCTTAATGGAGGTGACCGCTAACACAGGTTTGACTGTATATATAGTACAGGTTGGCTGCTTAATGGAGGTGACCACTAACACAGGTTTGACTGTATATATAATACAGGTTGGCTGCTTAATGGAGGTGACCACTAACACAGGTTTGACTGTATATATAGTACAGGTTGGTTGCTTAATGGAGGTGACTGCTAACACAGGTTTGACTGTATATAGTACAGGTTGGTTGCTTAATGGAGGTGACCGATAACACAGGTTTGACTGTAAATAGTACAGGTTGGCTGCTTAATGGAGGTGACCGCTAACACAGGTTTGACTGTATATATAATACAGGTTGGTTGCTTAATGGAGGTGACCGCTAACACAGGTTTGACTGTATATATAATACAGGTTGGCTGCTTAATGGAGGTGACCCCTAACACAGGGTTCACTGTATATATAGTACAGGTTGGCTGCTTAATGGAGGTGACCGCTAACACAGGTTTGACTGTATATATAGTACAGGTTGGCTGCTTAATGGAGGTGACCGCTAACACAGGTTTGACTGTATATATAATACAGGTTGCTTAATGGAGGTGACCGCTAACACAGGTTTGACTGTATATATAATACAGGTTGGTTGCTTAATGGAGGTGACCACTAACACAGGTTTGACTGTATATATAGTACAGGTTGCTTAATGGAGGTGACCGATAACACAGGTTTGACTGTATATATAGTACAGGTTGGCTGCTTAATGGAGGTGACCACTAACAGTGTTGGACACTCATTTCAATATGTTCCGGCCAACTTGGCCTGTACTTGAGAAAAGGTACCGGCCAAGATGAAATTGTACAGGCCAATTTTTGGCCTGTACTTAAGAATTAGTTCCGGCCAAAAATAAATGGTACAGGCCATTGAATGTGGTTCTGCATGTGCCGCAGGCAATTGCCATGCTAGGGAGATCCGTGGGCATGACCCCCCCCCGAAATTTGTTTTAAGTAGACACAAAATGGTGCATTCTGGTGGACTTTGGGGTAAAATCAACCTCTTTTTTTATCTTAAATTTTGTCACTTTTTTAGATAATGTTTCTTCAAAATTGCTATGTAAGTAACTGTAACCTATTGCAGTAGCGGGCATTTCCCGACATATGACGTACTTACTTATCTGTATCATCCATCTTAAACGTTTTTCGTTGTAACAAGTAAAAGCGTCTCGTCAATGAACAAGTACTCGGTGATCTTGTACATTTTATCCCTGCAGAAAGGTCCATATAATCTGCTGTCAAAATATTGTTGCGTCACAGAAAACGCATTCAATGATTCTCATTGCGTCTCTGGCCATTTCATTGCATCAAACCCGCAAGAAACGCACAGTGAGAAAACACTGCATTATCAAATTCTGGTGTACAGAAATATCTGTGCTAATGAGTTGTAGGATTAAAGACCGCCATTTAATCCAATTATCTGTAATTAAAATGTCACCAACTTCTCAACACCCCATGCAATCAAGTGCCAAACAGCTGATTTCCAATAAACAAACGCTTGTCATCATCGCACGCGTGACCGCACATGCGACCTTCACTTTCATGGATTTTCGGCCGATTAAGTTTCTTGAACAATGTTATTTTGCCGATATTTATGGCATGCGCAAAGGATTTTCGCCAACTGAAGATTTTTGGAGCCTGATTTAATTTTTATGCACATTTGGTGACAAATGCGACCGACAGCGGGAACCCTGCCCCCGATTGACCTTGGCTCGTGCTCAAGGCCGTAGCTTACAAGAGGAATCTCTATGAAAACACGGGTTTCCCGAAATGACGTCATAACCGGAAACCAAAATGGAGGCACAGAATATTTGATATTTTGTTAATTTGATGAGAAAAAGCGCCTAAAATGGCGAAGATACTGTTGTGTCCTGGTTCAGGCAATTATGAACTTCAACAAACTAGCCAAGGGCTATCAAATAAGACATCTCGCCACGATGTCGAGTGCGTAGTAAAAGTTTCTCGCCAGTCTAAAAACGTTATCGCCATGGCGAGTGCGAGTGTCCAACGCTGCACTAACACAGGTTTGACTGTATATATAGTACAGGTTGGTTGCTTAATGGAGGTGACCGCTAACACAGGGTTGACTGTATATATAATACAGGTTGGCTGCTTAATGGAGGTGACCGCTAACACAGGTTTGACTGTATATATAATACAGGTTGGCTGCTTAATGGAGGTGACCACTAACACAGATTTGACTGTATATATAATACAGGTTGGCTGCTTAATGGAGGTGACCGCTAACACAGGTTTGACTGTATATATAGCACAGGTTGGCTGCTTAATGGAGGTGACCACTAACACAGGTTTGACTGTATATATAATACAGGTTGGCTGCTTAATGGAGGTGACCGCTAACACAGGTTTGACTGTATATATATGTTATCTATGGACCACTTTTTATTTATCCTACCTTCATGCCTAATAAACTTTGCTTTATTAGTTAGTGTATAATGAACATGTCATGACGTCATAACACTGCATGTATGACGTCACATGTTCACAGATGGTCATGAATATTCGATAATCTTTCCTTTCTAAAACTTCGTTCATTGAATTCTATCAGAAGATAGGATGAATAGAATACTAGATTACTTACTGTCTTATAAATTTTAATATATTAGGCGAGTTGGAGAACATATACAAGGCGAGGCTCTATCAGCTTCTTGAAGATTCTACTGTTCAACAGACGGATATAGTACAGAATTCTGGACATTTTGTTTCAAATACAATGCTAGATATCGCTTGTTTTTCTATTCCCTCCCTTGGTAGAGAAAGTCTGATTTATCCCAAAATGCATAGCGGTACTTTCAGTTGGAATCCTTTGTGTTTACTGTTGTTCCCGAACCAGATGTTGCGGTATGATCAATGTGATTTCATCAAAATCGTGTTAATTAATTGGTAACAAATTTGTACTGATAAGTACCAATTGCATAATTTTATATGGTACGGTTATCTGCCAAATATATAAATTTAATAATTATAAGATGAGAAAGTGGATTAAAAGTGATAGCATATTGTGCAAAGGAAACAACGATAAAAACAGAGGAAACCACTTAACCCTTTCCCTCATAGAAGCACCTCTTGACGCCATTACCAATACGACATACATTGACAATGTAGTAGTCAAACAAATGTTCATAACAAAGGCCAGAATCTCATGTAGTCCCAGTAACATCTATAGAGGCGGAATAGATATGGCGACTACTTATCTGCTGAACGATAGCTAAATGGCTGTCGTTTTTACGGAGATATAATAGTATATTAACCTAAATCTCTATGAAGGAAAGGGTTAAGAGGACCTACATACTTTTAGGGAGTATTCGGGGGCAGTAACTGACCGATGTCTCTCATTGTAGAATATTTAGTGAAAATCGGCTAATTCTTTGACGCTAGTCCTGACCTAGCAACAATTGAACAAGTCACGTTGCTACGTTTTACAAACATTCTATATTAACCCATTTCATTCTGGATACCGTTCAAACAGTATTTGCAAGGAACATAGAGCCAGATCAACCGCCATGGAACGTGCCATCTGATCGGGCTCTATGCTGTTTGCTATTCCGATGATCTTGCTAAGACACTTGGCTATGTAGCAAACAACATAGATCCTGATCTGGATCTATGTTGTTTGCAAAAGCCTTTAAATGCATCCAGAATGAAATGGGTTAACAATTAAATCCATATGCAGTTATATTTGCTAAATTTGAAATATTTTATCAGAAATGTAAATTCATATTGAAATGGCAGAAGTTGATATTACATGATTCTATCGATTGCCAGTTTATTACTCATGCATTTTTCATATCATACTTAAAAACTCTCCATGCGTACGATGTCTACGTAATTAAGATAAAAGAAAAATAGAAATAATTGTTTATTTGGAATGGTGAGATTTATGCTTCAACATCATCATGGCGGGAAAACTATCATCATTGATGTGGGGGCAAATTAGCTCAAACATCATCGAGGCAGGGGCAAATTAGCTCAAATATCATCGAGGCAGGGGTAAATTAGCTCAAACATCATCGAGGCACGTGCAAATTAGCTCAAACATCATCGAGGCAGGGGCAAATTAGCTCAAATATCATCGAGGCAGGGGTAAATTAGCTCAAACATCATCGAGGCAGGGGCAAATTAGCTCAAACATCATCGAGGCAGGGGTAAATTAGCTCAAATATCATTGAGGTGGGGTTACATTTAATTTAATCATCATCGAGGCAGCAGTAAATTAGCTCAAACATCATCAATATGGGGGTAAATTAGCGAAAGCATCATCAAAATGGGGGTAAATTAGCTAAAACATCATTAATATGGGGGTAAATTAGTTGAAGCATCATCAATATGGGGGTAAATTAGCAAAAGCATCATCAATATGGGGGTAAATTAGCGGAATCATCATCAATATGGGGGTAAATTAGTTAAAGCATCATCAAAATGGGGGTAAATTAGCTTATAGCATCATCAATATGGGGGTAAATTAGCTAAAGCATCATCAATATGGGGGTAAATTAGCTAAAGCATCATCAATATGGGGGTAAATTAGCTAAAGCATCATCAAGGTGAGGGTAAATTAAGTTTAACATAACCAATGTGGGGTAAACTAACTGTGTCTAATTGATGAGAGGTAAATGAACACACCATCATTGTGCATACTTACTGTCATAGTAGGGTCTCCGAGTCCTCGGTCAGGTCCGTGTTTGGCAAGTAATTACTATCCAGCGAATCGAAATCATTGTCATATTCGAACTCGGTCTGCGCAATATTATTTCGCTTGTACATGTATGAATTAGCATAAGGTTTTACTGCATTGTGAACAGATTCGTCTTCATTGTTTGAATCTCTATCAGTGATATTTCCGCACATTTCCGAAAGATCCCTGGCACTGCATTGAGGAGTATCTACTGGAATGGTGTTATTGAAGCGGGAATAGTCTATCTGGTACTGTCCGTTTTCTTTCTGGAATGTCACAAGCCGCTCGAACCTGTGACCCCAGAGGATCTCACCCGGAAGATAGGAGCTGCGAGCCTGAGTCGTCATGCCTGTGGATTCGACAATACCTTCCAGAATAACGATAAATTCAAACTGCTCTTTGTGCAAATCTTCGGGCGACATTTCCCAAAATGGTGAGCTTTCTGTTATTTTATGAACAATGATCACAGGCCAAACTAAAAATAATCGATCGTGTCCTTCGTTAAAACCCAAGTCGACATCAAACTGGTATAGTGGCAACACTTCGCCTTCTTTAGTTATCTTTTTCTTTATTACTACACCTCTTATGTGGGCTTCGACGATGTGCGACTTTCTCATATCACCTACACGGAACAACAGGCACATTTCAGCGTCTTGTCTACATATACATGCATTTTTACTGAACATTAGAGTCTCTGCACGCTTTTTTGGCCGCGATAGTTTTGCAAACACAATTCCTGTCATCATAGCTTGGCAGATCACACCGAAACACGACTGTATCATCATTAAGATAATGGCTTCGGTACACTGTTCCGTTGTATGTCTCGAACCATAGCCTATAGTGTGTTGCGTTTCAATAGAAAACAAAATAGCAGAAGTGAAAGACTTAATTTCCATGACACATGGGTTCCAATTAGGACTTGCAAGATTCTCTGCATCCAGGTCTCCGTGTGAAAAGCATATGAGCCACCAAATTAGCGCGAAAATAAGCCAACTGAAAATAAACGCGAATGTGAAAACTAACAAATTGTATCTCCACTGAATATCTACTAATGTTGTAAAAATGTCCGCCAAATATCTTCTCCTCCGTTTTCGAATATTTGCTTGTGTAATGTTTACCTCGCCGTTTTTATAAACTAATCTCCGCCTCATACGCTTAGAGTAATGTCTATCTACACGCCTCGAAACCACCGATCCGCCTTTGTTAGCCTGTGGGTTGTTCTTAGCAACAAACTCGGCAAAAGACTCCTGTGATCTTCTCTCTGGCTCAGTACTATATTTTTGGTGCCCACTCTCGAGCAAGTCCGGTTCCCCACTGGCAATGCCATTTGGGGGACCGGTTGCAGGATATCCATATCCTGTTTCCATAACAACCATCTGAAAGAGTCGCCAAATCACACCAAGTGCATGTTCTACTCCAGTATCCTTGCAATCTGTAATCCTGACTGGATTCACTTTTGGTTCAATGTCCCAGACTGGTTCTGTATGAAAGTGTTTGGGTGAAGGTCAAAAAGTATCTGAAATTCGGAAAATATACGTTGTCAAAATAGTGTTGTCATACTAAATATACAATAGCCCTTGGTGACTCATCCGATAGAACGATAGTTTATACAAATTTATTTTCGCTCGATTGCGAAATAAGTTTTTATAACATTATATTAATCGCTCTTGAGACCTCATTCCTGATGGAATCCATCGCCATGAGGGAGAGAGAAGAGGCAATGTGGAATTTAAGTGCCTTACCTAGAGGCACAATCATATCGGCTACAGCATGGCACAAACTCCGTGCCTCTCACCCCAGAAGCGAATGCGCAACCACTGCAATATCACAAACTTCCAATTTTGTACACCGATTTTGCTTGTGAGGTAAAATGTTTGTATTTATGGCTTCAAATCAATAGGTTAGGTCATACGGCGACTCTCCAGCTGTTACCCCCAGTGCCACTCCGATCAATATTTCAGGCACAGATGGGCACCCATGTAGATCCACCGACCTTTAGGATACATATCGAGATTTAATAATCATCATAATATAAGAAAATGGATGAAAAGTGATCACATGTTGTACAAAGGAAACAACGATAAAAACAGAGGAAGCCAATTAAATAAGACCTATCAACATCAAAAGAGTATTCAAGTGGCAGTAACTGCCTAATACGTCTCTCATTGAAAATGCCTGCCAGCATTAATATAAGTTGTAGTCTTAAACACCACCATTCACAAAATACAACTCAACAACTGTTGCCTGTGTGTCTTACGTTCATTTATTTTACGTAACTCTTACTCAGAAACACAATATATATAATATATTCATGTGAATATTCATCTACGATCCGATATATCAAGCACCAGTATTGAAACTATTTCTGTCATATAAGCAAACTAGTTTCTAGAATTTCAGTATAAAATGTAAATTTGAATATTAAATATCGATAGCCCTCGCGTTGTCCTAGCGTAGAAGTGATTATCACACACAATATTCCATATAACCTTTCATGAACATATTTCTGCACTAAATACTCGCCTAATCCGCCTTGTATTTTGTGTGCACAAGCCGTGATAAGACATTCGTTCTCAGCTATATGATGTAACGCAGAGAAAGTATAAATATGTTCTTACTGCAGCAGACAGAAAAATGGGATGGACTGTTGGACCATGCAGTGACCTCATTTGATATACAATATATAGAAATGGGATGGACTGTTAGACCACGCAGTGACATTATTTGATATACAATATATAGAAATGGGATGGACTGTTGGACCATGCAGTGACATTATTTGATATACAATATATAGAAATGGGATGGACTGTTGGACCACACTTGACATTATTTAATATATAATATATAGAAATGGGATGGACTGTTGGACCATGCAGTGACATTATTTGATATACAATATATAGAAATGGGATGGACTGTTGGACCATGCAGTGACATTATTTGATATATAATATATAGAAATGGGATGGACTGTTGGACCATGCAGTGACATTATTTGATATATAATATATAGAAATGGGATGGACTGTTGGACCATGCAGTGACATTATTTGATATATAATATATAGAAATGGGATGGACTGTTGGACCATGCAGTGACATTATTTGATATATAATATATAGAAATGGGATGGACTGTTAGACCACGCAGTGACATTATTTGATATACAATATATAGAAATGGGATGGACTGTTGGACCATGCAGTGACATTATTTGATATACAATATATAGAAATGGGATGGACTGTTAGACCACACAGTGACATTATTTGATATACAATATATAGAAATGGGGTGGACTGTTGGACCATGCAGTGACATTATTTGATATATAATATATAGAAATGGGATTGGATTTTAGATCATGCAGTGACATTATTTGATATACAATATATAGAAATGGGATTGGATTTTAGACCACAGTGACATTATTTGATATACAATATATAGAAATGGGATTGGATTTTAGACCACAGTGACATTATTTGATATACAATATATAGAAATGGGATGGATTTTAGACCATGCAGTGACATTATTTGATATACAATATATAGAAATGGGATTGGATTTTAGACCACGCAGTGACATTATTTGATATACGGTACAATATAAAGAGATTGGATTGGATTGTGGACCACATAGTGACATTATTCGATATACTACAATTTACGCAATCATTTCGATCCACATCTGCAGCAATGTTCCAATCAAACACAGATATACCATGACTGAGCCAAGAAAATAATAGAATAATAACAGGAAAATGTTTCCCCAATGTTTGTACTATAATATAAGTAATAGCTATAGCACCACAGATGTTGTACATGTCAAATTAATAACATATTCTGACAACAAAAGGCTTAAAAGATTAGTTGGAAAGAAACATAACCAGAACAAAATGCAAACAAGATCGCAACTAAACTATACAGATCAGTTGTTTATAAATGTATCAGTTTTTACCAGCATGAAAGGAAATCGATTAATATACAGTCAAACCTGTGTTAGTGGTCACCTCTATTAAGCAGCCAACCTGTATTAAGCAGCCAGTTTCCAGATTCCTAATATGTTGTTTTATTATATATTTAACCTCTATTAAGCAGCCACTTGTGCTAAGCAGCCACGGTCTGTCATTCACTTGGCTGCCTGCTTAAGACAGGTTTAACTGTAGATAGGATTTCCATGGAAGCAGTGATTGTCAGATTCCTTTGATGACCCTCCGATAACATATTTCTCCCTCCCTCTCTCTTCCTCCCTCCCTCCCTACCTACACTATGTATGATTTATACCTGGATTCATGTACAGTGCTATGTATGTTTTATACCTGGATTCATGTACATTGTTTTATACCTGGAATCATGTACATTGTTTTATACCTGGATTCATGTACAGTGCTATGTATGTTTATACCTGGATTCATGTACAGTGCTATGTATGTTTATACCTGGATTCATGTACAGTGCTATGTATGTTTATACCTGGATTCATGTACAGTGCTATGTATGTTTATACCTGGATTCATGTACAGTGCTATGTATGTTTATACCTGGATTCATGTACAGTGCTATGTATGTTTCATACAAAAATTCATGCACACAACTATATATTTATACCTGGATTCATGTACAATGCCGCTGGATTTCCCGTTCCAGACACATAACGCTACTGTACTTTATATCTGAAAAGAAATTGTATGTAAGATTAGTCACCAATTTATTAGTTTTAAAACTGCTATACAAGAGTATCTAGTGGCCTATGCCATCCATCTAATACTATACAAGAGTATCTAGGGGGCCTATGTCATCCATCTAATGCTATACAAGAGTATCTAGTGGGTCTATGTCATCCATCTAATACTATACAAGAGTATCTAGGGGGCCTATGTCATCCATCTAATACTATACAAGAGTATCTAGTGGGCCTATGTCATCCATCTAATACTATACAAGAGTATCTAGGGGCCTATGTCATCCATCTAATACTATACAAGAGTATCTAGTGGGCCTATGTCATCCATCTAATACTATACAATAGTATCTAGGGGCATATGTCATCCATCTAATACTATACAATAGTATCTAGGGGCCTATGTCATCCATCTAATACTATACAAGAGTATCTAGGGGCCTATGTCATCCATCTAATACTATACAAGAGTATCTAGGGGCCTATGTCATCCATCTAATACTATACAATAGTATCTAGGGGCCTATGTCATCCATCTAATACTATACAATAGTATCTAGGGGCCTATGTCATCCATCTAATACTATACAAGAGTATCTAGGGGCCTATGTCATCCATCTAATACTATACAAGAGTATCTAGGGGCCTATGTCATCCATCTAATACTATACAATAGTATCTAGTGGGCCTATGTCATCCATCTAATACTATACAAGAGTATCTAGGGGCCTATGTCATCCATCTAATACTATACAAGAGTATCTAGGGGCCTATGTCATCCATCTAATACTATACAATAGTATCTAGGGGCCTATGTCATCCATCTAATACTATACAATAGTATCTAGGGGCCTATGTCATCCATCTAATACTATACAAGAGTATCTAGGGGCCTATGTCATCCATCTAATACTATACAAGAGTATCTAGGGGCCTATGTCATCCATCTAATACTATACAATAGTATCTAGTGGGCCTATGTCATCCATCTAATACTATACAAGAGTATCTAGGGGCCTATGTCATCCATCTAATACTATACAATAGTATCTAGTGGGCCTATGTCATCCATCTAATACTATACAATAGTATCTAGTGGGCCTATGTCATCCATCTAATACTATACAAGAGTATCTAGGGGCTTATGTCATCCATCTAATACTATACAAGAGTATCTAGGGGCCTATGTCATCCATCTAATACTATACAATAGTATCTAGTAGGCCTATGTCATCCATCTAATACTATACAATAGTATCTAGTGGGCCTATGTCATCCATCTAATACTATACAATAGTATCTAGTGGGCCTATGTCATCCATCTAATACTATACAATAGTATCTAGTGGGCCTATGTCATCCATCTAATACTATACAAGAGTATCTAGTGGGCCTATGTCACCTATCTAATACTATACAAGAGTATCTAGGGGGCCTATGTCATCCATCTAATACTATACAAGAGTATCTAGTGGGCCTATGTCATCCATCTAATGCTATACAAGAGTATATAGTGGGCCTATGTCATCCATCTAATACTATACAAGAGTATCTAGTGGGCCTATGTCATCCATCTAATACTATACAAGAGTGTCTAGGGGCCTATGTCATCCATCTAATACTATACAAGAGTATCTAGGGGCCTATGTCATCCATCTAATACTATACAATAGTATCTAGTGGGCCTATGTCATCCATCTAATACTATACAAGAGTACCTAGTGGGCCTATGTCATCCATCTAATACTATACAAGAGTACCTAGTGGGCCTATGTCATCCATCTAATGCTATACAAGAGTATCTAGGGGCTTATGTCATCCATCTAATACTATACAAGAGTATCTAGTGGGCCTATGTCATCCATCTAATACTATACAAGAGTATCTAGTGGCTTATGTCATCCATCTAATACTATACAAGAGTATCTAGGGGCTTATGTCATCCATCTAATGCTATACAAGAGTATCTAGGGGCCTATGTCATCCATCTAATAATATACAATAGTATCTAGTGGGCCTATGTCATCCATCTAATACTATACAAGAGTATCTAGTGGGCCTATGTCACATATCTAATACTATACAATAGTATCTAGTGGGCCTATGTCATCCATCTAATACTATACAAGAGTGTCTAGGGGCCTATGTCACCTATCTAATACTATACAAGAGTGTCTAGGGGGCCTATGCCATCCATCTAATACTATACAAGAGTATCTAGGGGGCCTATGTCATCCATCTAATACTATACAAGAGTGTCTAGGGGGCCTATGCCATCCATCTAATACTATACAATAGTATCTAGTGGGCCTATGTCATCCATCTAATGCTATACAAGAGTGTCTAGGGGCTTATGTCACCTATCTAATACTATACAAGAGTATCTAGTGGGCCTATGTCATCCATCTAATACTATACAAGAGTGTCTAGGGGCCTATGTCATCCATCTAATGCTATACAAGAGTATCTAGGGGCCTATGTCATCCATCTAATGCTATACAAGAGTATCTAGTGGCCTATGTCATCCATCTAATGCTATACAAGAGTGTCTAGGGGCCTATGTCATCCATCTAATGCTATACAAGAGTATCTAGTGGGCCTATGTCATCCATCTAATGCTATACAAGAGTATCTAGGGGGCCTATGTCATCCATCTAATACTATACAAGAGTATCTAGTGGGCCTATGTCATCCATCTAATGCTATACAAGAGTATCTAGGGGCTTATGTCATCCATATAATACTATACAAGAGTATCTAGGGGCCTATGTCATCCATCTAATACTATACAATAGTATCTAGGGGCCTATGTCATCCATCTAATGCTATACAAGAGTATCTAGGGGGCCTATGTCATCCATCTAATGCTATACAAGAGTATCTAGGGGGCCTATGTCATCCATCTAATGCTATACAAGAGTATCTAGGGGCCTATGTCATCCATCTAATACTATACAATAG